>SHCU01000027.1:235303-306056 GCA_004307685.1 Ceratina australensis
CAAATAAAAGTTGTAGATCTCGTCGAGATCTATAAGAAAGGTCCTATGCACTTTTGTCGTATCTCTACTGATAAGCGAGTTATCGGGGAAAAACGGAATTTTAGGGGTTTTAAAGCGACGGTGGCGCCGGCAGAATCGATCGGCCGGTGGCGAAACTTGGAACTAAAATTTTTACTCCTGAAAACACAGTTTTTATTTAATAACTCGCGAAGCGTTGGTCCTAGCGAAAAATGTTTTAGATGAAAGTTGCACGGTTTTTTACGGGCTATAAGATGGCTATAATGACTTTTCCCTAATTAGCATAATTACCGAGATATCGAGGTCAAATCATTAAATATTAACGCTAGCGAAAAATGGTTCAAATAAAAGTTGTAGATCTCGTCGAGATCTATAAGAAAGGTCCTATGCACTTTTGTCGTATCTCTACTGATAAGCGAGTTATCGGGGAAAAACGGAATTTTAGGGGTTTTAAAGCGACGGTGGCGCCGGCAGAATCGATCGGCCGGTGGCGAAACTTGGAACTAAAATTTTTACTCCTGAAAACACAGTTTTTATTTAATAACTCGCGAAGCGTTGGTCCTAGCGAAAAATGTTTTAGATGAAAGTTGCACGGTTTTTTACGGGCTATAAGATGGCTATAATGACTTTTCCCTAATTAGCATAATTACCGAGATATCGAGGTCAAATCATTAAATATTAACGCTAGCGAAAAATGGTTCAAATAAAAGTTGTAGATCTCGTCGAGATCTATAAGAAAGGTCCTATGCACTTTTGTCGTATCTCTACTGATAAGCGAGTTATCGGGGAAAAACGGAATTTTAGGGGTTTTAAAGCGACGGTGGCGCCGGCAGAATCGATCGGCCGGTGGCGAAACTTGGAACTAAAATTTTTACTCCTGAAAACACAGTTTTTATTTAATAACTCGCGAAGCGTTGGTCCTAGCGAAAAATGTTTTAGATGAAAGTTGCACGGTTTTTTACGGGCTATAAGATGGCTATAATGACTTTTCCCTAATTAGCATAATTACCGAGATATCGAGGTCAAATCATTAAATATTAACGCTAGCGAAAAATGGTTCAAATAAAAGTTGTAGATCTCGTCGAGATCTATAAGAAAGGTCCTATGCACTTTTGTCGTATCTCTACTGATAAGCGAGTTATCGGGGAAAAACGGAATTTTAGGGGTTTTAAAGCGACGGTGGCGCCGGCAGAATCGATCGGCCGGTGGCGAAACTTGGAACTAAAATTTTTACTCCTGAAAACACAGTTTTTATTTAATAACTCGCGAAGCGTTGGTCCTAGCGAAAAATGTTTTAGATGAAAGTTGCACGGTTTTTTACGGGCTATAAGATAGCTATAATGACTTTTCCCTAATTAGCATAATTACCGAGATATCGAGGTCAAATCATTAAATATTAACGCTAGCGAAAAATGGTTTAAATAAAAGTTGTAGATCTCGTCGAGATCTATAAAAAAGGTCCTATGCACTTTTGTCGTATCTCTACTGATAAGCGAGATATCAGGGAAAAACTGTGTTTTTAGGAGTAAAAATTTTAGTTCCAAGTTTCGCCACCGGCCGATCGATTCTGCCGGCGCCACCGTCGCTTTAAAACCCCTAAAATTCCGTTTTTCCCCGATAACTCGCTTATCAGTAGAGATACGACAAAAGTGCATAGGACCTTTCTTATAGATCTCGACGAGATCTACAACTTTTATTTGAACCATTTTTTGCTAGCGTTAAAATTTAACGATTTGACCTTGATATCTCGGTAATTATGCTAATTAGGGGAAAATGCTAATTGCCATCTTGTAGCCCGTAGAAAACCGTGTAACTTTCATCTGAAACGTTTTTCGCTACGACCAACAGTTTGCGAGTTATTAAATAAAAACTGTGTTTTTAGGAGTAAAAATTTTAGTTCCAAGTTTCGCCACCGGCCGATCGATTCTGCCGGCGCCACCGTCGTTTTAAAACCCCTAAAATGCAGTTTTTCCCCGATAACTCGCTTATCAGTAGAGATACGACAAAAGTGTATAGGACCTTTCTTATAGATCTCGGTGAGATCTACAACTTTTATTTGAACCATTTGTCGCTAGCGTTAAAATTTAACGATTTGACCTTGATATCTCGGTAATTATGCTAATTAGGGGAAAATGCTAATTGCCATCTTGTAGCCCGTAAAAAACCGTGCAATTTTTATTTGAACCATTTTTCGCTAACGTTAAAATTTAATGATTTGACCTCGATATCTCGGTAATTAGGCTAGGAAGGTAAGGAAGTGTTACAAATTATTACTGTTCAATTTGTTTCCTTACAGTAGGAAATGGACAGGAAATGAGAATAGGCATTTACGTTCGTGGAAATTATAGACTTTATTTTTAAAATATTCTGAATATCATAAAACAACGTAAACATTCACAACAAATGGGGGAATAGGGTATTATTTATAATAGTAATAATAGTAATGTCATTATATATATCGTAATAATTAATCGTTATGAATATGCCATCATAACGTATTTATAATTATGTATAAGTAAGATCCTTCATTTAATTTTTAGCAATTATCCGTCCTTTTTTAGCGATTACCTTCGTCTGTTTCCCTTCGTCATTTATTTTTCATTTACCGATTATTAACCGTAATGATAAATGTGGCGGCCATATTTTTTAATAATAATGATAATCATCGTAAATGGTAATTAATAAGAATAATCGTTAATGATAATCATAGTCGTAGCGTGTGTGTGTGTGTGTGTCTATACGTTCAGTTTTGTCATGTATATGTTTTTATATAAACAAATATAATTATGCTTATCTCGTAAGAAGGGATAGAGTTTAGTACAATGGCGCTAAACAATGTATGCAACGCGGTTTCGCTTCTCCTCCCCTTCTCCATCGTCAAGAGTTTCAAATTCTCGTATCGATAAGGTTGTACAGTCGAAGATCTTAGGAATAAGATTTCTCGTAATAGTAAAGAGATTATAGTAAACGTGCGTATGTACAGTTTCATTTATCGTTGAATGCCATTCTTCGAATGCCGCAAGTATCAGTTTCGATGACGATTGATGCATGCCGGACACGCTCCTGCGATCCCGTCAAAAATTTCGTCTAAACGCGAACATTAATTAAAACGTTCCTCCGAATGCTCGCTTAACTTCCCTCAACGTCCGAGCAGGTAAAACGCACGATCAGCACGCGAAACTGACGAGAGAAACGAAGTCTAAGGCTACGATTCCCCTGGAAAAATTTGTTTCAAATCGCGACTCCCTGTTCCTTTGCCAGCACGTCCGTTCCGTCACGGTTATTAATGAATTGATTCAGCGTACACCCCGCTGATTCCCTTTTCCCCGGAAGGCAGTTTCGTTCGCGCGCGTAGGAAACAAGGGAAACAATTGAATGGAATTAACCTACGAATTCCGCGGCTCTCACAATTGGTATGCACTTCCGCCCACGACCTCGACCCCCGTTTCTTCTTCTAGCTCTACTCCGTTTGGTTGTTGACCCGATATGTACAATACTATTACCGATAGAAAATTATGGTGCATCACAAATCGCGGGTTAGCAAGCAGTCAATGACATTTAACGATAATTACAAAATAACGGTGAGACCGTGTGTGGCATATAGATATATACACACACGTGGCGCACACAGTTTATTAATAGATGTATCTCACTGTTCGATAGTCCATTGATAGGTACACAAAAGAGGTTTCATCCGATCGATAATTGTTCCAAGAATCGTTGGAAGATTCAAAGGATTCGACGTACATGTATACGGATAAAAGTCAGAGTTATTATTTAAATTAACGATTTCCGTGTGTCTGCGTGTGTATATATATGTATACAGAGAGAGATTTGTTGCACTGTATTCTTAAAAATTCAAACATGTTCCATATCATGTCGGTATCTCGGTTTCTTTCTTTTTTATTAAAGCGTGTACACATGTGGTTCTTTGATGATTAATTCGAATGAATCGCAGATGCTCTCGGTATTAATATCTCTGTTCTCTAAAACTGTTCCTCGCCTCCTCCGGCTTAATCCATCTTATCGAAAAAATCTAGATTCTAAACATCGACGCATATGACTTCGGTTGGCGCTACAAATCGCGGGATAACATCAGACAGAAATAGAAATATAGATATAAAGAGAGATTAGAGAAAAAGAGTGCGTGTCATTGAAAAATGTAGATAAAATGGTAAAATCCTCGTTTAGCTCCTTCTTCGTCTTCTTCGCCTCATTGTTTAACCTCGATTTGCTCGTTATCACGGAGGGACAAAAGAGTTTACCTCGTACGACTTCGTAACAATCTAAGAGATCGCTGGTCCACCACTCGCACCTCGGCATTCCCGATCGACGTTTTCACTAATCGCAAATTACGCGATCGTTGGTAGAAACACGCAGGATTACATCACGCTTTGCCTATCTCGCGTTAATCGCATCTCGCCCCGACGCGTTTCGTGGAAGATGCTAATATATCTCGTTCGAAGTAATGTGCGATGATCAACCCGCGATGTAATCGCGAGTGCCCGCCTTATTCGTATTATAAAGTTACATACATATCGTTTTAATTATACCCGTACTTTCTCGTACAACGATGAGATTCTCAGAAATTCCAGAGAAATAATAAACGTAGATCGATCCGGGGACACTCGAGAGGATGTGTACCAGTGGACGCGCACATAAGTCTAAGAGAAAGGCTTTGGGGGCTCAACCCCAATCGTAAGCTTAACGATATACACGCTTCTACATTATAATACAATTCTCGCTTTTTGTTTAATTCATCATCGTCGAGCGTGCATCCCCTTCAACGCGTCGCCCTGCCCGTCTCGGGTCGCTTAGAAAAAACGTGCGAAGAGGGTGAATTCGATAAGTTCGTTGGACTTGCGATATTACTTAATAATCAATAGAGCTCGAGGTCGACCGTGGAAGGGGATGCACCGCCTCGACGAACAACAGATCTTGTCGTCACTCGGCTCGGATTTCATCCTGTACCTCTTCTCTATACTGGACGTTCCACCCCTCGATTCGCTTGTCTCGCGATTCGTATTTTACTCGAGGATCGAAACGATCGACTAGCTTTGATAATTTTATTCGTTACAGGATCGATGCTCGCGTCTCGACGACGTGACGTCGACTTCACGAACGCCATCCGAGCCGTTCGACAAGCTTCTCTCTCGACGCTCTTCATATCGTTTTAATTTAATTTATCTTTATTTAGATTTTAAACTATTTAAAAAGATTTCTACGACACGATACATGTTAAGATCAAGACGCCCGCACAAATATGTACAACATGTTCTCTCGTTACTCTTGTCTCGAAGAGGCGGCTGCATAAAAACGTACGTTGGGACACGGTTCGCGTTTCAGGAATCATATTCGAATTCTGTCATTGTCTGTTTCCTCGTGTCGCAATTGCTTTTTTTTTGATTACCCTCTTTACTAGCATCCGATATAAAAAAATCGTTTCGTTTAAACAAGGGCCCCGATAAGAAAATTCATCGGTCAATCGATCATCGTTCTAGCTAACGTGCGTTCTCTCTATTCTCCACGTCCTCCTCAACTCCTTCTTCACGTTTGTGTGTTTGAGCGCAATCAGGTAATGATAACGATTAAATATACTACACTGTACGTATGCGGAACAACGGTAATTAATGATAAAAGTCGACTAGCAATTGTGCCGTTGACGCTTAAACACGTCTTAATTACAGGGTATTGCCATAGGTGTCTTATTTAAACTGTACACGATCCGTTCTCTACCCTCGCGCCGAGGGATCGCCCATCGAGTCCTCCGACAATCATCGTCTCCTCCCTCTCGCGGTATTACCTATGATAAAGTTACAAGATACGAAATAAAATCGACCCGATCCGGTCGACGAGAAACTCTTTGGGTAAACAGAAGAGTTTTCGGAGTATCCTTTAAGAAATTGGATGCAGTTCATCGTGTAACGCGGCAAGGATTAAAACGAATGGACGATAGAAATAAATAATCGCGAACGAGAACCGATACAAGGGGCTACGAGTTTCTACGACTAGTGGGTGTCTCTCTCTCTCGGTAACGCATACGTCCTGAATCACCATTATATCGTGTCACCCTCGCCGTAACGCAGCTGAAAACGACCATCACAATATTAAACAGCGGTAACAGACAATATACGTTCACGTATATCAGCTTTACCGAACGGCTACCCCAAAAATTCGTCGTCGTGGTACTTCGCTTTGGGGGAAACAAGAACACTCTCACTCACACATCATTCCTTAAACTCTTGCGTTTCGATAGTGACGATGAGAGAATCATTAAATATAGCGTCGGTAACGTCACCTCAATTTCTCTTTAACGGTAATAATTAATAGGAATATTGAACGTAATCGCAATGTAGTAGTAGTAATAATAATAATAATAATAATAATCGTGACAGTAACAATACGAGTAATCATACACGATGGCTTCGATATAATAAAATAAGTAATAGTAACCGTATCTCACGACGATCCGTAATATAATAATCATAATAATAGTTAATTAACGCTATATCATATATTTAATATTTATATTTATATATTTATATTATTTATAGCTGTATATTATACATATATAGTTGTATTTCATTATTATTTAACACATTCTTTTGTACAAGTAAATCAATTAAGAATAAGTACAACTTGGTAGCAAAGAGAGATAGAATTATATTATATTCACTGTAAATCTTTATCCACATAGTGAGAAGAGATATATATATATATGTATATATATATATTTGTATGCATATACATATACACACACATTTAGTATCTCTCCCTGTGTGTGTGTATATATATATCTTATTTAATTTAGTTCATTTATAATAATATTCTTTCATTATCTTTATTATGTTTCAGTTACTCTTGCGTGCCGTTTGTTAACAGAGTTCGGTCGCCGGAAGTGACCTTTGCCCCGCTGTGTGTCCCCTCCCTCCCCCCCTCCCCGTGAATATATCATGTGTTTTGTATTTTTTTTTCAAACACCCCGAGGCGTGACTCCCCGTCGACGAAACGGCGGTGGCCTCTCGAGCCGCGAGACCCCGCGGCCCGCCTCCCTTCTTCCGCTTTCACATCGATCCCTAAAGAGAGGAGGTAGAAAAAACAGCGAAAACGACGAGAAAGGCCCGCGACTCAATCGCGAGGGCCGCTTTATTACTAGAAATATTACACGATAAAGTGGCGCGGGGCGTCCACCGCCCCCGGATTCAATCAATCGTCCGCCGGGGGTGCTGGCCACCGCTGCCGGGGACGAAAGGCGTCGCGGCGGGATCCCGGGGACCTCGAGAAGCGCCGGGGAAACTACGACCGGGAACTAAAACGGCTATCGGGTAAGAAGGAAGGAAGGAAGGAAGGTCGTTTGACAGGCTCTTGAAACGAAATAAATATATCGGGCCGCCCGGCGCAATCAGAATCACGGAGCTTTGAAAAAACGTCGGGGACTTGAGATTGGTTGGACGAACCTAATCGAGCGGCTATGTTCGATTGACGTCTGCTACGCGATTCCTCCCCTCGCGGTGAATCGAGAAATGAACTCTACAGTTTGGCACTGATACCCGTCAGCTTGAACTCAACTGTGTCGGGAGAATCTTTTAGCAAAGGAAAGTCACGCGTTCTATACGAGGGCGAGATTATGGCACGTCGAGTGTCCTCCTCGGAACGATTTTTCGTGTCCCGCGCTCAGCAGGTTGCTAGAAGAAAAGAGAGAGAAAGAGAGAGAGAGAGAGAGAGAGAGAGAGAGAGAGAGAGAGAGAGAGAGAGAGAAAGAGGAACGAAAATAAGGGATGAAGTTACGACGCGACTATATTAGATAACGCCCGTTAGATTCGCTATCGTCCTCGGGGTAAAGACTTCACTTCCGGTGCCAGGCGTGTCCGCCTAGACTCACGTCGGATAGTAACAAGAACACGCATTTAAAATCATCGTTAAAAGATCAACGCCGTTTCAGACGACGCGCCATACAATCGGCTTGATTCGTGTTCTTTGCTGTCCTATCCGAGAGAGCCTTGAATTCCTCTACGGACACGTTTCCGCGCTTTTCGTCCTTTTATCTAATTTGTTCCGTCGCCCCTGGGATAAGCCCATGGATTGGTCTCTTCTTGATCTCTCCTCGGGAACGATTTTCACAAATTTTACCTTAAAACGTTCGCCAGACTGGCTGGTCACGCATCACACGCCCAAAAGGAGCATGCGTGTCATGGTTAATCGGGATTCCAATGAGATCATCGGCAATTAATTCGCAGGTTTTCATCGACGTGGCTCCAGCGTTCAGTTCCGGCGGGGCAGCGTCGATGAGAACGGTTGGCAAAGTCGCGGTGATCTTAAGGTAACCCAGTTTTAAAGATATAACGTGTATAATACGCGTAAGAAGATTCGTCATGCGCGATTCGAGGCTTTCGAGATACCTCGCGAGATTTCCCTGCCCCGTCGAGCGTGTCATTTTCCACCCGGGGCGGGCCCGGTGATCAGGCGAACGAGACTTTTAAAAAACACCCCTCGGAGAAGTTAAAATTCGTGGAAGAAGTTGAATAAATCGAAGTTAAAATTCGTGATCGGTTTAAAGAGAACCCCCGATGTTTAGAACATTGAAAAAGATTCTCTCGAGCGAAGTGACAAATGATTATCGCGAATGAACAGGATAGACCGTATACATTGGAAACCTTGGTCCGTGATCAGCGCCGACTGATTCCTATTGATGTCGCACGATTCAGAATTAATAGATCCTTCCCAGCTCGGTCAATTAGGATCAGCCGGTTCAGGATTAAAATCATTTTTTTATTTTTTTTTTACGGGACGAATCGATACGCTCGTGTAATAAAAAGCATCCGGATAAAGTCGTTAACCAGCGAGGTTCGTTTTAACCGCGAATAAAAACGCGAAAACGACGCGCTCGACGTTCGATGATCCGTTAACCTGTTCCCTTTCACGCACCGCGAGAACCGTATCATCGTAATCATCGTGTCACCGTATCCAACGTTTCGCGATGATCGCCGATAATAATTATCAATAATTAACCATAGTAATCAATAACCATAATAGTAATCATAATAATAATCATAATATTAATCAATTAATTATATATATTTATAATATTGTATATATATGCGTATATGAAATAAATTCTTCGATATAACTTACGACTTAATCTTAAAGCTTAGCTGACGACTTAAGATTTAAGTATCCCGCCACCATTAATTTTTTGTGTTTGTTGCCCGGGGGGGAGGGGAGGATGCCCGTGCATTCATCCAGGGCGGACTCCTTAAGAATCTAGTGAATCCTAAAACAGGAAGCTCCGCCGTACCGACAGGCCAGCTGCCTTCAATTTTTCCTCATTTCTCTACGTTACTTTTTTTTATTTTCCTCCCTCCTCTCGTCGCCTCTTTCTACCGCAACGCGTTCCTCCTCCCTACCGCTCACACCTCGTTTCTCTAACTACACGCGCGTGTGTATTTTTTTTTCATCTTTGGCGGAGACTGCTCGTACTCTGTCTCTTGCCACGATCGTTGCTCGCATGGAAAAAGCAGTTTTCCCCGAATTTATTCTCTCGCTCTATCCAACCCGAGATACGCGATCGCGAAGCAACGTACAGTTTTACTCTTACATAGAAATCACGGATAAAATTCGCATACCGCTCCCCGTGGCTGCGCGCGTGACCGCGATCGTTATTCATCTCATTGAAATTACGATTTTAATAAACACCCGGGATACCTTCTTCGTTTCGCCGTGGCACGCGCGCAGACACGGAGATCCCATCGGTTCTCTCCCTGCGAACGGGTTCCTCGTGCGACTCCGGCCAGAACTCGCGCCCCGGTTCCTTAGGTAGCCGCGATCCACCGATCCGACAGCGGCAGGAGGAGGAGGTCGTCGCCCGAGTCGTCGTCCGCAGGGAAGAATAGGACAAACGAGACGAGTGGGCAGCGACGGGCGCGCAGCTCCTCCCGCGAGGAGAACACGCATCGCCTCGTACCGAGCGGAGCCGGGCGTCCCGTCGTCGACGCGCCGCTGCACCCGCATCGTCGGCAGGGGCACCTGTCGCGGCAACGGCCGCCGAGACGCGCGCAACAAACATGCCGACGGCGACGACGGCCGTCGTTTCTTCCCCCTCGTTGACGACGGTCTTCCTGATCGCGACGGCGTCCGCTCGGCTCGTTGAACGCCGTGACAACGACCGGGCTGGAGAGACGAGCGATGGTTTCGATCGTTCGGCGGTGGCGGCTACAGCACTGGGCCCTTAAGACCCATCGTTGCCACCTGGAAAAACGTGCAACGCATCCCTCACTTACTTTCCATTCTCCCTTACATTCGTGTCCTAACGATTTCCCATATGCACACAGAGTGACGATTCCTCGTTGACGACAATCTGCGACAGTTGAATATCTTGCGTCGATTCTAGTTTACTGGATTGTATTCTTTCAGTCGACAGTAGTACAAGTCAATAGATGTAGCGACTGATATTTCGGCGAGCAAGGTATTCAACGTGTACGGAAATAGGATTCTGTGAAGGATCGTGATAGGCTCAAAAGCAGAATTTACGAGATCTGGGTAGCAGGAAGAATAACTAATTTCGGGATACGAACAGCTTCAGTGATGATTCTACAGTGTAGAGGTGATGGTAATATTTAAGGTCTCCTTTTGAGAACATGGACGAAACAACTGTACAAGTTGTGAGAGTCTATTGATCGCTAGCCTTCGCGTTTAGTATGCGAATTTATTCGAACCGAATCATCGAGTTTCTCTCGCTCGACCCTTGAACAGTGTCATCAAGAACTAGTATCTAACTTTATTTAAAACTGTTGAAGGGTTAATTATTCTGTGGTTGGATGGTGAAATTTTGAAGGGAGTTTTATTACGCTCTACCATCTGCCAGGCGACAAAGGGAAGCCGTTAAATAAATTCTCTCTGTTCTTTTAGTTTTCATCCTTTAGCTGCAACGATAACGCGACACTTATTATGAACTCTGAGCTGTTAATGGCTGTCAAACGTTCCTGACCGTTTTCGGCGGGCCAAGGTCTGACAATAAACGGCCGCAACTACTTTGCCTGTAATTCCATTGAACCGCGGACAGTTACCGTGAAGACAATATCGTTCAAAGTTTGATGAATGTTACCGAGTTTGGCAGAAGTTCGCGGGAGAGCCTCGGCCTGGATCTGATACATTAATTTGTATTCAAAGCGCGGAACGAGACAGCCCTGGGTACACGTTAGAGATTAAATTTAATGAACAATTTAATCAGAGAAGATCGTGATATAAAAAATATTGCAAATTACTAAGGTCGTTTCGCGCGTTGCGACGAAAGGATCGAAAACACCGTGTATCGTCAACAAGGAACACAGCCGTACAAACTGTTATTCCCGGAACACTCGTGCAACACGAAATTACGAGTCCAGTGTGTGTTAGCTGTGGACCATTAATGTTAATTGAGAGCAAATAAACAAGAGTTAATGGATTGCATGGTGAGGGAAGGGGAAAAAAAACGGGCAACAAAAGCTATCATTCAGTGCGGTGAACGTGCGTGGAGAGATGGAGTTAATCGGTGTACAGTTCGAGAGTTGTTTTCGTTTACACGTAATTACGATACACGATCACTCGTGGAACTTGTTATCATTTATTCCCCGTAATCGAAAGCTACTACCTCCAACGAAAGAAGAAAATCTCAAACAATTCATCAAATCGCTACAGAATTCTTCAGTTTCTTTAGCTACTTGTTCTCTTTTTTTTTTCTTTTGTTTCTGGACGCACGGCTCGCGGAGCGGATCGTCTCTTGAAAGAGTCTGAAAGCAGAACCCGAGCGGATCTCGAGACAGCGCGCGAGCCGTGGATCCTGATCTACGAGAAAAAAGCAAAAAAACGGAGCAAAAAGAGAAGAGACGAGGGGAGAGCGTGGGGACGCTTCTCCTTGTCAGTATTATCCACGTGGGTGTGATGTGTACCTTGATTGGACGAGTGTGAGGCTCACGATTGCGGTTGCGGCGTGTTGTGGTCTCGCTTGTCTCCCGCAGGAGCCGGCGGCTTTATCACTGGCTTCTCCTCGTTTACCGGCGTGGGCGGCGCGTCCTTTCTCGGCGGCATCCTTTCGTTTATGGCGTCGAGACCCTTTGCCTCGGCGAACGAGGTGATCTTATGGTTCGGCGAGAAACCTTGGAGAGCTGTAACCGAGAACGAATGCGATATAAAATTAATGAAACGCTCAACACGTTTATGGAACTTGAGATTCAGAAAATATTATATCTTCTAAATCTTTACTCCGTGCCATTTCGCTCGACGAAACTCGGGCCCAAGCGGTAGGCATCGACACGCGCTAAGCAGATCTAATATTTTGCCCAATTCATGTTTGGCCCAAGCATCTCGTCGCGAGTCGGACTCGCGATATTCATATTTGGACCAAATTCCGAATCGCGAGCCAGACTCGCTAAAGTACGGGAAGGACTTAATGAAATTCATAGGAATCTTACCATTCTTTAATGACGTCTTGCCACCTGATAACGCGCCAAGGGGCAAGGCTCCAGTGGGTGTCAATCCCTTCAGCTGCAACACGCTCTCGCTCTCTTCTCTGAAAGATCGAACGACGATGTAATTCATATTTATTCGAAAAAATAAATATGGTAATCGCGCACGGGTTATTTTCCGAACGAGAAGTCACCGCATCGGGTAAATCGAAAACGGATTTTCCCTATTTTCGTTTCTTGCTCGATCGAAAGGCGATTAAAGCAATGATCCGCGGCGAAATGAACACAGGATTATTCGCAAAAAAAAAACGTTTTCCACCGTACGATTTTCGACCGCGGGCTTAACCAATCGTAATTGAGGTTTAATTAACGAACAGTAGCGGAATTTCGTTTCGTGATTCACTGTCCAACGATGTTGATCACTGACCTTAGGACGGAGAAGACGCGGGCCATCTTGCCAATGGCTCTGATCTTGTTTCTGATTACCTCCTTGCGTAGATTGGCTGCTGCACCTAGAAAAGTGAAAACTCGGTCAGTACAAACTGTCCTGGTAACGGAACTTCGGTTTCATTGCGTGTGATCGATGAAATCGCGAAGAACGGGCATTTAATTCCTGAATAAAAATAATCATTCCGTTAGACATAGGCAGACTAGATAGAACGTTCGTGATTCTTCGCGAATCCTCGATCACTGGTTCACCCTCGCTGCTAACCGCGCGGGTGAATCGAACTTCTGGCGTCACTACTATTATTCATACCACAGCTTACCAAGTGATCATGTTATTTAGAAATTAAAAAAAAAAAGAAGAGTCACTCGTTATTCTCGGGTCTCACGACAAACAACAACGGCAAAACTACAGCCAAAGAACTCGGTGCACGCGACGAGCGTGTGCGTATTAATCTCGATGTACCAAATCGTTAGCTCTATGATCTCTATATAAAAGTAACTCTGTCAGAATATCTCCTCGTATAGGTACGGGCTTCTGTATTTAAATCTTATTGAATCGTCACAATTATTCGCATATCTTGATCAGCGAACTGAACGAATGCAACGAATACAATACGAAATAGAATATATTAAAAAAGAAAATGATAAAATCAATTTACAATTTATCTCGACGCCCAACACACCCTACCTGGCAACCGAGAAAGAAATAAAAAAATAAAGAGAAACCCTTCGTTTCGTAATCGTATATTCATATAATACAATATACACAGTAAAAATAGAGAGAGAGTGCACGAGGATAATAGCACAAGCTCATTGCATATATATATATGTATATATATAATATAACAGTGTGTATTCAAATACGCGTATACGTGTTCAAAAACAAAGAAGCCGTGGGGCGGTGTACAGCGAGGCTTCAAAACCAGATGTGCATCTTAAAAACTCCTTTTACGTTTAATGTTTTTCATGAATTTCAAATTTTGCACGGCACACACACACCCGGCTTTGGCTCTCATTGTACGCACGCCCGTGGTACATCGCAGTAACTGCGTCTACGTGCAATGCCAACGTTTGCGTAATCATATGCAGAAAAAAAAGAAAAAAAAAATAGGTAAGAGAAACACGGTCAGTGCGAGAGAAAGAGGTAAACGCATGCACATGCAGGTTGGTCGCGGGTAAACGTACGCACCATCGGTCACTACTCAGGTGCTTTTTAATTCAAATGCTGTTTACCAGTCGCCGTTTTTCGTATACTCGTTGCTACTTGCCTACTTCCTCGTTCGCATACATATATATTTTCTTTTTTTTCTCTTTTTTCAACGTGTGAACGTACAGCTTGGCGCGTTTACTCATTAGCACTGTAAACCTGTGCGCGCCAGAATTTCTATTCGTCGCTTTTGATAACAGGGCGGAATTCTACGCGCTGTTAAATTTTCAAAGCCTAGAAAAAGCTTCCGGCCGTATGATTCTGGGACGCACGTTTACAGGCTGAACCCTTTCTTTCCCATGACAATATTTTCTTTGTACCTGTCACGGGGTTTGAAATAACCTGGGAAAGAATGAGCTTGGAAGCAGTCTACGGGTAATATCGGCTAAGCTATCGAATAGTACTCTAAGGCTTTTCGAGTCGAGCTGGTTAAAAAAAAATGTACGTTTCTTTTTCTTTCAGAAAACTAACAGTTTTATTTTTTTCTTAATTTTCTTCTATGTATCTGTTCGTTTTCAGGAGATCGATGGGAACGAGTAACATGTACATTTTATTGTATTAGTGATACCTCTTGGGAGTCTCTCTAAGATATTTAGCTTGTTCGTTCTATGAACAAAAAAAAACATTTCACATTTTGGAATTCGACATACGTGAGAATATCGTCCCGGTGTCGTTGTGTTTCCGCTTCCCTAAGCTTTCGCGAGATAAATTTGCGGGTGTCGGGGCTTGCGACGCTACAGCAAATCGGGTAATATCGTCACTTCACACAGAAACAAAAATACAGACTCGGGTTCTTTGCCGGCGGGAGATTAGCGAATTAAGAGATTCGAATGCTTTCGTGGAAGATCAATGTTTAGAAAAAAACGTTTTCTCGCACGTTTCATTGACAAAAAATCTGACCGCGCGACCACGAGTGGCGCGCGTTCTTCTCGTAATCCGCAAATCGCGCGGGTTGCGGGCTGCATGGAAAAAGCACTTTTCTGCGACATGGCGGAAGAAAATATTTCTGGAAATATCCTGCGACGCTGCCCAGTTTTAACCCCCGTAAATAAAAAACAAAACGGCCGCACGAAACGTCAGCGTGAATTTTGCGTTCGTTCGTTCGTTCGTTCCGAATTTCGTTTAAAAACAACGATAACCGAATTTCGTTTCCGGGAGATAAAAGTCTTCCAGGCTTCGTCGAAGAAGCGTTATCACGTGTAATGACTACTGGAGGATGATTCGACAAAAAAATTCAACGGTAACGAGAGACCCTCGGCGAGATAAGGGAAAACAGCGAGAAGTCGAGTAAAGGGGCGCACCTCACACCCTCGAGACAAAGTCCCTCCTCTCGGAGGAGACATCGCAATTTACGTTTATGCGAAGCGTCTGAAAACACGACGACGAAGATATATATATGTATATATATGTACGTGTCAAGGGGTCGGGGATCTCTGAACTGAAGGGTGGCAGACAGACACTTATCGATCATCCTTTAGGCATCCGTTTTGGCTCGAGAAGGACGATGCGGCACATACAACGACGTACGTCACTACTAATTTGTACAACAGATCAAGCCTTTGCTCTCTAGACATTTACGTGTCAGCGCATGATTACGCACTCGCGTGTCGCAATGGAATCATCAAATGTAAATTTAAACGGCCTAATCAAATTTCATGGAATTCATCCTTATACCTCACCGTAATTTTTTATTCGATCTGACCGTAGAAAGTTGCTGCTGGTTGTAGAGGGGCGATGCCATTGCGGCAGCGGTACTACCGAGCTAACATTTATCATAGGGTATTCGAGTTTGGCACCGAGTCGCGGAGACGGAGATCCATCGTCCGTGGGGGATCCGTCGCGTTTTCAAAGGGATGACGCACGACCGGGTCAACCGAACGGAACGGAGCCGTGAGATGAATCGCGCGGATGATCGCGCACCGTTCGATCTATCACTCGGGATAGGGCAGATCTGTGCTCAAAACATGTTGCACAGGGCCACTAGATGCTCTAGACTCTAGAATGTCACTGACTCAGAAGCGTAGCTAACAGGCGCAGTCCGCTCTTCGAGCTGATCAATCGAAATCAGACGCAATCAAATTTACATCAGAATCATTTAATTCAACAGATAATTATAGAAAATTTCGATTTATTTATTTTTTTTTAATTTGAAAAATATCCACCGGATCAGCTGGAAGAGTCGAACGTGTGTGAGAGAAATCGTTTTGAATACAGGTCTAACAAGTCCGCGTCATGTGTACCTGATGGATCTCCGTGTCTCTTCGATGCATACGCGTCGCCAGAGGCTTTCACCGCAAGTTTGTCTTCGTTAACTCCCATACGAAACCGGAAATACAATTTTTAGGTCGTATGTACTGACGCCTGGAGTTTGTTAATAAGTTGGCGACGCGAATGCGGTTCGACTTGATCGATGCCTCACGCGGTGTCGCTTATCAACAGTAGGAAGCTTCACGAGTCCAATGGCAAACGTGAGCCCGCCGAGGGACTCGTTTCGAATCGTGGCGAACCGAGAGGAGTCGCTCGACGGAGTCTATTGGATGCTGGACGTGTTTCCTATGTGTTCATTTGCGTGCTCGTGGAGGATCCGAGCCGAGACCGATCTCGTGCGTTAATAATCACGCGTTTTAACTGGTTGAGTAGACCGATTCATCCTTAGCCAGACGGATAAAATTATTTCTATAGAATTATCTTTTACTGTATTCATCAGTTCATAAAGTGAAACGTATATTATTTGTTTGTACGATAAGGTGCGAGGATCCACGAGATCTGGATCAGGTGATAGCTCGTTGGGTCCTCCACGATCGAGATCTAGGCGCACTTTCAACAGAAAAGAACTCACCGTACGCGATGGTAGGTGGGGTCGTATTCGGACCAGACCGCCGGGTTACCATGGCGGCCATGGTGACCATGGTCGTTTTACCGATGGTGAGCGTGGACGTAAGTAAAAGGACAGAAGTAACCAACAATGTGAGTGCAGCGTCAAATGCGGCCGAAGAGAAGAGATAGAGAGAGAGGCGGAGGTATATATTGTTATTTTTTTGTTCCGATTGGTCGCCCCGATGGAAGAGATTCGAACAGTATTTTTTTTTTCGTTATATATATACATAGTGGTTGGTCAGTGATGGTGGTTGGCGAAGAAGGTTTGTCGAATGTGGCGTAAGAGAAAATAACACATAGAACAGACAAGAGAAAGAGTGCACAGCGTAAGTGGCATTCAAATCAAGCGTAGGTGCGTTAGAATTTTTGTTAGACAATTCTTTGCTCTGTACAAGGTATTTCTCTGAGGATAATTAAGATCGATGAGAGTGCACGAGTCGTGTATTTGAAATTGAATCTTCAAAGATTTTTACGTTAAGAAATACCTTATAATTTTTCATATAGACTGAGTCAGAAACAGTGACCGAAAGATTACAAAATGCTCCTATGCTCATAATGATTCAATGATAAATTCATAATTATAAAACAACTGATGAAGAATCACTGTTTTTGATTTACCCCCCGTATGAAAATAATTGTTAGAAATGCTGACGGACAATCGTGAATAATTTACAATTTTTAACACAATCAATATTCTTAATTAAAAGAATTCAAATAATTAAATTTCACAAGTAGAAATCTCTAGGTGATATCAAGTTAGACAATCGAAGACTACGATTTCTGATTAATTAAAATTATTACACCAAACGCGTTCAGAGTACGATAAGTCGTTAAGTCGAAAGTTATTGGAAACAATTGCGCGTGGATAATACGATACACCATTACATAGAAGCTACCTGCAAAAACTGATTAAGGAAAACGTTTGATTAATACGTCGGCCATCGATCGTCCAGGGATTGTTTCGTGATTCATTTCACTATTCGAAAATTTCGTATAGAAAGTAAAGAGATAAATGATTGATTGAAATCCGAAGGTACTCCCCCGACGATCGACGAGTCAATTCAGTAAAACTAGTTCGATGAAAATAAATCAACTCGATTAGTTTAAATCTAGATAACTGTACTACTAGACACTAGCATGCGCGATAAATGAAGAGAAGGTCGTCGCAAGAGATTATAAAAGAAACGAGAATAGAATGTGATATCGGGTGATACGCACCCTCGGGCGAGGTAACAGAAATTAACATGCGCGGTACGAACCGAAAATATACAAAGGGAAACGATCGTTCAAACAATAAACTTAAACGATGATTTAAATAAAATCGAGCAAATCAGGGGGACGCAGTCGGGGTAAAATAAAACATGAGAACGTAAGAAGAAGAGAAAAAAACCGTTCTTTCCTTTCTTTGTCCGCAATGTGCTCGGGAAACAGGGTCGATGCGTGAAGAACAGAGATAAAAGAGAATGTTCTCACGAGATTCGAGAATAAAGGAAGTACGATATTTCGTGGCGTTGATTCTCTCCTATAATGTGGGGGCGGGGGTGTGCTAGATACGGTTCCTGGAGGAATATCGTTGGACCATTGGGCGCCGTTCGCGTTCCAGGAAAACGGGGTTGTATAATTCTCGAATAAATTAAATTGCAGCTACTCTTAAAGCTCATTTTCTCATTGGATAAATCCCTCTATCAGCTTCAATCTGATGTTAGTAGAAAATATCCAATTTTATCGGAGAACATAAATTTCAGTAACCACTGAATTTCAGACAATTTCATTGAAATTAATTGTTAGTTTAAGATTAATTTTATAATTGATACTCGTTTGTTTTATTTCCCCCGTTTTCGTTCGCGCGGGGTGGCGAAGATCGTAGAAGCGTGCACAGGCTGAAAAAGGTTTCGAAGAGCAGCGTGCCAACGAGATCCGGATTTTTGTACACAGGAACCCAGGAAAATCGTGTCGAAAAAACGTCGGTTCGGTCTCATCCGTCACGTAGGATCGAAAATATCGAGGAAAAATCGCGCGAAGAATGGAGCGGCAAAAATGCTCCATTCCGGGAGATAAAAATCTCGAGATAAAGTTTCTTACTCGAACGGCGGGGTGAACAAAAGTAATTCGAAATCATAAAGAAAACACGATTGGGGGTGAGGCGTGAAGTTTTTCAGTTTGAGAGGTCGGGAGGTGGTTGTTTTCCTTTTCGCCTGCACTCGGGTCTCGCCTAGCTAGAAACCCAGCTTTCATTTTGGATCGGATAAGACGGGTTCCTATAGGCGTCTTTAACTTTCAATGGAAGAACCGTGTCAATGAAGATAAGAGCAGCTCCGACGTGATGGATCTGTCACGGATTTTGGGACTTGTGTCGCTAAAGAGTAACGATTGCCATTGCACATCAGCATAATATACACAGACAATAATCGGCTCGATAACCTATGTACATTTTTCAAAATCTTTTTTTTTGCTATAAAAATTCATATGAGAAACGCGTATCGAACATTAACTCCGGCAGACCATAAAGCCTTATAATAAAATTCAATTCGGTTCTTGAGCAGCAGCGAATAACAGACCAAAGGTAATTCGAGTTTATTCCGCGTTTAATTCCCGCGGCTGGCTTTACGCACTGTTCTCGCCGGTTTCGTCGGTTCTAATACCGATTATAATTACATCGGAACTAAGAGAGATTTAACGTGAAAATTTCAGAACCAACATCCCCTATCCTAATTACCTTTAAGGCCCTTTAGAAGTCTCAGACTATCTTTTCTCCTTCCCGTCTAATTCGGGCTACGGTTGTTCGAATTACCTCCGTCCCTGTTTCAGCCGCAGTTCTATCTGAGATTTTAATGAATTTAGAAACGCAATCTTAAATGTCTGCAACTTTAACTTCGTTTCTGAAATATTTTATTGCGATTGAATGCGGCAGTTAATCTGTTAATTATTAATTAAAAAATCTCCTGATTTATTGAGATATCTTATCTATTTTTTTTTAGAACCGTAACAAACGCGGCACGCACTGACGTTTCGAGTACACGTTGCGTACTTTAATCGTTTTCACCGGGGAGATAATTGTTTGGGGATCGGATTATCGGGCGGAATTTTCAACAGCTGTCGCGCGTAATATTTCCAGCCCTCCAGCACGGTACGGCCTCGCGCCGTTAAACGGCCGGGCAGCAATAAACAATCGGAATATGATAAAAAGTATCGTGCGCGATTGCCCCGTTGGAAAATTCATCGGTTTGATCAGCGATCCGTAATGAAACCTGTCCGTGTGTCCGGCGCAATCGTATTTTCATCCGCGGAAATGTGCAAAAAATTGATACGGTATCGACGTGAAACTCGATCTCTGGAATTCATGAGAAAAAAAAAGAAAGACCCCTGTGTGTCAGGTCGATGTCGAATGCACACGAGAGAGAGAGAAAAAAAAAAGAGGAGAGAAGGCTGACGTAAAAATTGCGCGGCAGCGATGCCAAAATTCGCTGAAACGGGGGAATCGTGCCCCGGCGTAATGTGGGCCGCAAATAAAAGGGCAGAAAATTGTCCGGGAGCTCCGCTGTTGTATTTTTGTATTCCACCTGACGGGTACACGCGAAAACTTGTAAATAAAACGGCCAACAGCCGTCGAGCCACAATATGTACACTACTGAATTAATTACTTGTAAAAAAAAACCGCTGGGAAAAAAAGAACAGATTGCTAGAAAAAAACTTCGGAATAATCCAACAGCTACGGTTTTTACAGCTATGAGTTTCAACGTCGTGCTGGAGGACTCGAGTCTACGCCTACGTTTGTCTAAACGATACTTCAAGGTCTAAACAAAAATCGCAAAAATCTTGTTTTTTTTTTTTTAGAGACGAAAGAGCCATTGAGAATCGACGGACGAGATAGATGTTTTTGTTCGTCGCTGATCACAGGACGGGTTCGCAGAAACACTTTCTTCGGATCGGTACGAGATCGAGCTACGCGGTGACGCGGCTCGATCGACGTGAAAAAAAGAGAAGAAAAAAAGAAAGAATAATTAGGCGTGGAGGAAGGAGGTGGGACGGATAAAACGGCGAATGGACGAAAGTCGAGTGAGATCGGTGAGCGAGAAATCGGTGGTTAAACGCAGCGTGTTCGAATAGTTACGGGGCGGAGAACAGGTGTTGGAGAGGCGGCGTGGTCGAAAACGAGACAGAAAATAGAACTGAAAGGTTTGCCAAGAAAAGAGAAAAAAAAACACGTTGGAAGAACGAAATTAAAAAAAAAAAGAAGAGAAAACGAACCCAGCGAACGATTAAAGAAATTTTGAATCTCGCAATTCACGTGTGTGTAAATTAAGAAACTGAGAACGTAGATGAAACGACGGTTCGTGAAATTAACATGTCGACTGTTACGCACTTATTTTGTTGGGAACAAATACACGAAACAAGTGAGAAGAAAACTGGGACGTGGAACGGTCCTCGCGTGGTCCGCGACGACGATTTTTGTTTGAAAAAAGTTTCGCTTCAATTCCCTCGGCGATTTCGAACAAATTGTACTTCACTTATTTCGCGAAGTTTACCCGGTAGCTTAGTTTCATTAGTGAATTACTTCAGGAAATTTCTCGCTGCCAGAACTTCGTTAATTGGAATTTTATCGAGGAGAACTATTCCGTCGTCGAATAAATCAACGCGCGGATATACATCTCGCCCGGTGACAAAAGTAAGTAACGTCTTTCTTTACCGATGTCCGCTGATTAATTAATCGAAACCCGTTGGCCGACAGGACTCGCCGCGAGGACACGTTCGCCGTCGCGCAAACAGGAGAAACACTGACGAAAAAAAGTAGAAACCAAGGCAGAGAGAAAGGAAACAGAAAGAGAGATGTGAGTCAGAAGAAGAAATCAAAGGCGAGTTAAATCGTACAGATGTGTACTACGTATGCACGACGATACAGGCTCACGCACGATTCTATAAAAATTGTCAGCAGATAGAATAATCCTGAATAACTTAACGTCGTACGCGTGTATCGTCGCATATACGAATGGTTAAAAACCAAAATCAAAAGATAATATCTGACAAAACAATGGGTTAACTTTTGCTCTGGCTCGTTCCAATCAAGAATATTCAGAGAGGAAAAAAAAGATAGAAACAAAAAAGAAAATGTAGAAAGAAGAAGAAGAGTAAAACTCTCTTTGCGTCTCATCAATGTAAGTCGTCGGCTCTCTCAATGGGGACTTACCGTTCTTTTTTTGGACAACGACTTTCGCTGCGACTATACGGGGGTTGCGTATGCCGAGCAACGGAGTTTTGAGTGGAGTAGTAGTAGTAGTAGTAGAAGTAGTAGTAGTAGAAGTAGTAGAGGTAGTAGTAGCATAGTGTCGTGCCGAGATAGGAGGAGTCCAAGGCCAGTGTGATTGATTGACAAATATAATAGAGAAGGAGTACGATAAAAGACAGTCAAGTGCAACTTCGTTCGGGCTTTATCTTGTAATTTTCTTTTTTTTTTAAATTTTATTAAAATCGGGGTGGGCGTTGGGGGCATTCAGGGCTGGCGGTGAACAGGGGGGTAAAATATTCTTAAAGACACAGAGAAAACAGGCCGGGGGGTTTGGGAGCTACGTCTAACGACAATCTCTCACGAGATCAACGATCCGGCCGGCCGGATAAACGAATCCCTCTCGGACGTCTCGTTTCTCATCGATTTCACCTACGTGACACCCTAATCGAGTGGGAGTCGCGAGGGCCGAGCTCGGCTTTTCAGCGCTACGGGATCGATGTTTCCCGTTCCGAGAAAGGTTTCCCTATCGACCGGGAAACAACGATCCCTTTCAGAGCTCGCCCCGGATGGGATCCGGTGCACGTGTACCTAGGCGGTTCCCGGTAGAAAACGGAATTAAAAAAGGGGCGGGACGGGAGAGTGCGTGGAGGAGGAGGAGCTGGTGAAAAGGGCGACGGACGTGACATCAGAGAGAACGTGATAATAAATTGGCCACAAAGAGCTCGGAGTTGAAAATGGTCAACACACAAGACAAGGTCAGAAGTACAAGAAATGAAACGGAGAAGAAGAACGTAAAGAGAAGGTGCGGAGAATATCGAAACTGAGGTAAGAACACACCGAGAGTACGTTCGCGACCAACTGGGCCCGATTTTCGTGCAAAAATCGACGCCCGGACGGCCTCGCATGCGTGATTCGCGTGAACGCAGCGTTCAGGATGGTGCAGTTACATATCTTCAAACTCGATGCCATTTCCAAATCAGTCAGGCTCAAACGAACGTAGAGATCATTTAATCGAACGTGAGATTCACTGGCGATATGAAAATAATGATCGGTTGATTCTTTATTTTCACATTTAAAAAAAAATTTAAAAACAGTCAGGGATGGGATCTTGATGACCATCTTGAACGGATGCACCGAACCAAGGTGACAGTAGGTATTTTCTACACGTACTATGACTCGTAACGATGCAGAAAGAAGAATGATAAAATCTATCGGTGAACAACGAAATACTTCAGGCCGTGTGCCATCGAATACGTATGGAAATCTATCGTATATATTTATATTTCGTCCGTGGTGTGAAAACAAAAAACACAAATATATATAGAGTAGACATGTATGTAGTGAAAGAGAAATATTGAAGAGCTGGGTAAAAAAAATATAGAGAAAAATGTACCCTCGAAATGCGAGGAGATGTTACGAACCACGACATATGGATAGAATTATAACGGTGACAGAGAGGCAGAAAAATGTGAGAGAATGAAGAGTATCGACGTGATACGATCGAAGGAAAACGAACACGTGAAAAGAAAAAAAAACAAACGATAAAAAATAGAAAGAATGCGATTTTTCGACGGGCCTTTCTTGCTATTTTCTAAATATCGTTTTTTTTTCTTTTTTGCTTCTTTTCCTTTGCACCTCGGAAAAGTGACGAACTGAAGGGTAACGTATAACACACAAAAATATTTGATATGTATGTACATCGGGACGTAACAAACGTAAAAAAGAAAAAAACAGTGATGATAGAAAAAAGTAGAAACGCCGTACAATGTATAACAGATAAGTATAGATATACAGAGAGAGATAGAGAGAGAAAGAGAAAGAGAGAACAAAAATATTCCGACACACCGACACTATCTAATGAAAGAGAATATATAAATATATAGGCTAAAGAAAGAAATCAATATGATCAATATAATGAAGCTCTTAATAATGTGACGATTAGAAGAGTCGAGTGGCGCTTCTTACCATCTGTCCGTGCAGCGGGTGAAAAATGGAAACAGAAAGAGAATTCAAAATCTTTCTCTAACAGTCGAGACTCGCGGGACATGGAACTACTTTCTTTAGTTTCTTCTCTCGACAAGTAATCTTTCTTTATTTTTTTTCGTTCTTTCGATTCGTTCTCGGAACGATACACATATCTTATCTTACTTATTCCGATAAAGGGATGAGAGAGAGAGAGAGAGAGAGAGAGAGAATGAAAGGGGAGAGAAAAAGGGAGTATGTGTAATCGTAAAACGAGACTATCGTAGATTCTCGTTAAAAAAAAATTCATATACGTTCGTCGTGGTTGATGCACGCGTTTTTCGATTGTTTTTCCTTTCTCAGAGCTCTATCTTCTTTATAACGGATACATCTCTTTTTTCAACCCCGAGGGAAGGTGAGAATTTTGAAAAGAAAAACAGGTGCGCGGACGGTAGTATACCGCAGATGGTTCGACGGTAGAACGAAAAGGTGTGGCTCGAGTAAATTTCAAGAGTTACATTCTTATAAGTCGCGTGGGTGCAGCTTCTCCGTCTGCTCTTATTTAATTTCTTTTTTTTTTTGCGCTTTTTGAGAGATCGAAGCGTGGCAGCAAAGGTGATTAAAAAACGTTTGGACGTACCAAAAGTGAAAGCTTTCAAAAGTGAATGAGAAACATTAAGTTATATCTGAAGATAAAAGGAATTCGCTCTTTCGTTTGTTGGAAGCATCGAATGAATAAAGTATGTTTCTCTTGGCATGCAAACTTTCGCCGACTCAACGACGAAAGAAGAAACGTGTCGTTTGTCTTTAAAAGAATGTTAGCTTCGTTCCTCACGTCGTTTATTAGAAAACATCTCGAGCCAGTGTGAAAACTATTTTGAAAATATATGGCACGTTGCCTCTCGTGAGCGAAGTGCGAATCGAAGCTAGAGAACGTGTAAGACAGATCAAAAGGTAGGTAACGTGAGGAGGCAGAGAGAAATGTACATCTTGTTTTTTAAATTCTTTGCGGTCACGCGATCGATCTTCGGTTCGGGCGAACGCGACGATTCAGAAACGAAGAATGGGAGTTCACAAGACTTCGGTGAATGCAAAATTGATAACGAATCCTCGCGTTCCCGAATGTCGACATGGCCTCTCTTAAATCGTGCTTAGAGCACGCTCAGTTATCAGTGAATCGGTGTAACATAATTCACGTACAGAAGAACAGTAATAATTAATATTAATCACTCTTCGAGGAGAAGAAACTTTTGGCGACATACACTCCCTTGATAAAACCGTGGTTAATCGTTCAAGCATCGAAGGAGCACAAAATGGGACACACTCTGATCACGATGTAAGAGGGACCAGTGGACAATATCGATTTGATAAGAAAATAGAAATACGTATAATACGTATAAAGATAGACAGAGAAAAAAAAAGAAGAATCTCTGCAAGAAACGTGATCGTATTAAAGAAGAGCGTGGAATTAACAAAGTAATAGTCGACATTACCTTCTTCAAGTCCGTCGTCTCCATCACTCATTAGCTCGTCATCCGAGCAAATGTTCAACACGTTCACCAACATCTCTGTGACTGCGAAACGATAAACATGGAACATCGTGATTATCATCATTGTAAATCAATAGATCAAATACTCTTGTTGCAAGATGAAACATTTTATAATTTAAATATTGAAATATACAATATACCTCTATTGAATTTATAAAATCTGCAGCCTAAACGAATATACAACTGTGCAACCTACTTACCCTTTTCACCTACAAATGGCAAGGACCACGTGAAAACATCCATGAAGTTTGGTAGCCAGTACGGATGCGGTGAACAGTTGAACTGCCTGATGTTCATCACGTTGTTCTCGTACTTGAGAACAGCCGCCTAAAAGTAACGAGACAAACGGAATTAGAAAACTTCTTCCAATATTCGATATATATATTTTAGTCTCCAAGAATTGATATCTATAACATTTATTCCTGTAACACGTGACCGCAGAAAGATATCCCTGTCTGACCTTGTTGTTGTAAACGTCGAGATAGTTGGGCGCGCTGAAGATGGTGATCAGCGATGGGAAGCCCGTCGTCTGTGATTTCCGGTACATGCGGTAGCCATTGTCCTGTGCCTCGTGCGCCCTTATGATACTCAGCAGATTGTTGTTCTGCAGGAAATCGCAGCACGCCGCGTAACTGTAAATAGGAATCGAAATTTACGTGTTGCCCGAAAACGCAATCTCCCCCGAGTTGAGTTTTACCGGTTTAAAGTTTACTACAAAATGTCGAGAGAGAAAAAATAGACGTGAGGGGTATAAAAATTCTAACGGCCGGAGTACGACAAAAGGGTAGTGAGAGATCTCCGGGAAACGTTATAAAATACGGGAATATGGTGGTCGTAATATTCGCGGGATGGTTTCCTCGAGCGCGACAACGGTACACAATAGCAATCCTGTGATGGCCGTTGGGTCATAAAGAAATCGTTCTCAATGCCCCCTATACGCTCCCGTTACTTCGTCATAGAATCTTGAAAGACGGACTCGTAAAACTACGTCTAGCCTACTTCCCTCTCGTGTTTTATCCTCGCACTCGTAAACGCGGTGACCTCCATTCGATCGCGTCGGGATCACGTGAAACGCGTGACAACCCTTTCGATCGGCTCGCGTCGCTGATTAACTCGCTTTTACGGCCGGAGTTTCTGGGACGATCGTAGGATTACGTGTGTCGCTGCTGCGTTCCACGTAGCCCGAAAGATCTCGCCGCTCGCCGATACAATATCGGATGTTGCATCGGCGAACTTCCACGGTACCATCGCTGCTATTTGAAGTTTTATGCGACGCGTGTTCCGCCGAAGTTTAAACTTCGCAAAATCTGGCTGGGCGAAAATAATTTTACGAGATTCGAGGAAGTTATTTCGTAATTCAGATCTGAACAGACCGTGATTCGTTGCAACAATACGTTTGAACGATAGATTATCAAAAATGAATATCGATGTTAGAACCGAAAGTACAGGGTATCCGCATAAACGGGGTGAAAGAAAAATTGCAATGGATTGAATGCAGCATGAAGTGAATTCGCGATTAGAAGCAACAACGGGCACGAAATGGGTACGTGTGTACGTGAAATTCGTTCGAAGGTTAGCCGGAAGTACGGTGCTGCAAGAGAGGCTTGAAACGCTCCTCGACAATTTTGCTGGGAGCAGGCGGCACGCGAGGCTGCACGCGAAAATTCGTGATAACCCTCGCCCTCTCGTTCCTTGTCACACTTTCATTCTTGTCTCGCTTTTCCGTCTCGCTCGGCGTAATTTTATCCGGCGATCGAGCGCGGATAACGGAGCCCCGCACGGGCCCGAGCATTTATAAATTATAATGCGGCCGATAAATCATCAGCATCTGACGCGGGTCATCTCTCTCGCGAATCGATTCCGACGCTCTCGTCCATGGAAAACAACAGGCAGGGACGAATCAATTAGTTAATAAGACCGAACGATTATCATTATTCCTTATCAAAACGAGATACCGTTTTCACATGGTTTCTTCGTACAAATTCATCGCTGATAACTAAATTAACGACTACAAAAATCGATTAATTGATAAAAGTTTCTTTCATAAAAAATGTTTTTTTTTATTTATATCAGAAAACTCTCGCAGGGAAAATAAATTCTACGAAACATAGCTTTAAGTAGCTTGCGAGGTCATCACAGAGTTTGTGCGAAATAATTGGGTTCCAACTTTTAATGGCCGTCAGCCTCATCAGTTAGCTCGCATAATTAATCGCGACTCGAATGACAAACCTCGTGTATAAAACCATGCGTCACTTGAGGGTGATTCTGGCTCGGTGTGAACGTTGCTTAAGGGTAGTTAGCGGCCTTGCCTTTACCTTGGCTCGAGCGTTCCTCACGGTCCTTGGCCAGGTCAGTTAGGTAGGTATAGGCGTCGTGAAAAAGGTCAGTCGACTGACGTCTAGCGCTTAATTTGTTTACACGAACGTACCGGGGTTGGACGTTGCAGCCTTCGAAACACGATTGCAATCTCAGAAAAATTTCTCTTCATGGAATAAGACATTAAGAAACTCTATAATCAATTAATCGATTCTTTTGCCGTAGTAAAACATATGAAATTATCACACACTTGAAATTATTGAAGAAAAAATGATATTAATAAAACGATTAAATATCAAGTTATTGTATATTTCTTATTGATTCATCCTGTATGTCGCATAACTCGCGTGGCAAGGGAAGAGTATAAATGCCTATCAGTCTGTATCTACCAGGTGCGCTAACAAACGTTATTGAACGTAGGCCGGTTGATGATTCCAAACAAACGGTGGCAATTCGTCTAATTCGCGGCCCGTAGTACGTCGACGCGCTCGAAATTCGGGTTAATTACGTTCGCCGCGCAAAAGTGTGCGGGTCTCAGTAGTATAGGTCGACGCATGGCCGGACCGTAGCGACTCGGCCGGCAGGCGAACGAATTTAAACGAAATACAATCTCCGTTCATTAGCACGGCTAATTGTCGACCGGCTGTGGGTGGCTCCGATTAAATCGTAGTGTGCAAACAACGCTAATCAGACGGGAGGTATGTAATCGCGTTCGATTTTCAGCACTGAAAATCGTGATCGACTGACAGACCCACGATTACGCCTCCATTTCGATTACAATCGAATCTGATAAAACTTGTTATAACATCGCACCCAATTATGCTAGTTTATAATTTATTATGAAATTGCGTAAAGATGAAAAAAATATTTAAGGCGAGCGGTCGCGAGTTCCACGGATTAAATTATCGTGGCGTCGATAAATGCTTTTTACGGGCAAATGATTTCGATGACATATTTATGGCGACACGTTCCGAGCCTGAAATTCGTTCCCGTTTAATCCGTATCGTTCCATTTCGTTTAATCCGTCCTTAAACGACTATCCCGTTTCGCTTAATAACTTTAATAACGATCAGCGTTTTGTGGTTTCAATTATTATTATGATTTCGATGCGAAAGGAGACAATGCGACGTGCTTTGCTCTAATGGGAATCGAATGAAACTCGATTAATCGGGAATTCTGCGTCAGTTTCCTTTGAGGTACACGCAGCTGTTGTCAACAGCGATACGCGAGTAGAAGCTGTTATTATAGAGAATAAAAAATTGATAAAAAAAAACTCGAGCGTTTTAATTAAAAACATTGTGTATAAATCGAATAAAATGTACTGCAGTTTATTTCGTTAGCGTTGACTCCTTTACAAGCATTCTGCTCGTCGAGTATCGCCGATCCTCGATTTCACTCGAGTTTATCAAAATGTTAACATTTGTACGGTAGCAGTCAAAAGGGACATACGTTTTTGTTCGAGACAGATCGGAAAAAATATGTATGAGAATTTCCTTTGTATCGCGGCAGAAAGATATAATCGAGAGCTCCGTTCAAAAGAACCGTGATTCTGTTTTTTAGTGAAGAAAAAAACGATCGTTATTAATTTCCCTGAACGATAGAAAAGGGAGCTCTCGAGGGTAATTAAATGCAGAATGTAAATCGTGAATTACTTTTTTCCCCCGTCGATATTCCCGTTTTAATATAAAAGAATTCTCATAAAAAACTTCTATTGACTTGATCCACATTAAAAAAGAAAAAAGAGATCACGCACCTGTAAAAGTACGAACAACCCCTGACGCTGTTGTGGGAGAAGTGTTCGACGTTCTTCTCGTTCCCGAAGTCCTCGAGAGGATCCGACCAGAGTAGATCGCACATCGGGCCGAACGCCGGCGGCTCTTTGAACCTGTCCAACTGAAACAGCAAAGCAAACACCGATCGAATTAGTTCGAAGGGGGCTGCCGTGTGTCTTTGACGCATCGGCTCGTGTAAACGCGTCGCAATCCTAATTATCTAAACGCTCGATGCACACGTAAACTCGTATTCGCGGGTCTCTAATTACCGATGCTTCGATACCCAGTGAAAATGCTCTCACTCCAAATCGCTGTTCCATTAAATTCATGTTATTACCAATAATTATTTTTTTGACTCATTTTATTTCGTCATTGGTAAAAATATTTTATTTAATTCTGATTCATTGAATTTTCGAGAGGCATGTGTAATTTTTTATATTGGAAAAGAGATTTCGACGAAATTATTGACAATGCGAGGAGTGGATCTTATCTCGAACGCTCCCAATAATTACCCAGTTCGTAATTACCAAACTGCGAGAGTTGACTTAACGTTGACGTTATCGAACGCTGTCTCTCTGTTTAGAATAGGGCACAGCGGGTAGAGCCTAGCCGACGCGTTACAAGTTTTGATCATAATAGGTAACGCTAATTATGTTGAATGACATTAGTAACCGGCGCGGTGCAACGCGCACGTCGAGGCACGCGTAACTGCACAATGGTGCACACATACCGGGATAACGGGGAATGCAGTTTACAGTGTAACGAGCAGTTCGCACCTAATAATAGCAGACATAATATCACCGGCATTATTGCCTTTGCCAAAGTAGCTAGCTGCTGCGCTGTTCTGGGAATCCGAGTTAACTTCGAAACGATCCACGTTAACTTCCCCTCGAACTTCAAGTCGAAAATTTTAATCGGGCTTAATACCCCTTTTTACATTATGAGAGTCTAAAGATTGATACTATATGGCTTTCAATATTAAATTGTTTACTAGAAAACGAGGTTTCAGGTCACATCAGAAATGCGAAATGAAATTTAAGAGATATTAGCTACCTCTCAAACTTCATTCAAAAATTATAGCCAAGCTTTATGTTCCTTTTTACACAATCAGAGTTGAACTGTAAAAATTGATATTATATAGCTCTGAGAACGGAATTAAATACAATTGTTTATCAGAGAATGTGTGGGAGCTTCAGGGATATCAGAAATGCGAGGTGAAATTCGAGAGACATTAAACTCGACACTCGTGTCTGACCATATACATTCCATTTCTACTTGATACCGCGTATGCCGGTAAACTAAACAGTCAAAGTGTCATGCCGATGCACCGTCGGGCAGGAATGTGACACGTGACGGAGTCACGTTAACAACTCCCGGGACGATTGCCAATCCCGCTGTACCATGACGAGCATGACTTTTGTGCCGCGGTCACGGAATTTCACGGTTGGAATTTCGCGGTCGGCCGAAGGCGGCGACGCGAACCGGTGGCCAAACCCGTTCGGCATTGGGCAATACTGCGACACCCGGCCTCGTGCATCCCGGTTTTCACCAACGGTGAAACGAGCCAAAGATATTGCGCGAGTTAGCGGCCGCTCGAAAAAGTACAAAACGAATAGGAATGAGACAGGGATTTATGAGCACGTTGCGGATTTTATCTCGGTTCATGAACGGCACGTGTAACGTGGGAAACAATCGGGAATGTTGTAAATTGATTGCGTGCTTCAACGTTTAAACGATGGGAGATAAATTCAATTTTTGCAAATTGCTACCGTCAACGTTTCATCTCGCGTGAAAGTGCGCAGCTTCTATTTTTGATACTGACGCAGGTAATTAATTTTCACTTAATTGAAGAGTCCATCAATTTCTGAATATTAAATTTTCTGTTATCGATATTTATCGATAAGCACTCGATAACATTTCGAACGACTCCTACGTCGGTTTTTAATTTCATTCTTTTTTATTCGCTCGGTTTGAAGAGGGCACACGTGCCACTTAACGTACATTGTTTTTAATATCGTTTCTAGATTCATTCATTTTTAACGGATTACACGTGCCGGAGTTCGCAAAGTCATTTCGGTTATACGAGCACGACGACGTCAACGTTGCTCTCGTATTATCATTTCACGAGCCGCGTTTCGAAACAGCGTATTAATTACCTATTAACCGTGCTCGTTGCCGACGCGTGTCGTTGCAAACGACCGCGATCCCCGGACACAAAGAAGGACGTGCGCCGTTGGTAACGACTTAATTAATTCACGTGTCGCCTTACTCCTCTCTGGTCGTCTCTTTTCGAAGCGCATCGAATTTACCCCGGTAAATAGCCGAGCAGTGGAACTTTTTTTCCGTCGACTGGAAATAAACGCGAAAAAACCGGGAGGAGAGAATCGCGAAGGGTTGCATCTGTTCTGGCAGATTACGGGATATTTCTCGTGGGAGAGACAGGGTGGTTAACCCTCCGCAGCTGCCTCTTTCAGCTGCAACAATCGCGGGGAATAAGACGGGTAGGGGGTTGAAACTGGGTGAAGTTCGAACGATTGAAAATACTCGACGAGTATCCGCGGCAATTTGCGTCGACGTTATCGAATGTCCTTCGATCCGGTGCGATATTTTAATAGCAGGAAAGACTCGAGCCCCGAGGAAGTTTCTACCCTTTTCTCCTCCACTTCGACAGAAATGTAGCTATTAATAGTAATACGATCTTTCTCGATTCCACTCTTATCTCACTGTTCCTCAATCAAATAAATTATAGTTTCATGTCAGTTCGAATATCTCAATGGAATCGATGGTTGAAAACTTCTGCGAAGTCTCTTCGTTTACACTCTTCTTCTTCCACCGTAGCGATCGATCTTAATCCGTTTCGATCGAGCAGTAACGAGGATCGGTATCTCGTCCACCGAGATCCATACAAATATGCTGAAAATTCTCAGCGCCAAGGGAGTATGCAATATTTATCAGATCAACCCTTGCCAAGATACTCCGTCGCGGCAGACACCCTCTCAGCCCCGTTTATGTATTATTCCGCGTACCTCTATGTAAAAGCTGGGTTTTGCAACCGCAGAGCAACCGATATGAATACCAAATCTCGGCCGGGTAATACACCGTCCCCCGTTCCCCTCCCCGTCGCATTTACATGGCCGACGACCTTCGAAAGCTGGCTAAGTGCTCTGGTTTTTCCAACGAGTCAACTATTGCTTTCTATGTGAAATTCGAGAGAGAGAGAGAGAGAGAGAGACTTTGTAAGTGATTTCAACCGACGAAAATTGGCGTTACTACGGAAATAACCTGGCAGTGAGATCGTGAGATCCGACCAAGTGTTCCAGCAGAGAACTTGGAAAAATTGTGGGAAAAGTAATTTGCTTCGGAAACTTTTTCATTCCGAAGTGGCATTAAAAATTCGTCGCGATTAATTCATCGAGGTTATTAAGAAGTTGCTAAGGGAGGTGCCAATTCCAAGTCGAATTTTCCAAGTTGTAATGAAATGTAGCAATTTCACCTCGCCTCTTTTTAACAAGTGCAATTCGTTTAAACGAGATCTCGCGTTGAGCAATCGTAATGGGAACGCGACGGGGACGTAATAATTCCATTTACGAGGATACAATGTCCCGTCGGATCGGAACGAGGGAATAATTCCGGGCAACTAAGTCCGAGTATTATTTAATGGCAGGAAGAACTTCCGTCGGTTGAAAGGAAATTAGCCCGAGGCCCGGTCCTGGCTCGAGAAACGAGGATCCCTCATTTATGCATAGAATCGCATTATTAGAATGAACAAAAGGTTCGAGTAAAAAAAAATTCCCTGGACCCCTTGATCCGACCGAGAACCAAACCGTGTCAACCTTTGTCTTCCGATATATCCGTCGAACAACTTCTGCCTCGGCCGGCAAAAAGTTTTGATCAATGCGGTAATACGATACCGAACGAGAGCACTTGAAAAATGGAAACAGAGTAAAAATGGTTTTTGCGCATTTCGCCGGGAAACTTTTTCATCTCGCTTAGATTTTTACGTGTCACGTTTGACCAAACAACTTTTTACCGGCGAAGCTTAATTCGAATCGTCGGATAATTGGTTACCGCTCCCTCGTTAAATTCCTTTGTGCCGTTAACGTGAAATCTTCTTTATATAAACTGTACGACGCGTCGAGTCTGAGCAAAAATAGAAAATAGAGCTAGGGGGTTGTAAAAAGGCACATCTTGGCTCCGCTCTCTGGTCACGTACGGGGGTGGCAAAAAGGGAATAAAAAGGGGTACATCCGTTCTCACGATGCATTCAGTGCACGGCCGCGAGTTTTATAAGCGTCGTTAAAAGTTGCCCCGCCGGGAGGAAGTTGCCCTCTGTTACGGCGCTAGAGTGACTTCTTTACCGCCGCGCTGGGCCGACTCGCCGCTGCGTTAGGCCGAAGTTAGCGAAATTGAATTCGTAGAAATTTGTTACTGCGAGCGAAACATTTCGATTCGTTTGGTCAATGAAAAATAAAATTCATAACGAAGCATCGATTAATAAAGAGACGATTAGTTTTATCGATTTACCTTTTATATGGGATTTATTCGTTAATAAAACGTGTGCGCCACTTTTGTATTTCAAGTAGTTTTCAAACGTGCTGGTTATTACAGAGAATTCGAGAGCGTGTTGCACGCATAGGTGTACGGTGTCGATTAAGTTAATAGTGGCGCATAGAAAGCACGCAGTTGCTATTTAAAGCACGAACCCACTGATAAAATGCATCGGGTGTTCTTTGCGACTCGACGTGGCCTCCTCCACGGCGCGTCACGATTTCAACCACGATTGACTTTCGCTGTTTCGAACGGGCATCAATATTCAAAAACTAATTTTCTAACCAGCGTCACATGTATGCGACGATTCGATTTTCTTACCTGAGCCCAGCGTCACAAATATGTGACAGGTGTTCATTATCATTTTAATTAATATCAAAGGAATTATTTATCTATTATCTATCACTTATGTATGTCAGTTTGCAAAAATGCTAATTTCACTTAAATGGAACGTTACATACATCCCACAAAAATAAATGACAATTCGTATCACATGTAAATAATAAGACATCTGAGCTATAGTGACAATCTTTCTTCTGAGGCTCTGGTAGCGAAAGGTTTAGAATACCAATGCTCCTTGCAGATATTTCCAACAAATTTTACAGGAAATATTCTCAATTACTAAAAACAGTTAGTTTGACCCGAAAAGGATATCTTTTTTTCTAAAAACTCTTGGAGAGCTTAATCTCCCTTTTAAAGAGTTTTAACAGGTCCCATTGAAAATGCTGACGGCGTTAGAATCTAGGGAGCAGAATTATTTTCATAAGCGGTGAAAAATTCAAAGGGAGCGTGGCATATGCTGGTTTTTTCACGGGGTCTCGCGTCTCAAAGGATATCGTCCTGCCGGGACTGTCAATTTCCATATCAAGCGCGTCGACGTTTCTCGCGCTCGGTAAAATCGTTCGGAAATAAAACCCCGTCGACGGGAGGCGGAAACATCGCGAGACACGAATGGAATTTCTTATCGCGGATAAATATTAAAAGCCCAGGCTGGTTCCTTCGATCGTTCCCGGAGCCCCGAAGCTTTTGTACCGGACCGCAACAAAGAGTCCGGTTAATTGCCTCCGCTCTTTGCCCGTCTCGGAAGCCATTCAGAGATATTCTTATCTCCCGTCTCAGAATCCGGACGATTCAGACTCCGTTCCCTTTGCCGGTTCAAATTTTTCAATGGCTTCTCTAGTTACTTCGATAACATTAAATACTGTTCGACGAGAATTCTGATACATATAACTGCATTATGTATTTTTCAATCCACATCTGCTGCACGCGCAAGTATACCGGGATAAAACGAGCGATATTCAATTGTTATTTTAACGCCAGATACTACGGTTTTAAAATATTTTTATAGCGTAAAAAACGACGATGGAAATGCGTGAAAAGTTTCATTTCATTTCATAACGTGATGTATGCATTCTGGAAATATGTACCGGCACCGACTGGCTTCATCGTAAAAAGAATGCCTGTTCCAATAATAATGGTAAATATGAAGTCTGCAGTTTAATCAATACAAATGAAACTCGTTTCCACGTGTTTCCATCGACAGGATGAGACACCATTTTCACCTGGAAATCTGTGTAAAAAAACGAGAAGAGTTTACGGCGTGTAGAGGTAACGAGAAAATCGAGTCCCGTTGAAAGATTCACTCGGATCCAATCGTACAGATAGACACGGAGGGCTCGGAGAAGTCGAGAGAGTACAAACAGGATTCAACGGACGTATCCTACGGGACTCTATCTTCCGACCCGGGACGAGGGGGCGTATCTTTACGAGCATCGCGAAAATAAAAATGCCCGGGCGAAACTTCGCCGCGATATTTTTCCAACGCTTTCGAAAAAGTTCGGGAACACCGTGGACACGAATTTTCGCTCGTATTTCTTTCAGGAATTCCTTCGAATATGCATGAAACCATGCCACGATTTTCCCCGGGAGTAGCAAATTTTATTAGCGAGGCGGAAACCGTGTGCAAAGTTAAAGAAGGAAAATGAAAATGTATCTAATAAAAAAAAAATCGTTGGGAAATTGAATTTGTAAACAGTTCAAATTTTTGATGCCATTTTCCAAGATTTTTTCATGAACCAAGAACTGTGAACATTATGGGGCATGCGTAACGGTTCGCAGAAATACGCGGCGTACAATATGCAGAGCCATGAAACTGCATGCAAGATTAATCGTTCCTCGGCCTTCCGAAGGTAAATTATTCTGTTTTCTGTACTCGGCCGCGCGATATCATCCGTATGTAACTATTAAACGTGTCAGGAAGCATCCGAGTTAACAGAATATTAATTTCGTTATTACGTTCATAACATTAATATTCCGTACCGATCGGGCTCGTAAAATATCCCCGTTTGTCGGCATTAATTAGCTTCGGTTTAATACACAAGCTGACCGAATCCATACAAGCAATCCGCGAATTCTGGTTTTTGTTTTTTAACTAATTCTCCGTTTCAATCCCTCCTACGTCGTTCATTTGTTTAACCATTGAATAATTAGCTTTTAGCAATTCTATAATACTCGTCCCGGATTCGGTATCTGACCTTTCAATAAAATAGAGACGCGGGGAAAATGATTTTACATTGACCTAACCCGATTATCAGTGATTTAAAAGTATCTGATATTTGTATAATTAGAAAATTAAGATAGATTTAAATTGAATATGTATTTATGAGTTTGATAGAGAAACAGGTGAAAGAGATGCGTATTGGCTGCGTCAAGGTGGACACTGTTTAGGCGAACGATCGATAGAGCAGGTGGCAGCAGTATGCTCGTGTTTCCGGTACTCGGGGGCAGGACTCTCCGATAACACCGGTGTCGTACGACTGACAACCGATTTCCTCGTTTACGAAAATACTCGATCACTGATCGGAGGTACCCTCTCGCACAACGTTACACGGTACAACAAAACACGTATAGGACGACTCGTAAATTCCGGTTTTTATACGTACAATAAAAAGGAGCGGCGTGGAACGCGTCTAACTTTACGTCTCGATGCGATACACGCTGGTTCTTAAATCGTACGAACATACGAGTCGCTGTCTCAATGAACGGAATCTCTCTACTCACTTTGCGTATGTCTTCTAGATTGTGAATTTCCGGCGACAGTCCGCCGTGCACGCAGAGGAACTGTTGGTTCATCAGTGCAGCTAACGGGAGACAGTCGAACGCGTCCATGCACGCGTCGTAAACCCTCTCGGAGTACTTTATTTTACCTGAAATACAAATAAAAATTCTCTGTGATCAAATTCATATCGACATCAGATTTTTTATTTAGAAATTGACTTCAATGTTCAACGCGTTTATATGAAAATTAGAAAATGAAACCGTGCCCTTATATTGCGAAGGAGCCATCGAGACTAGCCCCCAGCAGCTCGACTTTCACGGGTCTCGAAGAAGGATATCCTATCAATAAAACGAGCACCCCAGGATACGATCGACGGGAGAGACTGAAGATCTGTCGACGTTGAACCCGAGCAAATTGCCGTTGTCATTCGAGAATCGTCAATTTTCTTAAATGTCAAACGTGTCTTCCAATATCAAGCAGCAACGCTTCTACTTGTTTAAATATTCTAAATATTTCTAATATCTCAGGTATTTTCAAAAGCAGAAAAAGGCACATTTTTTCTTGACTGTCAAACGTGTCTTCCGATATCAAGCAGCTACGCTTCTATTTGTTTAAACCTGTAATATCTGAGGTATTTTTAAAAGCAAAAAGGGTCACATTTTATGGAAGATATGCGCGATTAAAGGGTGAAGTACAAAGTAAATGTTTCATTTCTGTAGAGCGTAAAAGTTCGCTCGACGTCGAGAACGCCCTTTGCCCGGCTAATTAATTAAACAGTTGTCAGCGGCGAATGATAATTCGTTACGCGGCCTACGTTTCCCCGCGGTTTATTCAGCTGCCTTAAACGGCTGATTAATTAGCAACGCGATCAACTAATACAATAACGAGCGCACGAAGCGACTTGCTGCTTTTACCTGCTGACCGTGTTTAATTTATAAACGTTGTGTTACGCAAAAGGCGAGGGAAGGAGGAGAGGGGGAGCTGATTAATTAATTTGTCGGGTAAGTGGACTTTTATTATACCGTCGGCCGAACGAAAGTTGTGTAGACGGGCGGGGTACCCACTTCAACCGTTTTTCGGAGCGAGTTCCCCGCTTCGAAATTCGAGGAACACAACGCAACGCGACGGGTACGCGCGATCGTTCCGTTCTTGACTTATTTATTCGGGTCAAAAGCTCGCAAATGAGCTTTCTGGAGTGTCTCACCGTCAGGGATGTCTGACTGGCATCAAAAGAAAGTCAAGGGGACGGAACTCGATCCCCTCGTTAATACAACGAGCAGAGACCTGGACGAACACCAAGAGGAATCTGCGTGTGGGAGTGTCAGCCGTGCACAATTAACGAATATCTTGATTCTGCTCGACTCTTAACTATTTCTTAACTTGACAATAAAAAATATCAAAATTATACAATTCTAAAAAAATTCATTTTACCTAAATTTTATAAAGGATGAAAATGTTTTCTTCGGAAATTTTGCGATGAATTCTAAATTCGAACAATACGACTTTAAAATACTGTTTCTTTTCCCGTTCTATATCGACAAGCGAGAGAGTCAATTCGTAAGGGCAAATGAAATTAGGGGAATGAGAACAGAGCGGTAGTGATAATCGTTAGCCGGTTCGCCGATTCGACGCAGTTAAAATCGCGAAGTTAACGCGGCGAGCCTCGTAAATACACGCGGCTTGACCCAGTATCGGGACAATTTTCCAGGATCGATACGGTGGTTTTCCGCTGCGCCACGCAGAGAGAGCGTGTCTCGAGATATCGCTGATTGCACGCGGGACCCCTCTGGGATCCACGGAATTGGATCGAGTTCAACCGCGGGAACGCGTTTCCCTTCTCGACTTACCCCGCCCGGCAAACGTATTCGATGGATTCACGGAATCGCGATTGTTTCCTTTCGACGCCGATTCCATTTGCCAGAGTATCGAGATTTACTTTGCCGCGGAACAGACTGATGGAATTCATCTCCTCGCAAAATTGTTCAAACGTTTCAACTTAACAGAATCTGATACACGAGTTCATTTAATTAAAAAAAATATTACGTAAAAAAATTGAAGCGAGATTACTTACATTCTTGCTTAAACGTGAAATATTCCGTGAGATGACGGCACTCGTGATTGCCTCTGAGGAGAAACAGTGTCGTAGGGTGGCACAGCTTAAGTGCCCACAGGTACAATACGCACTGCAACAGAAAAAACCGGGAGAGGTACGGTGAATTATCGTTGAACGTTCACAGCCCACCCCCACGGGTGTTGTAATTAAAACGGTTAATCCTTAACGTCGTGGAGATTTAAATTCTGACGCTACATCATACTAATGTTAAAACCCTCGTCCCACTTTCTGATTCGACTTCACGTTTATACGGTTTTCTAAATGCACCGTGAAACAACGCTGCCATAAATTAAATGCAAACACCCGGGGAATAAAACAATTTTAATCGAAAAATAAATTCCTACCGTACAATACACAGAAAAAAATAAATGAACACTCTAACAAATTAACTATTGGATTAATTAAAAAGTGATATCAAATATCATAATTAAATGCATTGATTTCCATGAAATAATTCAACGCGCTTACGTCACCGGAAGTACGCAGTTCTTACTGACCCTCTTTGTATAATTACGCGAGAAGAGATCTCACGAGGACAACTATGGCGTTAGTTCGGCGAGAATTTCGGGAAACGCGAGACGGAAAAGCGTGAAACGCGGCGAGTCGAGCGATGGTGTTATTTATCCGGGTCCCGGGCTCGTCGTCTCTATTTCTCTCCGCTCCGGCCTGGACCGTCCGCAATAATTTATAACGCCGCCATAGATTACGCCGCGAGTTGGAACGTGGCCCCGGTCCGGTGACTCGTGTCGCGATTCGTTATAAACGCGTCGCCGGATTTGTTTAACCCTTTGCCGCCTTTGGTTCGGGTCAGATTCGTCGCGTCAACTGATTCATCGTTCCTACTTCCCTGCGTCCTCGTGACACTTCGCCTCCATTCATTTACTAATGTCACGGCTACGGATTTTTATGCAAATTAATGCACTTTTTATGACTGTTTAAAAAAGATGAAATTCAGAGCAGGAATTCATCGCGTTCTTTCTTGAACATTATTTTTGTTTGCTGTATACTTCAGGTATAATTATTCTATGGATGCATTGAATCGATTGACAGTGACTGATAATATATTTTTATATAAATATTCTTTCATTAGAAACTTGTTATTCGCTATAGAGCCGACACGGTGAAGCATCGATGCTTCTTTTGAAACAACAGAGGCATTCACGATGATGTTACACAGGGCTTTATTGCAGGGCGTTAATTGATTGCACCGGGCAGACGACGAAATTAGAGAAATTGGCATGCACCAGCGGAACAAAAGCACCTACGCGAGAAACCGTCGTTTACATTTCAACGCGATTGGCCTGGGCGTAATTAATCTCGCAAAGTATAAGCTCTAAACTCCGTACGTTCGTCTCGACTAAATGAAGGTGGACATATCTTGACGGATAGACACGATATCTCCTTATTCAAAACGAACGAGGCTGGATGAAAATTAATTTTAACCGAGTGAACAGTAGTCGAAACCTGGCTGCGTTCGTAAAATCGATATCGCGCAGAGGGAGGTGGACCCATCTTTTATTCATCGTGTATACGGTTTATCTAGACTACAGGTATTAATGCAGGCTTCGTAAAATCATGTGTATAAACAGTGTACTGATTTCTCTGCATCTGAATAATATTTTTATTAGTGAGAACGTTAATGAAGAAAACACGAAGTTACCTAATAATTTCCTCACACCAAATTAAAGACAATTTATGACTATTACTAACAGCAGAATTTCTACTAAATAACAGGAAGATATTTTCCTAAATGATAGCAGTGTTGCTCGAAACGCGATCTAATGGTATATCCTAGGGACAATAACACAGTGAATGATTTAACGGGCTTTCGTTAATTCGGTAGGCGAACCGAGTAGCGGGTAATTACTCGCTGGGCGATTGCCTCCCCATTCGACGGGCTGATTAATAGAAATTCGGAAAATGATCGATGCGCGCTGCGTTTCCCCACCTTTTGTCCTACGCGGCCGCGATTATCCGCGCTCATTATCCCGCGTCTCTATTACGCGTTATCATCCCCGTATCCCTCGTCACCATCGAGCCCATTTTCCTTTTATCATCCGACGCGACGCTCTATTTCCCGTACAACCTGCCACGGTAATGCGTACCAATTCCGTGCGCCAATCTCCAACAGTCATTGCTCGCGATGTGTCGTTGAAATAAATAAATGTTTCCTCCGCGAAGAAACTGTTCTCTAATTACTACGAGAGAAGTTTCCTTTTTGTTTCAGAGAGACAGGATATGATTGAAAAAACTTGAGCGTCGGATTACGAGAATAGAGGGAAATGCTGGATGGCAGCCGAGGACGGAAATCTTAACTGCTGCGGAATTTCTAAAGCCGCTAGACAGGTCACAATGGAAGTAAGAACGGCGCGAGCGTATTACTTGGACGTAACTGTACACACACATTAGGTGACGCACGGTGAAAATCTTGGAAATTCATGGCTCGAGAATTTCATCGCGGCTTCCTACGGGATATTCTTCCTTATCCTACCCCTCCCCTACCCCTCGTACCTGACATTTTCGCTTGGGAAAAGTTTAGAATTACTTGCTCGATAAGAGGATGGAGGGTCGAATCTCTTTAACGGGAGAATTTTCTTCGCGAAGAAATTAAAATCTACTGAAACTCGCGAGTTGATCTTCTCTTCAGGCTTAGTAATACACGCTGTCATTCAGGAGTACGTGGAAATCTGATTTGATATAATATTCGGTATCACCGAATTGATTTCATTATTATGAAAAAATAATAAATTGATAAAATATTTCCTGAAATATGGAATAAAGATATTCTCTTTTTATTATTTATTTAATGTCGCATCAACGACGAGGTTATTAGCGACTACAATAGCTTTATACAATTATATAATACAATGAGCTCATAAAGTTTTAGTCGAGCATAATATAGTACGGTGTATTATGTGATAAAGGTAAGTATTCGAAATACAATTTGGAGTGTAGTACGTAATGGGTACAGATATGTTATATGGTACATAGCAATGGTACAGTAGAGTGGAAAGATGTTTTATAATACCTGATTTGGATGTTGTAGTGCAATACATGTAGCGATATTCGCAAGTTACAATAGTTTGGTAAATCTAATTTACCTGAGTAACATAAGGATATTTTTTAGACTGTTAGGGTGAATAAATATTTTCTTTGAAGCATTGCGATAAAATAAAACGCAAGACAGCTTTAATAAAATCAACGAAGTCATCACATGCTTCTGAGTGTTAATACACGTCAAATCGTAATTTCTGACAAATGTCATGTGTTGTTACATGCTCTGACATGTTTAAAGAATCAGTTCTTTAACGTAGACAGGCAGCGACGGGATTCGAGTCGAGTCAAACTTAATAAAGCGTCGCCGAATTGGCTCGGCGGTATTCGCCTAGTGATTTTCCGTAGACGCTTGTGAACCCGATAACCTATTATTGTTTGCAAGCAAAAACAGCCCGGCCTGGTCGAGACGATTCTTGGTCACGCTGATGGCACGACAACAGTTGGAGATCCACGTGATCTATTGGTTTGGCAAACGGTCGGTGCAGCGTGCCACTCATCCAGACGACGACCATAATCATCGTGGGTGGTGTTAGTCATCGTGCCAGATTCCCTTGTCTTTGGCCACGTCACTTCGTTTGTTTCGGATTAGTAGAGTTGTCTCGTGTAAGCTCGAGCGTAAACTCGTCGGGAACAACGGCCAGAATTTTGTCAAGATTTTCTCGTCAATAATCAGGCCTTTAACAAACGTTGTCAAGCAAAATCGTTTGGTTTATTTCTGACGATATAACAACAATAAAGTTCATGTATTAAAGCCTTCAAGTGTTTCTGGGAAATGTTCAGAAAATTGTAAATTTCCTCTCTCCATCTTTCAGGTGAGTTAACGAGAGCAACAGGTTTATATTGTCAAGGATTAGATCCTTAATAACTGTCTTCAAGGAAAATTATTTGCTCCTTGCATTTCTGATGATTAAATTGCACGTGCAGGGAAAATGTCTTCTTACAACAAACGTATTTAGCGATCTGTCTTGGAAAATATTATTACAAAGTCCGTGAGATCGTTGAAATTTCCAGGAAATCAGAAATTCCCTTATTCAGGGTTTTCGAGTCAATTAATTTCACTCCGGTTAATTCGTTCGACTGTCTACTTTGCGCGAGGCCCCTATTTTGTGTCCCGATCCTTCGCCCGTCCCTTTGTGAACCCATCGGAGCGACACGCTCCCTTTTGCTCTCCCGTCGTCCTATAATTATACAGCGAAGCCACTCTGCCAGCTCTCTATCGCCACGAAATCATTTACCCGGCCATTGTTTCGAAACCCGTGCGCCGCAATATTGTCCCATAATCGTGTTTCGTTCGTTATTTCGACTTGAAAAGTCGGGGTTTTTCCGCTCGAATCCGCCCCAGTCGCGTTGATTAAAAGGGTGCACGCTCTTAAGTCCAATTTCATGGTTTCAACGTTTGCTCCCCCGGATGAGACGCAGTCTATACCGTCTGGTGGCTTTCAAATGCTCACGAACGACTATTTACGTTTCCTCAATGAAGAATAAGCCTCGTAGAAAAATCAAATCGTTTAGCTAATTTCACGGTTAAATAACGGTGAGAACGAGAGTCAGAAACAATGTTTCACCGTCGGCGGCCCGGCCCGGAAATAACGAGTCCGTTACTGCGGACACGCGATGAACAACGATATCGACGATAAAATTGAACGAGGGTCAAAGAATTGACCCCTCCAGGAATTATACCAATTTATTTCCCGATGCTTTTTTCTCCTCGTGTATCATAACCATCTTGCCCGATCCATTTCTATCTGCTTTTTTCCTTGTATTTCTCTCAGATAGCAATTTCCCCGTCGGATTCATCTTTTGTTCTATTTACGCAGTCCAAACGTAGATTTACTTTAAAATATAATAACTTCATCTCTTCGTTTCATGAGAGGCTTGCGAAGAACAAGAACTTCTCCTTATTACTTTCCCCCGTTATTTTCAATTCATTTTCTTTTTCCCCTTCAATTTTCCGTCGCCCTATTTCCCTCTTACCTCATCTTTTAATACTATTCTTCCTCTCCAGACTCTTTTTCAACCGAATAATCAATTCCAATGTCTTTTCTTTCCACCCTGAAAAATCCTTTTCACCTCCTTTCCCCATCGGTTCGCTCCTTAACCCATTTACATCATCATCCACGCTTTCTTTTCTCACCCGACATTAAATATTCCATTCTCCTACGACCATCTTATTCCTTAGCCTTTGTCCATGGTTCCTCACTTTATGAAACAAAAATCCAACGGGCCTTCCCTCCACCTCCTTCGGAGAATCCAGCGAAGCATATTGCGGATAGAGAGTATCGATCTCCCCGTATAGCTTATCGCACCGTCCTCGTTCATCGCGTAGTCACGTAGAAAAGCTCGCGGTTGCTGCGGTCAGATCCTCTTAAAAGCGGAAGGTAAACTCGCCCTCTCGATTTTCGATCCGCATAGAAGCGGTTACGCGATTCCTTCATGTTTTCAAAATAGAATCACCTTGTTGCGTCGTTTATATCATTCCTGCCCGGTGGAATTTTTATTCCGGCATACCACAGTAATTTCACGGTGATAGCACAACAAGTCCTCTCGTTCACGTACTCGAAATAGAATCGTTTCGTTTAATTTCAATGGAATTTTTTTATGAACGCGCAACGGTGATTTAGAGTACGAGGACCACTAATTAACATCGGCAGCAAGCTAATTGAACGATCGTTTGACCGTCAGAAACGTGCAAATCGATCTAATGAGAGAACTAATACAGATCTAATTAATTCTGTTTCGGCTATAACTAATTAACTGTTTCCCACCGCCACGTCCAATTAATATAACACTTTCGAAAAGAAATTTGCTTCTTCGCACTCGGAAATTCTCTCTCGAGGTTGATTTCAATGATTTTATAAGTTTTTCAAATTCTGAAGTAGTACCTCTTTGACATTCGATTTTCCCCATTTTTTATCTTTGGTGCTGGTGCATAAAATTTAATGAAAAAATATAGAGTTGCACTACTACACGAGTAGAACATGTGAGAATATTTTCAATCAGATCAGCGAACTCTCAGATTCTGACAATTTTTTACCATTTCACGATTTTTGATATTTCATATCTCCGGTTCTAGCGGATGGAATCGGATGGAAAATTGATGAGACATACATCTACACGAGTAGAACAAGCCTTAGTATTTCCAATTCGATTCATCAATTCTTTGTATGAAAAAAAAAATAGACGAAAATCGGGATTTTCGAAGATTTATAATAATATTAAAAGAAGATTTCATCAGATTCTGGCATGGAACGTTTGATATTTTCTTGTCCGAATCTGATGTGTAAAAAATCTTAGAGAATGCATTGATATAAGAGTGAGACGTAGGAGGAGGGGACGAGATTAATCGAGGTACCCGTGACTCGAACATTTAAAAAACGTGATATAGTACTGGAATGAATTAACATGGCACTGTTTTGAATGCGAGTGAAATTTACGGCTGCTCGCGGATTAAAAGAACGATCCGTGAGAGTCGTTCTTCCAGAAGAGCGAATAGAATTCCGTTCTTTATTCGTGAGCGCGGCGTGAAATTTTCTAAAGGGCCCAGTTAGATCGCCCCGGGAGCGATAAATTTACAGCAACTTTCGAACGAATCCCGAGGAGGATACGAAACTTCCCGACGCGAATTCGTATTCCCGTCCCGTGGCTTAACGCTTCGGGACAACCGGAGAGCATATTAATTGGTGATTAACCGAGCGCATCGCTAATTAGAAAGTCCGATAATCGAAGGGAACTCGAGTGCTTCCGGTGTTCCGCGAATACCAGTTCCTCCCCACACGTTCCGACTGCTTGTCGTATTAATGCAACTCTTTAGAGGGAATCGAATTGATAATCTCGTCCGAGTCGAATCAAATATGTTAACTAAACTTCGTCCGACGAGTGCCTTTCCAAGATCCTATTAACGCGATAAGGAGTGCAATAATTATTGTCCTAGATTTAAATGTGCCAACCAAACGTGTCTCCAACGTGTAATCTAAATCATATCAATCGTTTCAATCTAAATCCGTTTCGGTTAATATTGATAAGGCGTATCGTATAATTTATTGAATTACCGTTTAAGATATTAGATTTTTTAATATATTTAAATTAGTAGAAGATACGAGTTTTAAAATTAAATCCCACAGTTAAGAGGTCAATACCTGATTTATATGTGATCTATGGTTTATCGAAATGGGACTTACCTCGATACTGAAATAACCCCTGTCCACGTAGTCGCCGAGGAAGAGATACTTCGTCGTGGAGGGTGGCCCGCCCACCTCGAATAACTTCATCAGGTCGTAAAACTGGCCGTGAATGTCGCCGCATACTGCAACACAAACAGGAGCCATGTAGCGGCATCGAATCTTACCGAATCAGCTCGATTAATCGAGCACGACTGATGCGTCAAACGTGCGCAAACATACGTCGAGTTGCACGAATTTCCTCTTGAGACTGGGTAAATGCTCGTTTGCGAATGTTCTCAAAGTGAAATTACCGAGGACGGGAGTTTACGGAAACTTTTGGTTACTTGCCGAACTATACGTGGGACGAGACGGACGGAGTTACTTTCCGGCGTTTACGTCGCGGTCGTAGCGAAAAAAAAGCTATTCTTGCGTCTGTCATACGGACTGAGCCGGTGAAGGCTGAACGCAGTTCCGGAAGACACAAAAGATGACTCTCTCCGCGAACATGCTTCCGGATTTTTGTCTACCTCGCATCCTTCACGCGTTCGAAACGATAAAACGCACCAGTGATATTAACGTTTTTTAAAAACTAAATCTTTTCACCTAGATTCTTCTCGCTTTATTGAATACATTTTAATCCTACAATAAATCATAGAGTTCTGCTTCAGGTGAACCGGTAGAAAAGTTTGTCACACCGATTTCTGACAATGCAACTGGGTTTTCAAATCTATACAATCATTTTCATACATCTTGATAAGTCTATAAACTGAGATTCTTTGATTCTATTTAACCCTTTGGTCTGCAACCACGAATGAGACTCGTGGTAAGAATTTTTGAACATAAGAAATAATCACGAATCTCACTCGTGGCCAAAACATAAACAGGACCAACCTTCCTGTTTAATATGACCAGAATAATCGGGAGATGGCATGAAGGCCAGAGGGTTAATAGGAATTATGCTGAGTGACGTGAGTATTCCCTTATGCATACGGGAAGAATTTTCTTCGCCGATGTAAGTATTCGTTCCGTCCATATTGTTCTACGTTTCACCCTCAGCTGCGCAATTCAGCAACAAGTGGTAACTTTCCTCTCGCTTTTATTCGACCGCGATCGAAAGGACCGCTCGCTCGATGTCTGACCATGCACGCGCCTATACTACTGCGCGCCGAATGTACGCGAGGACTCGTATGATTAATGGACGACTTCGCAACGTCTGGACATATTTTCGTACAACTCTGTTCAACAGCCTTAAGGCACTTGCAAATGTGCATCACAGAATCTGTCAAATATTCCAACTTAGTAATCATATTTATTGAAATATTATAATCAATGAAGAAATCATGGAATATATTTTAGTAATATTACTCGTTATTATACATTACATATTAATGAACGGAGAGACAATTCTTAGCATTTTTATTTTCCTCAACTAATAATAGAAAATTATAATTCTTCCATACGCAACTTAATAATCATATTGATTGAAACGTTGCAATAAACCGAGAAATCATATAAATAAATTCCGGTAATACCTCGAGTATACATTTGCATGCACTTTAATGAACAATTTATTAAGCCATTACAAATTCCTGAAACGCTGCTCATTTAATTTAATTGAAAGTTGGAACACGATATTATTTCCCTGCTACGGGTTCATAAAGCACACTGTTTTATGGTTGAATCATAGAGATTTACGGTCGCGATGATGCAGTAAACTCGCATAATAGCGCGCAACTTCCAGGCAATATGTTACAGAGACGTGATATGCTCGGTTTAAGACGTCGCGAATACTTCGAACTTTCCGGAACATTATCGACAGTAACGTATAGACGACACTTTTGCGTCAATCCGTTTGTTTTTCACGAAGGACGTTCACCGATTCATGGGAGATCGTTCCCGAAAACTTTCCCGAATTCAAGACTTTCGTTTTCTCGGTCTCGTTTTACTACCCGTTTGCTGCTGAAAGCAAATCTGACAATCGTTTAAGGAAAGAAGACAAGTAACTAATTCTCGTGAGCTTGATTCCCTCGATCAATCGCATTGAGACAGTTTACTCTTCCTGGTTTAACGAAATTCACCCCAATCAGGCTGGCTACACCGAAAAAAGCCCGGCCGGTCGCAGAACTGTGGCGGGGAAATAAAAGAAAGGGGTTCGCTATCGCAAACAGTGGGAGAGGAGATCGGAATCTCGTTACGTTTGGAACTAGAACCGCCGCAATCAGGCGTCCAGCGGAAAGAGAGCAGAGAAACAGAGGATAAAGGGGAGTGGAACCCCTTTAACTTGGCGGAGGTTCGTTACTCCAATTGATTCGCGACCCCGTTTTAATTAGACGCACTCACGCGCGAGAGGCTATCGCGTGCGAGACGAATGCACGGTGTCACGAAACCACGCGTGCACGCACGCCAATCTCGGTTGCGAACATTTTCGAAATTCTTAACCCTTATAAAATAAAAATCCAATTCAATCATTTTTCTTTAATAAATAAAATATAATAATATAAAGTCAAAAAATAAAATTATAATATTAAATTAAAAAATAAAATAATAAATTTATCGAAGATCTTTCGTCTCATAGGCCTGATATAATAAAAAAGCTTCTTAATAGAAAATTCGCGTATAACGTTGAAAAATAGGCTGGATTTATTTGTTTTAAATTAAACATGAAAATCGATTCTCACGAGTTTGCGAGAACGTTCAGGTTATAATTATCTGGAGCGAACTTTCAGCGGCGAACGGAGACGACTTTACAGAGCGAAAGCTTGTCCGGTGGGACAGGGTAGAGAATGCAGAGAATAAAAGTAGGGTGGGGCAGATAAACGGAAGCAGAGGTGAACGCCTAGAGCGAAACGGTGAAACTCGCGGGCCGACCAAATATTTTTCTACGAGAGAGCAAAGCTTTCCTCGACCGTCCGTGCCAATTGCTGGCTTATTTTCACAAGCGTTTCCTCAACTTTTACTACGAGGAATGTTCACAATTAATTACATTAAGCGTTACATCGTTTAATGAATTAATATTCTGGCAGTTCAGCGAACAGCAGAATCATTTCTTTATGAACGAGAGACGTGATAAAAATTGATGAGTTTTGAAGTAGGAATCGACGATTTTATTTCTTGAGATCCGCGCGTTCACTTGCTTCCGGTGCGCGATTTACGGAAGCGGTAGAGAGACGCCGTGAGACGTGAGGGAAATACAAGAGGACGTCCGAGAGACAAACTCCATCCGACCAACCGGTCATTGCGCTTAGAAGTTGCTTAAGCCTTAAGCTAATTGCGAGAGGCTTGCAGGGGAATTTCTCTTGCCGGGACTAAATAGCTCCGCAGCTGTGAGTGGCCTCTTCACGATGTTATCGCGTGCTCGAGCTGATTAAGTGCGCCGTGGACCGATGCTAGAAGACGATAATTTGCATCCGGATCGCCTCGATATCCCAATATCAATTTCATAAAACAACATCAATCGTTTCAGGGAATTCCTCGGTTATTGAAATAATCCTCAGTTACAATTAGGCTACAGACTTTTATGGAAAATCGAACATTCACGTTCGGCTCTCGACACTCGATATAATTTTATACACGCTGCGTACATAATTCGTACACATCGAATTATTTTATAACTTCAACGTTCGGTTTGTTTAAACAACAGATTTCACCCGAAAGGATTTTTGTAAGCCGATTGTCTGGTAATTAATATGACGTTGCTAACAGGTTTTCAGCATATTCATCGTTAATGGAACACGGATTAAATATAATAAATCCACAGGCTTTCGTGGCCATGTTATCCGTTAATGAATTACGCAACGTTAACAGTACATACACGTAGAACCTATCTTTATAAAGAAGCATTTCTCCGTGAACCCTGATCCGGGTTTAATTTAAATCGCGTCTCAGGTACCAAGATCCCATCGGCCTATTGTCGTAAACAGTTTCCGTTCGATAGAAGAAAATTCTATTCCCCACACCGAACGGCTGAAGGATCTCTATAACGCGACTCAACGGCGAAGAAAATTGAGTTCTCGTCGTAGCCCCGTCGACTAAGGGATGTCCAATTTTCGGGATTTAAGTAGCCCGTGTTCGGTGATTAAGCGCGCACAGAAAGGCGCGGGGTTTGTAATTTCACGGCCGGAACGACAGACAGACAAAGCGTGTTGGCCATAGCCTGAAAGGGTACAGAGCTACGTGCATATGCAGGGCTGTATGGATCGTTCGTTAAACGAAGTGGCTCGCTGCAAGGCTGCTCGTCTCGGCTGTGAAACGGTGCATAAAAATGCACTTACTTAGCCGCATAAATCGATCCGGCCCGTGTGTGTTTGCGCATACACATTCATGTATGCAACGGCATATAAACCCTCTCTCTCTCTCTCTCTCTCTCTTAGTGACGACAGTAAGTAATGGCTCTGGTAAGGAAAATACGAGTCCCGCGTGTACGCGAGGCTGGCAAGCGTGAAAGATTTTCCTCGTGGAGCTCCGAATTATTATTCCAGCCTGAACTCGAATCAACTTCACTTTTTCACCGTTTGGGACTGTTGGAATAATGACTGCAAATTGCAGGGAACGACGAACTCGTTAATCAGTCGGACGTAGGAATAATTAATACGAATGGTCCGCTTCTTTAAGCGCGCGTGATATGTAAAACTCAACCACGGTAATCCGATTTTTAATGAATTTCGATGAATCCCATCCTGGTTGTACAGCCGCGGGAAATTCGACGAATTACGGAGAGGCTACACGTTCTGTGAACACCGGGGGGCCGTGATTCCATTGAATCATCAAGCTTTGAACAAGACATTCCGGCCGGGTAGAAACTCGGAGTTGCTTCGAGAGTCAACGAGCTCCTAATTAATTTACCCAGCCGGCAAAGAAATTTCGGATCCCCCATCCCGCGCGAATTCTTGGCCAAATTTCTCGCCATCGTCGCCGGAATACCGCTCGTTCCTACGATAACCGGAGAATCCGTTTTCACGGGAACGCGTCTACTGACCCTCGATCGCTCACAGGTTTATTTCCTCGAGTAATTACCAACGAGTCGGTATATTCGACGATGGAAATATTACGCGCCGAGAACGTTACGACGTTAGGGCACGCGCGATTATGCGAACGCGCATTCCGGACACGTAGGAACGTAACGGTGCGACGCAACGCCCTAAACATATCCAGGTCACGATAGCACAGTTAACCTGTATATACGTCGTGTTTCGCACGCGATACGGAATACTCTTATTGCTCGTCTAACCGGAAATCGAGTCAAGAAAAACATACTAAAATATTTTTCAGATTACTAATAGACCAATGTAATTACGAATCATTAACACTAAGTCTACGTATGGTCAAAATGACCCCATATAAATTTTTCTAAATAAAACAAAAATAAAACAGAACTGGTTTTATTATATTGTTAAAATCGTAATTTCGATTTAAACCGATACCAAACTAAGACACTAATACTAATATTAAATAGTACTAGAATGTGAAAGATATTAAAATAGTATATTAGTGTGTAAGTTCTGTCAGTAGGTTTATTGTTAAATGAAACGTCGTTGCAGGGAATTTCATATTATTTTGTACATGAATAATTGCGTAAAATACTGTGTGAACGATGAAGCAATTAATAAAGAATGATCGTACCATCGATCACATGAAGTATCATATAAATTATCGTATCAATTATTATATGAATTTATACATGAAATATGATATTAAATTAAATCTACCGACAGATCTTGCACACTAATATATTCCGTTTGAATGCCATTTAATATTGGCGTTTGCTGTTGGTTTTTTAGTTTTGTTTTTACTCTTTACAAAAGAGTTTAAGAGTCATTTTGACCTGTTGAGGTTTAGTGTTAATTTTGATTAAAACGTTTATGAATGGACTAATGTTATCAATAATACTTGAATAAGATACGGAATGAAGGATCAAGGCACAATTATGACGGTTTGCGGCTACGGTCGATTAGAGAGGCTCGCGTTTCCCGATCCCCTTTCCCGAGTGTCCAACGTCGTCGTTCCCCTTGCGCACGTTAATTCGCACTTACTTAGTGGCGGTATAACCCGACCGGCTGCCACTTCCGCTTAACCGGCTTTGTCGGCCGCAAATCGTCCTATCCTGCCTCCGGTGTCCAGAACTTGGAGGAACGTGCCTGACAATCTACCCGACTTCTCTCTCGGCAAACCTACGTCTGTAGACCGTGAAATCCTTCGACTTGTCTTATGCTAACTCGATGGAACGAATTCCCCTAGTAAACCACATCTCGCAGAACTTTAAGAAGTCTTTTACTAACTTCATTTCAATGGGCCAAGTAATATTTTTACGGATATTAAGCCAGTTCTCATGGAATTCTAAGTAGAACTCTTATGCTAATTCTACTTCAGTGGAATTCTTTTAGTAGAACAGATCAAAGAATTTCAAGCACAGAATCAGAAGCTAGAATAATGCATACCTAATCTAATAGCAAATTTGGTGATAAAAATCGATTTGGCATCGGGGAAGAATATTTTAAAGATAATGTTATCCCTACGTTTGTGTTCTTAAAATTTAAAGGAATCTGTCATCAGTAATTCAAGGTATGATCCAAATGCTTAATTCAGATCTTGCGGGAACGGAGTCCCGGGTAAACTGGATTACCTATTAACACCACGAAACTAGAGCAGCACCCGGCTAATAACAAATTCACAGAACGATCCTCCGTTAGATTATACTCGAAGCTGTAGAATAAATGATCACTGAATCAAATTAGAGTTGGGAAAATTGAAATGTACGAGGGCATGAACCTGTCAGACAGTCCCTGCTTTTATAAAGTGAATCAATAAGAGTATTATATGTAATAAATTTTCTCCATCGATTTTGTTAAGACGTTCCGTGTCACGACAATTTTTGAAGATTTTCCATTCAGGCTGCGTGGGGCGTATACGACCCACATGGCACATAACGTGTTAAAAGCTGCTCTATCTCGACACAAATTCATTTTTAATCATATATTACTCGTTGTTATTCATTATGCATTTTAATAAATGGACAGAAACGATTTTTGGCATTTTTATTTCACGTATGACCGGATGACCAAATGACCACATAAGGTCAGTGGACATCCCGCTCGATATCACCCAAAAATACTACGCGATCATCGAGGCAGGAATTATGAAAATTGAAAACGATATCGTTTAAAATAAAATAGTAAGAATGTCCCTGATAAAACCTGCGTCTTGTACATTCGGAATCGAGATCACGTGATCTGATGTCGCGTGCCGCCGAGTCGCGGGGTCGCAATATAAACCGAAGAAACGGCGACCTACACGCGTGTTCGCCTCGATAAAACGCACGCAACGCGGCTCGCTAAGTACCGTCGGATCAATAACTCAACGATTTTTCGTCTAACCCGAGAATCAGACATCCAGCTTTAACTGCTCTTTTATTAAGGAATTTAGGAAACGATAGCCTTCGTCGAAATTGACATTGTTTGACAAGCAGAAAATTTCTAACCGTACGAAAATAATTGTGCATAATTTACGAAACAGTTACAAACACGGAACCCGGTAATAATTCACTTACACGTCGCTGTGTTGAACGTCGCGTCAGCCGTTTAGCAGCGTACCGTAAAACAATTGTTTTGATCAGAACCGGCGTTGTTATGGCAGGTAAAATGTCTAACCGTGGGCCATAGAAAATATTCCTCGGATAATTTACGAGCGGGATACGGACGGCACCCCGGCGTATCATCCGGATTTATGGTGTTCGTTAGAATTGCCCATAAAAGCCGGCGGCGTTCGCGCTACCGAATTGCTTTTTCGGATTAAACGCGGCCGACTGGCTCGGGGATCTGAAATGCAACGACGACGCTTCGTCCCCGTTTTGTTCTCCGCGGGCCACGAATACGTATACGTAATAATGCGAGCCGAGAGATGCATTCCGCGCAACGAGCAACTATTTGTCCCGCCCTCTTGTGTAGAAACTGCCGGCTCCTCTCCCCGGGGGATAACGGGAATAAAAGTCGAGACGGCTAGGACCGGGAATTACGAGTTTCGTCCGCTAAAATTGCCGTCTACTTGACGTATCCACAGCCCCGCGGTGCAATTTGTTTCACGAGGAGATCTCCGCGTAAACAAGCGCGCAGCAAAGTTTATTCGCGTGACGCTCGAATCAGAATTAATTTCTCGCGCGGAACGTTCGTAAGATAAAATGGTATATCGGTCGTGCACCTCTCTATGCGGTATTTACCTATAGGCAGGCTGCTCCTTGCCCGATTGAATTTTCGCGGTTCACCGCGGCGAAGTGCCATCCGCTCCGTCACTTCGATGCATCGTTCCGCGGGATGACAAATGGACGGACGTGTGATTGATATCGGCGCATGTACGCCCGCGAATTAACCGTACGCGGCTGCGTTCGTCACCGACACGCGTGTCAACCTGCCTGAATGCTGTTCCATCGAGCTGGAAAATTACTGCTGCTGCTAATAAGAATGCCAAGATCCGTAGAACCGAATTTCAAACGAAAATGATTCTGTTCGTTATCTATGTAAGACGAAGTGATTTTCTGTGTAGACATTTCTGTTGGATGTACAATGGATCTGATACGGTTTCAATTAATGCAACGAGACAATCAACGTGCAATGATATTTACGTTATCGACGTTAACGATTTCTATTCGAGCAATCCCATGGAAACGCGCTCGAGCATGGATATCCGTGCGCATCCGCTGGATAAGAAGATTAGGGGGATGTAACTGCAGCTTGCGGGAACCACGAGCTACGCTCGGTCTAATGCAGATTATGTCTTTCTCTAATGAGATAATCTTACTAGCGATAGTTCGCTCCTAACTATTAATTGAATACCATTTTCCAAGCCGATACCTAATTCAGTGAAGAGAGCAAACTGAGTATCAACATCACTGCCTCCAAGTCGGTCATAAATACGTGTTATACAAGGTTTATGTTACAACATGCAAAACCTGATGATCTAACAAAACGTATAAGATAATTTCATTGCATATGAATACCCAAAAAATTGTCACTAGGAGTGAGATTTAAATACGAGACTGCTTGAAGGTAAGTCGAAACGTAAAGACGACCGAATAAATTAGAGAATATTAATTGCAATATGTGAAATCTACTGATTTAATAAAATATGTAAGACAATTCTTATCGAATTTTCATCGTTGTTGAATACCCAACGAGTTGTCACTACGAGTGAGATTTAAACTGCCTCGAGACAAGCTGAAACGATGAGCTAATCAAACATCTTAACAAGACTCATATTTAAGATCTACAGATCAGACAAAATATACAAGACAATTCTTATTGAGTTCTCATTTTCTAAGTGTTTATGAATATCCAAAAAATAGTGGAGTGATATTTAAATGAGACTGCCCCGAGGTGGTAAGCCGGAACATAGAGGCCAAGCGGATAGCTTATTAGTCGTTCGGACGTCCGAAGGCGAAGACGCGCTAAAGATAGCCGGAAGCGCGTGGCGATCGCTAGAGGAACATCAAAGGAAGGCACGATTGTCTGCTCTATAAATAGACGGCCGATCGAAAGTGTACGTAATGCGCTCGGTGTCGGGTCGTCGATCGTAAGACGTTAAGAATTCACGAGCGCCGACTTGAAAACCGTCTTCGCCTCCCGTGTCAGCTGTTCCTCTCGGCGGCGCACGTGGCGTCAACGCCTCCACGTGGTCTGCCACGGCTCGATCCTCACCTGTCACCCCGTGGGACCTTCTCTTGTAACGTCGCCAAGCAAATCGCCAATTTTCAATGTTCGGAACAATCGTAAATAGTTATAAATTTTTTTTCTTGTATTTTTACTTACTGCTTGTACAAGTAGAATTTTAGAGCCATTTGTTCTCGCATCTTTGGATATTCGGCATCGGGCTTTTATTTCTACCGAGCCATCAAAAACCCTTCGAGGACGAAATGCGTTTCTTATTACGGATCATTATACGGTTGGTAGCCGTCCGGGAAGGAGATTTATCTCCCGAGGGTTCGGGCCACCGCCGGGGATACAAATACAGATGATTTCGCGGACGAGAAACGTATCCCTCGGTTATCCGTAAATAATTACTTTACAATCTGCTCTCACAAAACATTACTTCTTTTCCTCGGGAACTATTTATCTCGAGCTCCACCGTGGAGGACTTCTGTTGTTGCGACAGTTGTCGTTTACGGAAGATTTACGATACGCTTTTTCGGGTTCAGAATAGATTCTCAGCGTCGAAAAACCGTCGCGAACGATGTTTTGCGAAATTAGTAGACTGCGTTTGCAACGTCGATTTAAGAAATGACATCCAGTAGACACTCGCTGCTAAATATAATCAAATCTTTTCCTACAATTGTTAATTGTACATGACCATTTTTAAAAGCCTCGTCAATCGTGAAATAGCACTTCTAAAGAGAATACGCTGATCTCGCATTTGCTTGTTCCAGCGTCAATTTAAATTTGTGATAAGCCTCTCCTTAAGGCGTTTCCTTTGTTTATCGGCAAAGAAGATACGGCCATAAATGTTTCTCCTTTTTGCATCTTCTTGTTATGCAGATTGTTTGCTTCAGGATTCATGCTTTATTCACTGTGAAGTTCGCCCTCTCTGTTCGCGAGATCGCGTCTGTCTTTCGCTAGTTATTCGAGAAATTCGTTCTCCATTTTCGCTTTTCAATTTCATTCGCCGTTTATCCAAAATTGATACCCGGGCGTAGTCGCGAGATGAAAGCCACGTTTCTCCACTCCGATGAAAAATGGCGCGAGCGGAAATGGACGAAAGCAATTATTTAGCGCGTAAAGAGAAATTGGAAACAGCTACGTGGGATTCTTTGAAATTCGATCCGATAATTGAGCACATATATCCGTCGCGTATCGCCGGAGAGGAACGGTTGATTAAAGTGACTGTAGACTACCGTCGAGGATCAACCCGTAGTTGAATTGTCTCAGGGTAGACGAGGAGGAGCAAGCCAAGTGGCGAGATTTATGTACGCTCAAGGTGGAGGAGCGGCTCGTAAACAAGGATACACGCAGGAAATGAAGTTGGACCACGGCGTGTCGACGGATCATCGAGTGATTTATCGCGCAATCAACGAGTTAACGCCTCGCAGGAAAATTGGATGTCTCGCAGGTTTCGGATCAGACCCGGTTAACTTTTATTAAACAGCTCGTCCTACGAAGTAAACCGTGCGCGTTAAGTAGGTATCGGATCGACTGATATAGCCGATACACGAACGTAGCGCTTGACTTTTGGCACTGTACCTATCGGGTTGGTAACTAAGTCATCGCGGATTTTGGCGATTGTTGGATTTTACATATTTTTTTGTTTCGTTAAAGTGTGCAAAGTACTTAACCTATATTTTTCTCTTATTGTTTGGACTTCTACCTTTCATTGTTAATATTTCGTTCATTGTAAATAATATAAGAAAATATTAAAAACTAATTTCAAATAAATTTCTTTACACCTTAGTTATTCTTTCACAATTAAGTTATTTTGACTGTTTTTAGGCAACATAGGTATACGCCAAGTTTCAGTCTTTCCGCTGCTAATTCTTAAGTATCCCATACATCCTTAAACACTACGTTTATGAATTTCGCCGAGTCCATTAGCGTGACGCCCGTTTAGGCTGAAAAACGGCGTCGATCAATATGTAACGCGCACAGGCATACACACGTGCGCCGGTGTTTTACTTGAGAGGCTGCCTTTACGGAAACTTTGCTCGGAAAATACGAGGTCGCGTCATATTGTTTCGCTCCGAACTCGGTATAAGATCGCTCCCCCCTGATACGAGGGAATATTTATCAAAGGCCGCGGCACTTGCATCCGCATGAAATCGTAATGCGTTTGCCTATCAATATTCCAACACGCGAGAAAACCCGGTTCCGTGTTAACATCTCGAAAATCGGGCTCGTTTATCTCGCGTCAATTTTTATGAAAACACACGTGAGGTATTCACGCTTTTAATATCATTCGCGGAAGAAATTGTAGGAGGCACGTGCTCGTGATACATTGATTAAAAACGTTGAAAACCTTGGAAGACGAGGTTTGCCAGCCGTCCCTGCCGCGGTAACCGCGAGCTATTTCTGTTTCTCTTGATTCCCCCGTTTAAAAACTACCGAAGCCATCCTCCCGATCGGCGAGAAAATTTTATTAGGCATTATGACCGCGTGCGGCCGGGAACGCGAGACCGACTTTCCTGTTTACCGTTCCATTTCCGTTCGCAGGGGGCGAATTTATTAAAACTGTTCTCACCGGAGGCCGAAGTAATTCCAGTTCCTTATTACAGGTAATATCGAGCAATTTCGATTCCACTTACATCGATTTTATCTCGAACTAAATATGAATCAATAAAAATTGCATGAAAAAAGAAAATAAAACTGTGTGAAATTATAAAATGTATAATAATAAAAATAATGCGCGGAATGCATTTTTCAAGTCGAATATTTTTGTTTCGGTGACGATTATGGAAAATACTTGGAAACTGTGAGCAGCCATAATGCTGTTGCAGGCATATTATGTATAAAAAGAATACCGAGCGACCAATAAACCGTGAATTTTCTTCAAAGATAAATATAGCCGCGCGGGAATGGGTTCTCGAATCGATTTTGAACTTGTCCTTCCGTCGCGGTTTTCATCCGCCTCTTAATGGGAATTCTTTCGGGAAATATCGCGGGCGGCGTGATCAAAATAACGTGGCAGCAAGCAGCGGGGTTGCGCAACACACAGGGGACAGATCATTGGCAGACCGCGGAACGAGCGTCGCGGCATCCGGGAACAACCATTGTGCGCGGGACGACGGTGGTATCGTTATTGCGGAGATGTCGAAACGGCGTATCGGGCGGCCAAGAGAAACAAGATCGGAAGGGATGCGAAAAGAAACGGAATCAGGAATTACAAACTCGGGGAATCGTATAACAGATTGTACGAGTTTCGCTAGCGAAACTGTGCCAAGCGATTGTTACTAGAATTGGTTAGCGAGGAGGAGGTATACGTGGGTAGCTAGCTGGCTGTTCGAATTTTCGGCGAACACTTTTCTGGAACTTCCTCGTTATAAAACAAATGGCAAGATTACAAAAAACCATGCCAGACGCGATAAATACGGTGGGGGAGAAATGGCACGCGGAAACGACGGACGTGGGATTTGATATTGGAGCCAAGACGGCCAGGAAACATGGGACGGAAGCTAAGCTCGAGGATGGCCCCCTTGGCGAAGTTGACGGCGGCAGAAATATTTATAGATCCCTCTCCCTTGTTTTGTATTTTTTTTAATAATAAACTAAAAACTTTTAACAATTATTACGGTTCAACTCTTGGAGAGCCTATTTAGAACCAGTGCTACATATCTGTATAGATTTTAAGTTATTTTGTAACTTCGTAGGTAGGTCGTAGATTTTTATGCAAAATAAAACTATTATCTTTCGATATTCTATATTTCCTTGAATATTTAATGCACCTTTTTTTATATTTAAAATTGGCAGCTCCGTGCTTTTTAACCCTTTGGCCTATACCTCATCTTCCAATCGTTCACACCACATTAAACGGGAAGGTTTCTCTTGTTTATATTTTGGCCACGAGTCAGACTTGTGATTATTACTTATCTTACTCTCACTCGTGGTTATAGTCCAACGGGTTAAAAAATGTACCAACCTCTTATACCTAGTCGTGGCACTCTATCTTGGTAGACTCTCGGTTACATGGTTGAGGAGCATATAAAAATTGTAAAAAAGTAGGCACTACACCCGGAGGGTTAATGAAGCGGTTAAAAAAAGAAGAATCGGTTCGATACCGTTCGACCTGATGCCGATAACAAGGGCACCGGCGCTGGTTCCTCTCGAGGAGAGAAAAACCGCTCGAATTGGTCTCTAATTGGAGATCCCTGAGCGTTAAGGAGGAACCGGGGGAATGGAAGGAGGACACGAGCCATTAACGGGCTCACGAAATAATTTCCTACCCCACGGCAGCAGGTATCAGGAACGAGCGGGTGCAATAACGACACCGAGTGCACTCGGAAGCGTCGCTTGCATCTGAACACAGCCTCTAATGGCACAGGAACCCCGGGAAAGAACCGGCCGTTCCAACGGGGAATTACAGCTTCCCGTTAATCCCGACGAGTCTGTAGCACCGATACTTCCCATGCGAAACCTGATTTCTGATTATAAATCGTAGCTGAATAATGCAACTCTATAAAATATTCGTGTGCAGTAGAATTTTTATACATGATTCGTAACATTAGTGCACTTTACGATTAGAATAGTTTTTACAAAGTCTGATTAATTTATGATGAAAATTCGGTTTAGAACCGAAGGCAACAGTGAATCAACAAATTTTACTAAATGAATATGAATGTACGTTAAACTTTTATTACACTGCTTATATCAGAATTTTTGAAATTTTGAAAAGTTTTTTTACACGTAATCCATTAATTAGAATACCTAAGCTTTTAGCAGTGAAAACAAGAAATAATAGATGTGCACTGTTAACGAGAATTTTATCATGATTACATGTGCAAATCATCCTAAACCAACGTAGATATAAAAGACCTTCCCTTGAATATTCATTAAAATATCATAAATTTTCATTTTCTCGTGCATACTTGTTTTACGCGTTTTATATATCACGAGAACGTTGGTGTACGTGCGTGTAATTGCCCAAGATTTATGCGAACCTCTCTCACGCCTCCGGTGTCACAGGGTAATTACTATAAAAACGCAGCGTTAAACAGTAATGAAAATAATTCGATATCGAGGAAAAATCGATGAACCCGAGACTCGTGCAATATCAGAGGAATTTTCTGCTCGTCTTATTTCATATGCCAATATCTCGAAATTCGGCGAAATACGAAACCTGTAAGGACAATATCTGAAGAAGAGTTCGATTTCCCGAGATTTTAGGGAGTCCCTGAAAAATGCAATAAACGAGGCCACGTATTTGGTATCAAGTATTATCTTGGAACGAGAGTAGAACGATAAAGCTTTGAAGGCCTGCCGACAGCTGCGGTGCACACGGCGTAGCGACTACTCTTTGAAGCTCGGGGATATCTCCTGGGAAGATATTCTAGCCAGCGAACACATTGTTTCGCGTATCGCGATAAGAGATAAATTTGTATTCGCTTGAGGGTGCGATAGAACAGTTCCACGTCGGGCCCCTTCTATGACTTCCTACTGGTTCATCGTATCCGGAAGCCATAAGAGAGACATCGTCAACTGGTACGTTCGTGATACAAATATCTATTTACTTAACCCGCGAGGCGCGAATTAAAATCGAGCTACCGCTGGTCATTTCGTATAACGAACGTGGTACAGATTCTGCGGGCCTCGATTCGAACGGGAAATAATTGATAGGGGAGTGTGAGCCCGTTCATTTGCCACGTGCAGCCAGCGCGAAGCGAAGACCGGAAAGAAGAAGCGTGGGTGGAGGCATACACGCGATCCAGAAGCCTCGGGGAGGGCACGTGGGCAAGTTTAGGTTGAAATCTCATTTCACACGTGGAGCGGAGATCATTTAGGACACCATTAGTCTCCGATGTTAATCATTCAACTTTACGAACTGCCGTTAAATCAATTGCCTCATTGAACAAACTACTGAATAACTTTAATCGTTAATTGAATCAAATAAAAATTGTATAAATTTGTTATCTGATAAATAGGATTGTTTAAATAAAAACTAGAAAGAAAATATGTGGATGCCACGGCTTCACGGGAAATTAATTCAGGGTATAAACAAGGGTGAGGGAGGGGTTGGGCAGCTACGTTCGCTCGGTTTCGGCGAATAAATCAATTGCCTAATTGAACAAACTATTGAATAACATTAATCGTTAATTGAATCAAATAAAAATTGTATAAATTCGTTGCCTGATGAATACAATTGTTTAAACAAAAACTAGAAAGAAAATGCGTGGATGCCTCGGTTTAACCGGACATTAATTCAGGGTATAAACGAGGGTGAGAGGGAGGGGTTGGATAGCTAAGTTCACTCGGTTTCGGCGAAACGAGCGGCCGGGAAGCTGGATCGTTACGCATTAAACGGTCGCATTTATACAGAGGCGAGGAGGAGGCGCGCACGGCCAGGCTCAATTAACGTTCGACAAGAGTTTCTTCCACCGAAACTTCTGCTCCCGGCCATCCGGCGGGAATTTTCTGAATAATTCAACCCGCGACCGCCTTTCGACCAGCAACCCCGCCGGCGGAGCTTTTACCGGCCTCGTGGCTATCAATTTTCCAGCAAACGCATTAACATAACACCTCGAGATTAGAATTCCTGCTGGTTGGAATTTTCATACAGAAAGCTCGACCGCGTAGGAATTGAGAGGGCTCCACTTTTCACGTATCGCAATTTCTCATTTGAAGTAAACAACATAATTATTTACTACTAAAAGAAATATAAATGTGCAGAAAATGATCGCAAATATATTTTTGCTGATAATTGATTTTTATTGATTCAGTAAAATTAGTGAAAAGAGGAACTGTTAACGCGGCAGATGTTTCTAAAGAGAAGCGCTTATCGCTTCGGAAAAGAACCAAAAATCCCTGGATCCGAATGGGACCGGGCTGATATCGCTTCGACTTTTCCCGGGCGTTAAAATTTTCCAGCCAATCCCGGTGGAACGGTGAACGTCGTAACATTCGAATCTCTTTACGATCCCATCACGCTTCTATCCGTGGAAATTCTTGATCGGCCCGTTCCCAAAGAGAAAACCGTAAAACGGCGTGCTCGTAAAATTATCCACGAGCGTGCCGTCTTTTCGTGTCCAATGAAATTCATCACGTTCGATTCTACGACTGTATCGGTCCACGGGAATTGGGCCGCGCAGATGCGCCATTTCTCTTTTGTATACAGCTGTGTTTCATTTAATCGTAATCTCTCTCTCGTTCCCCTTTTACTTTTTAATTACTAAACTTCCGAGTCCATATGCAAAATAAAATATTCACGGTAGCAGCTTGAAAAATACGTTCTAGATAAACATTGATATCATGATTTAAAAGTTGCAACGTGAAATTGCAAATTTTTTCAGCTTCACTCTTTTTATAAATAAAAATCCGTGGTATATTAATTACGAAATCTGTCAGACAATTAAGAATGAGGTTTTAAAATACGAGAACCGATTCATCACTCTCCCACGAACATTCCTCTCATCTCTCGAAGCCGCAACCGTTACGAAATAGTATACAATAAATTATTTCCACGACGCGTATATCGTTTCGCACACGAACAATGTTATCTCCGTTGAAAAACACAAAGTAAAATGATAAAAAGAATTCGAAACGATGCGAAGCGTTGTAAACGATCAGTCAAAATCATTTAAATATAATTCAGACATTTTTCATTTTGTACTAGTTTAGCAAGATTCGACGATATATTATAGTTAATAAATATCCCGAGTGTCTGTCTTACTAATTGCAGTGCTTAAAGGAAATATCTATATGCTGATGTGATAATACGCCGCTCGCTAATAGCTTTACAAGCTGATACGAAATTAGATAAATAAATTAAACGAAAACAGAGAACTGTTTGTTCTGTTTTTCTTCCGTTGGATGTTGCCGCGCTTTTGTCAATAATCTCTAGGAATCGATTGCTTTTGCAAGGATATTCCCGAGCCAAGAGAGAGAGAGAGCCCGGTTGAAAGTGGTTCTCGATCGATTGCGGTACGACAAAGGGTAACCGGGGCTGGAAGTTGGAACCTCTCCCCGAGTTTACTTTACGTCACTTCCAGTATCTCCAGTCCGCGGAGATTCTCGTCTTCCAAAACATTTAATTTGACGTTTCTGTTGGAAAAACAGCTTTCAAACCCGGACGGGAGGGAACGGGCAGCACTTAAACCGGGTACCCGGAGTGATAAACCGTGTCTCGGTCAAAGCGCGATTTTCTATCCCCGACTCTCCTTAATAACTGCATTATCGTCGAAACAGTTCTCTCTACGCTGTGCCAGACTTCGATCTCAACTTCAAATCAAAATATGAAACGCAAGCCACTTTGTAACAATTGAACAATTGAAATAAATAAATTGATAAATATAAAGACTTCATGTAGCCGTTTTTTAATTACATAAGAATTCCTATTTAAATCAGATTTTTTTTATTGTTGTCATGGAAAGTGTACTTTGGAACTTACGAGAGGCTGATAAAAATCTTGGAAGAATTGAAGGCTGGAGGTTCTTCGGGAACAAAGAAGGTAATGAACGCAAGGTTTAAGGATTAATGCCGGGTAATAGAAGTCCCGTCGCGCCGTCGGCAGAAGGTAATAACTACCCCTTTTGAAGACTATGCCGCTAACGGGCAAGAGAGAGGCAGGGCGGCGGTGCCGGGAGTAGGGATGAAGGACAGAATCGAATCGATCCGAGTTATTGTGTTCTGGCGTGTAGGTATTGTGCGCCCTGGGGAACAATCGCGGACACCGTGAAGACGACCGTGATGGAACTAATTGACGCGCGCGTAATTGACGATTCGCTATCCAAATGTCGTACGAAGCTGGGAGAATCGCCCGGATAAACTCTCGCGGGGATAAAGTGACACAGTTTTGATTGAGAAAGAAAATGCGAAGCGGTCAAAGCGTGGGGAAAAACGGGTAGGAGGAAAAAGCTAACTGCTGACTTCGGGAGAAGAGATTCTAAAGCGAACGCTGAGAGGAATCACAAAAGAAACCGGGAGTCGTGAAATGGACGCGAGGAAGTTTCAAAGAAAAACCAACGGAGACCAGAGAGAAGGGAGTCAAAGGAAGAAGAAGAAGGAGAAGTAAAGAAAGCAAGGCGTCGGAGAATTATGCTTTCTAACTGTCGTAAAAACTATTAGGTCAGGGAAAAGCAGCAGTAATTAAGCGGCGAAAAAATATGCTGGGAAAACGTTTCCTTTAAAAAACGTTTGGACATTACTTAAAGCGGAATCCTCTCCCAAGTTGATACGAGAAATTAATCCAGTCCGTGTATTTTATGCATTTATACAGAAAACTGTGCAAAACATCCAACGACATGGAGGAAGGAAATTTTATTATTTTTTGTACAAGGATTCTGAGCTGGACTGGATTCTCTAAATTCTTATCGCAAATGTTTAGATAAAAATCTGCTTCGGAGAGGATGCAGGGAAATCTTTTAATAAAAGAGGAGAACGCGGTTCTCAAATTCTATCAGAGCCGCTCGATACTCGAGGCGAAGTATCAACAGAGAAGGGGGACGGCGAAAGAGACGGCGACGAAGAGGGTAAAGGGCAGATCCGACGTCGCGTTAAAACGTAGAAACGCGTCAGCAGGGCTGTCGGAGGCCTCGGGTTCTCTGCAAGGGTTTAAGGCCGGTCCACACGAGCGGAATCGATCCGGCCACCCTTATTGGATCAGACGAAACGAACCGCTCAACCGTGCATCCGTCGCACGCGGCACTACGTTGCCTGCTGCCTCTCTCTCTCTCCCTTTCGTGCACAAACGGGAACAAGAAGCGTCGATACACGTACACGTTCCTACCTTCACGCTGCCGCGGCGATCGTTTCTTCTCTCGCGTAAACGCAACACTCTCTTTACCCTCCCTCGGCGACCGCTGAAACTGTGTCAAGTGCTTTCCACGTTTTTCCTTCGAACGTGTCTCTATCGATATAACTCGTCCATTCCCGCGACTTCATTCTTAAAACGATTCCCGATGTCTCTCTCTCTCTCTCTCTCTCTCTCGTTTTGTTTCAACCTATCACCATCGCGTGTCATGTGCATCGTCGTTCAAATTCTACGACGTAAAACGTTCACGTTGACCCCGTACGATATAACATTTAAAATAGAACTCAGAGATTCTATTTAAAAAAGAAATAAACTACGAAAATACAAGGATAAATCGATGACTTGTATTTGATTTATTATATGATGTGACATTTGTCGTAATGATACCCGATGACGCAACGACACGATGGTACAGGTGGGTACACGTCCTCGGATCGTTTCACGATTTCCAGGTAAACACGAGAAAATTGTTTTAGGACTCACCGGTGACTGGGGCCTCGATGTCGATCATGGTCTTCTCCGAGCGAAGGAGGGCGGCTCCATCGTTGACTATGCGAAGGGCCGCCGCTTCGTCGATCCTACCTTCGAGGATAAAGTGTTGCTTGAGGATTTCCGGCCGCGGCCGTTCCGTCCGCGAGTCGAACACCTCTGACACTGTCAGTTTGTGCGACGGCGGAAAGGGTACATCTGTAACGATAATAAACGATAATTAGTAAAATAAAATTATTAGACTATACATGTCTGTGAAACAGAACATAAGAAATTAGATAAAAATTATTATACATAATATAAAAATTATTAGACTATAGATGTCAGTGAAATATAATATAAGAAATTAGATATAAAGAATTGTTTCCCTCTACAAAATTAATTAATTAATTGTAAATTAAAAGACTTATGCAACGTTACACTACTGGCGTAGAGCTTTTGTCCGGAGTACAATGCATATTCTTAGATATTATGCATTCGTTACAAGTTTTGCACATAAAATTTGTAGTCTACTTATCTCTATCGATTTTTTCAAATTAAGTTTTGAAGCGGTATCAGCTATTTCCATGCTGTCCCGAACGGATAGGAATCGAGACAGAGGCAAGAAGTCACGTTCGTATCTTGACTACAGAATCCATTCGCGAAATTATCCTAGCTTATCGCGCGGTAAGTATCGAGAAGCTGTGGATATTAACATTACCAGCTCTTAACCTATGTGCTTTGGTCTTGGCATGCGTCCGAGACGCTAGAATAATATTGTAACGCAGAGGCCGGCACGTTAGACCACGTGTAAATACTCGCAGAGCGCGCGTACGCCGCATCTGACACAGTTTCCCGAAAGAGAAAAAAAAGACAACTGTAATCTCGCTTGGATTAACCGGCTGAAATCCACGGCTCGCAATTACTTTCCTGATTACGGCGGACGTAATTAACTATCGATAAACATTGATCGTGTAACGCTATCGCGAACAATCTAGCGGCCGCAATTAATGCCGCGCATTAATTTTGCATACACAATTCATCGGCGGCCTCTCTTTCTTGGAGGATGATTTACGACCGGCTGTGCCTTATCGCCACGGCTAAATTGCTGTTTGCCGGCCGAAGAGGCAAGACAAACCATCGTGCATATAATCCCGGTTTTCGAACGATACCATCGCCACGCATTTGTCGGACGAATCGACGTTCGTTTTACGGGCACCGTGACGTGATCGAGAATTTATTACGGATATTTGAAAGTTGAACGACCGATAAATCTCGCCGTTTTCCCTACACGATTTTTCCTCCACATTTATTGACAATTTCCATGCATTCACGTTTACAAAACCTGGTATCAGAATTCAATCACCTGTCATCCTCGCAGGTACCACCCTTACACCAGATCCTTTTATTTTTGAATCTTCCGCTGCTTTAATGAACGCGTCTATACTGCTATCTGACGATGGTGAACAGGCAGTATTTATATCCTCTTCGTTTTTGATCTTGTCATTCCACGGTGAACTGATCTGAGTTTCTGGGACATCTCTGTTGTTCAAACTATCCTCGAAGACGTCATCATATAATTCCTCGTGGTTCTCATGATGATGCTCGACTCCTTCTGCCTCGACTTCTGATCCATCTGCGGTTTTGAAGCTGTGTGAAGACTCTTTCAATGCTACGTATCTTAATGAATAGTTAGAGTCTTGCGATAGATCAATGATGTTACTACAACTAGCAATACATTTAGTCGACACGTTGGAGACGTCTTCGTCCTCATTCGGTGATCGAGAATCGTTGGTAACGTTATGAGAATTGTTGTGCGTTGATATCGTAGAGGAGACGATCTCTGTTGAAACATTCGTCGATTCCGTGGGAGAGAAAATGTTCAAGCTTTCGTTCCTGTACTCTCCGGTCTTACCCGAATCTTCTTCTTTTTTGTAACACGGGCTTGAGATCTCGTCCGTCAACGATTTCGACCTGTCCAGACGTCTGACGTCATCTGTTAACAAATCATCGACGATGCTCGCCTCTAAAATGTCAGAATCCGAGTAACTCTTCACGCGCGAACGAAATCCATCGTTTACCGACGACGAGGACCAAGAATGATCCTCCGTGTCGTAAATGCTGCGACGTTTTCGCTTCTCCGAATTGTTCTCATCTCGGGACCCGTTGTTAGAGGATTTTTCTTGGGGACTTCGGAAACGAAAACCAAAACGGATTTCCAACGCTTTCTGGAGCACCGCAATCCCGTTGAGAATGCCGGGATTCTCGTTAACCGGCGCCTCGGGCGTGGGAAAAGGTGCCTTGGGCGACTGCTTATGCCCCTCGAATTCACGCATTCTGCTGCTCACGCTGGGCGTTCTCACTTGTAGATCCTTCAATTCGTCCACCCGTTCCTGCACCTCGGTCCCATTTTTCTCTCCGGCACCGTTGGAATTATCGTGGTCCTGATGATCGGACACGGAAATTTTTAAAGAGTCGAGGAACTCGTAGTCCGAAAAACTCTCGTCGGACATCTCCACTCTCTTCGTGAATTTTAAATAAGAATGATAAAATAACTGTGATAAAACAGTAGACGAATGAGTATACTAAGATGGCTGACAGATCGTTAGAATTAAATCTAATGAAGAACCTTACGCAAGGTTGATTTACAAGTAAACTAACGCTTGTGTACATTTTCATGTAACCACTGTTGGATTAGATGATGTTAGAACAAGTTCTAATACCAATTTATTTGTCCTTTATTTTAATCTTACAAGTGTAGTATATACTTAATTACGTCCTATTATATATCAAGTTATTTGATGAAACAAGGATAGAATCAGGCCATAAAAATTTTCGTAGTTCAATAATCCTTAGGCTTTACTACCACGTTCTCATTCACATCGAAATCGATCCCTGTGAAATCTGCAAGAAAATTAACAGATAGATTTTTCTCTAATACTAAATACGTATATCTCGTCGAAAACAAACAACCTATGGAATCGAATTCGCCTGTGAATAAATCTCGTTTCCTAAGTCCCAACATCCTCATCAGTCTTCCCAGCATGGTGACTCTACACCTAAGACCCAGGTTTGATTCCTCCTTTTCTTGTCCAGCACTCTGATCAAAGAATTGTTTGATCGTGGAGAATCTACCGATGCTCGATTCCTGTGAGACACCGCTCATATTCCTGGTTTCTGGACCGTTCATTAACGGATGCAACGCGGACGACGATACGCGATTAATTTTCTGCAGATTCTGACGCACTGCGACGTAGAGATCCTCGTTGCGATTTACGTCGGGCACGTCCAAAGTTTTCCACAACCTTCGACATTTGTTGGCTGTCTCCCTACGCTTCTGCGCTTCCTCCTCGCCTCTGCAATCCTTCTCTTCGGATGATTCCTGGTTCGTTGACATGTTAGTGCACGAGTCTCACCATAACATTCGCCATTGAATTACACTCTCATTAGCCTTCGACAAAGACGCCCGGCCTGAGCTGCTTACGCTCGCTCGTGATTGGACGAATCTCATTGGTTGACTCGTCGATGTGATAAATCGTGAACTGGGTAAGAACGAAGCTGACTTTTCAGCATTCTATTTCCCGGGAAATACCAAGAGATCTGGGCAACAAAAATAAGCGAAGGGAAGCGCGGAAACTACGCAGCTGTACGGTTTAACTCGCAACTCAATTTAACTGTCGAAACAATATTTTCCACTGTTTCCGAAAACCCAGCATCTTATGAATAAGATAATCGTACGAAAACTTTTTGAGCAACCGTTCCATCGGTCTCGGAAATGAATTTCCCAGATGTCCCTTGTGCCTCGAAAGATTATTTCGTCGTTTCCGAGCTTCGAGTACGACCGAAATTGGAATCCGAAGGAAACTTATGAGCAGACTACGGATTTTATGCATTTAGAGGGAAATTGAATGCGCGGAAAACATGAGGAATGCATCCGATATATAAAACTATATGAAATATGAAAAGCTTCGTGCATATCGCAGCGCTTAAACGATGAAAAAAATTTCTATCCTGCGACATACTTTTAATTCGAGCCGTGGTTTTATAAGGGATCGCTGTTTACTTGTCATGGACTTGTGGCGAGGAAAATCCCAGAGGGATAACTTGC
>SHCU01000027.1:323333-345883 GCA_004307685.1 Ceratina australensis
ATGCATACGTTTACGCTCTTATGCAAAACAAATTCCCGCGAACTGCCACATTCGTCGAATTCAAACTGAGTATCAGCGATTTGAGGTCAGGAATAAAATGTATAAAAGAGATGTAAGATCGAAAGTCTTACCGGGCAGGTGGCTCGGGTAGATTTATAGAAGCAGCTTTAGGAGTAGAGGAACACTTACCTGAAACAGAAAAATGATCGCAAGGTTAGAGTATGAATTTTTGTTAAGAGGCACGTAGCACGGTGCGTCACTCGAACGTCTTATCAATTCCGCTCTTGCGCCGTGGTTTTTCAACTGATAAGAGCCTCCTAGCCAGTGTACACGTCGAGCAAACGTAACTGCGATATACTAGAGAAAAACCTATCTGACTTCAACTGTAATCTTCTTTGCTAACAAATCAAATCTAGATTCCGTTAAATTTGCAAGATAGAAGCTGTTGATTTTATGTCATCGTTGAATATATACATATATATATAGAGCGTGAGTCAAGTGCGGATCGAGATTGCGATTGATCTCGTCCTGTAAATCAGCGCGAGAACTCTTGGGAAAAAAGAATGTATGCAGCCGGGTGATAAATATATTCGGGCGGGGAGTTAGATGGATTGTAAGAGAGTAAGGAACAAGATACACGCGGGCCGGGTGAAAATGTTTGGGGGCTCGTAAAAAGCGCGGGCCATCGCCGGGAACAGCTTTATAACCCGAATTTATCGGGCGATTTTCGCGGGCCGCTTCAACCGCGGCCGCTGATTTGTTTCCCCGTCTCACGCAATCGCAATCGCGGCCTCGCTATCTGTTGCGAGCCGAGCCGAGCCGATCGATCTTTCCGGCGAATTCCGCAGCCGTGAAATATCCTGATAACGGATCGCGCACCCGGGATTTTGCGCCGTTCCACGTCTCCTCTATACACCTCCGTCCGTATATTTTAAAACATGTATACAACGTTAAAAAATATAATACTCGAATTAATTAGAATTCAAAAATAAATCATTGAATAATTTTAATAAAATTGAATTTGGAAGAATATAAAATATTTTTGGAGTTGAAAAAGAAGAGTAATTTAATGAACAAAATGCATTACATTTATTGCCTTAGCGTTGAAAAGAGTATTTGCAATGAAGCGAGGGCTGATTTAAGAGCTAACTGTAATTGATTTGCAAGCCGAACGAGGAAACAAAACCCGCAAACGATAGACGTGATAGAAATTTCAATCTCCCAGGCCAATTAGAACTACTCGCAGCATCAATTCAATCAATTCATCAGAGCCGAGCGCGGTCCAATCACCGAAAATGCGAAAGAACGAACCGCGGGTTGAACCCGATCGAGTCGAATCAATTTAATGTTCGTCCCGTTACGTGGGTCAAAGGCGAGCCGAGCCGAGCTCCCCGGAAACGTTCAGCTCGTTCGACGCGCGTACAAAAGCAAACTGTTCGACAAAAGCGGATGCACGCATCATCTGTGAAACGAAATAACGCGGGGAAATAAAGGCAGAGGCGAGGGGGAACAAAAAAAAAATTGAAAACGACTGGCAGTCGATGGGCAAAAATGAAACAATTCGCTCGAAGCAAAAAGGAGTACCGTAGGACGTGGTGAAAAAAAGAAGATAAAACGTTACAGGAGAGGGAAGCATCCTGAAAATTACGGTTTCGCGTTTGCTTGTTCGGTGAAATACGCGCGAGAACAGACCGAGCGTTGTACGACGCCGCGGAAAAATTATAGCGAGATTATCCGTATCGGAAATGTTTATCGGTAAAGAACAGGTGTAACCGGGGGGAGGGAGTTTCTATGCGAAAAATATTATTTACCGTTTGGGTACCCGAAACGAGCGTTATTTACGCGAGTCGAACACAGGAAACATCGCTGCGGGGATCACGAAATTTATCGCGGACGTCATATACCGCGAGAATACCGTTTGATATTTCCAGAGAGGACGGGCTGGAAAGTTTGTACCGACGAATGGGACGCGGACAGGTGGAAACGTGGAAACGCGTCGATGTAATGGGAGAAAAATTTCAGCTTTCGACTGTCGAACATTGAAGAGTACAGATTATATTCCTGTTCGTAACTCTTATGACAGTTCGAAACGCTTGTCTATCAACGAATTTTAGAATTGAAAGATAGTTGTCAGACAATGGTACTCTCAAGCATGAACAGATCATCAATAGTTTTGAAAAGAATAATCGTTCTATGCACATCCGATAAGGAAAATATATATACGATGCGTCTATGAAAAAGCAGTGTTGTTCTGACGTTCGAAAATTGAATGAGCTTGTAGGAGCGAGACCGAGTCTGAATTCGATTTCATAAGGTGCATTAAAAGCTCGTAAAATCGCGCGATGAAAGTCGATGGAAACGTGACCGACCTGGTTATCGGAAATTTCAATTTGTCCCGACATGTTAGCCCATTTCTCTCGGTTCGGTTCGAGGGAAGAAAACCGGCTCGTTCCGTTTGATCGTCCCGAACTTTTCTAAATTAAAACCGAGGAGAGACTGGTACACAGCTCGAGACCGCATGAAATACCGAGCCAGTAAATCTGGCCGCGGTCAGAGGAGACAAATCTCCGGGGCAAACTTCCTGAAACGCTCGTCAAATTTCCCTCGTAACCAACCCTTTTTTTTCAGTCCTATCTCTCGGCCGCATCCGCTCGTGTAGATTCACGGGCAACGCTCGGGGATCGATTGAAGAAGCTCGTGCATCTCGCGACGCGTAGCGTGCACTCGCGAAGCGGTGACCGTGCGAGCGAGGCGGAGGGCGGAATAAAAAAAAAAGAACGAAGCGGGAGCGATAAAAAAAGAGAGGGCGAAACGGTGGGAGGGAGCGAGGAAGACGGATGGCCGGGGCTTTCAGTACGCTGGCGCGAACCTATCGATCCGCGGCGGACGGTTCGTAGGACAGGTTTTGCAGGATGAAGAACCGCTGCATCCGCGGGCTTAGTCGACCATCGCAGCTGCCGCGAACGGAATCGCGTCGCAAAACGAGAATCCCCGTTTATCCGCGATGATCCCTAGCCGATCGATTACGCCCAGGTATCGATGGATCATGTTGTGTCCGTTTCGAAACCGAAACAAGGGCCCCTCTCTTGTTTGCCACCCGAACGATCCATCATCGTTCGCCGATGGTAACGAGAAATTTATCGCGTGCCTCGAGGAGTTCATAAGTCGTCACGTTTTCATCCTGACTATCGAGGCATCTAAACATCTCGGAATTAGTCGACTTGATTGAGATATGAATAATGTATAAAAAATTATCTAATAAATGAATAGTTCTACGATTTATATCGGTCAGGCATCTTACGGTACGTTGTAAGTGTAGAGTTGTAAATTCGACGGTTCCTATTATCTCTCGCGTGTCGAGAAGTTTGAGATAGTTAAAAGGGACGCTAGGGGTTCACGTCGATGGTACTTGATTATTGACGTATCCTATTGCATTTACAAGTTAGATGAAACTATTTTGATGAGTCATTCTATTGTACACTCGCCAAATATTGAATCAATAAACAGAGCTGCGTCTACCTCTCAGCTGAATGCAACTTCTTTGACTAAGGGAATAAGTTGAGAAGTTCGAGATTGAGTTGCAGACTTGTATGCTGGTTACTCGATTATTTACATGTCCCCCCCTTTATAGGAGTTTCAGGAGAAGAAGTCTTTGACCGTGTCGAAATTTCGAAATCGGGATTGATCAGGATTTTTCTGAATCGGTAACTAGATATGCAAGTAGGTTGGTTTATCTTTAAACGTGATGTAACTGTGAATAAGGAAACAGGTCCCTGAGGATCTCGTCAGCCCTATTCAAACACTCGGCGCCCCTGAGAGCAGCGAAACTTTTCGCATTGGAACGACGCTCGGAGCAGTAGTTTTCCCTGTTCCTCGGAACGACGGGAAAACATATCCACTTTACAGGACAATGGGAAATAGGAGGAGAGCAGCGATAAAACACTGGGAAACAAATCTAGTTTCTTCGTTTCGATGCCTGTAGCCGACGACGAGTTTACAGCCTCCGCTGACGGAATTCGGGCGAACCCGTTCGAGCCAGGTGGGTCGAATCAATATTTCGAGACGCAGGATGCACCCGTGTGGAGCGTTGTGCGATTAAAATCGATCGAATTGATTCGTCCTGATGTCGAGAGTGTCCGAGTGGCTCTCGTGACTGGCTAAATGGGTCGAGAGCTTGGCACACGGAATCGCGAATTGCTGTTGCCAAATTCTGCGAATGCTTCGCGCCACCGTCGATGGACGCGTGTATCACGATCGAACCCGTGTTGAAGGTGCGTACCCAATCGTATCGCATCATCCTTGCGTGTCATAATACACACCGTGACACATCTTATGACGCATAGTAAAAATAGTTCGGTTCAACAAAAATCATTATCACTTCAAATAAATTTTGTGGGTCTCATTAAAAACCTGATAATAATGCCATTTGTCAAAATAAATTTAATTAAGCTTAAATACTAATTTTACTGAAACAAATAATTAATTACTTATTTAATGATTTAATGCAACGTTTCAATCGAAACTGTTTATTGTAGATAGTTAATTGACCACTACTTGGTTTCCAAATATAATTCGAAGCAAGAGACCCAAATGATTGGTTCAAGCAGCCGGCAAACGAGGGAAGAGAAGAAAGTTTCTCAAGGGGCTAGAAAAAATTGATAACCGGAAATCGGCCATTGGTCACGGTTCACCTCGAAAAGTAAGAGAGGTCGAGCTGGGGCAGGATCTTGTTTTCCAAGGCATTAATTCGCCTGGACACGGGGCGAAACATCGGAAATGGCGAAACGCGGCCGTGCCGAGGATGTCGATTCAATTTTCATGACGTTTCCGGTTGAAAACCGAACTTTCCGTAGGAGACAGAGATGCGCCAGTAGACGAAACTCGAACAACGACACGCGGTCTAACTATCAAGAAAATGACTACGCAAAGTCAAATAACTTTGTCCAATAAAAAATCATTTTGAAAAAGATCGTCAGGTTTGACGATTCGTTTAAAAATTTTTATACATTTACATATAATAAAATTAGGAAATTTAGTATGCCTTCGTTGCAGCACTAGAAAATATAAAATAAAAAACGTACGAGAATAGAACAGAACTGTTGATTCAGCTGGTAATGACAGAAACACGAGGATCAATTGAATTAATAGAACAAAAGTCACGCAGTCATCGATCTCGTTGGAAATAAATTGAAATTCGACGATGGAAATGGTTTGCGTGGGGAAGCATCTGTTATCTATCGGTCGTTGATTACCGATAGGAACGATTCGTTTCTTTCGCGCTCATACGAGAACCGAGCTCCACGGTTAAGGGTGTAATCACCTTTCCGCCCCCGCCGATAATCGAACATTCGGTAACGAGTTCCGAGACCTATACAACTTTCCGACGGGCAAAATGTTTGGTAATCAACCGAATGACGCAATCCGGTAGCCTCTTCCTGGATCGAGCTCGTTGGGACAATTTAAGTAAACGAGTACACTAATTGGGAACGTGCGAGCCTGACCACTGCTGTACTCGTTCCACTGATGCTCAAATCTACGCAATACTAAATTCTTGTAATATTTAATAATTATTTTTTTTATGCAAAATAATTGTAGTAGGCAATTTAAAAAAAAAAATGGGTTTCGACGTTTTAAAGAGAGAAAATTTCCAGGATACCGCGATGTTCCATCGACCGAATTATCGCGTAGAATTCCAATTCCCAGCTGCCGGCAACAATCCCCCAATTCGAGAATCGATTAAGCTGCGAGGCGTACCGCAAACACGCGTGACATCGGTACGGGACGATGAATAAATCGTGCGATTTACAAGATGTCCGAACGATTATGCGAACGGGAATAAAACGGTATGCCAATGCGACCGGCGACAGCTTACGTGGCCCCGAAGAAAAATGTCCCGGCGATAAAATTGCTAATTCAGACGCGGCGCGCGGTCGCGAGCCCGCATCTGGAACACGTCCGCGCGACACTTTGTCGCAGCTTGTGCACGTGCTCGGCGGCGTTCGACTCGCGTTACGTCGGTAATTTCGCAATAGCCGACCGGTCTGTTTCGCCGTCGCGACGGGATCGTTTCAATTTTACGAAATAATGCCGTGCACGTGCGCGCGGACGCAAACACTGTCCATAAGTCATCGATATAACTATAAATCATGATATAAAAATAACGCGAGAGAAGAAAAATTGCCTGTTAATACAAGAGGATAATGATCGTACTAAATTTGCTCTTTGCACTCGGAGGTAACACACGGTCATTACTTGTTTTATAAAATAATTGTTACACAAATTAAATACAATTTAATTATTATAAATTTTTTTGTTATTATTTGTTATTACATTTAATTATTATTGTTATTATATTTGATTAAATTTGTTTGTGAGAAATTCTCCAAAAATATGTGGAAAGATTTTTCGAGTTCAGAGGGTTGATAGAGCGTAGAATTAATTTGTATAAAAATGATTCCAGAATAGAATTACTGATTTTGATAAATCTGTATAAGATTCTAAATCCATATTGGAGAGAGTTCAAATGATATCTCTTTGTTAAGAGTATTAATAAATTACTTGAGGAATTATTACTTTGAACAAGTCGTATCTGACTTATCAAGGTACAGGAATAAATTCATTGGGCATGAAATTCGTTTGTCTTAATAAAATCAATATCTTACTCTGATCTAAATATAACTTTCTATGTGCTAAATTTAAATTGAAACCTTCGCTTAAAGAGAATCTGTAAGAATAGGAGTCTTGTTCGAGTTTGTAGAAGACTCTAAAATTATTAATTACTCCGCGCTATCGTTGTTCATTTAATTATACATATTACAACTAGTACATCATTAGACTTAAGGAATAGAGGTAAGTTCTCGACGCGAGAGGTGTACCAAAATTAGTTCGAAAACAATCCTTCCCAGAGAAGAATCTCGAGGCTCTTGGAAGTCCCGTGCGCGTAACTAGCAACGCTTTCGCGATTTCGGGGACCCTCGCGGCGAAAAGAAGCGTGTCGACGCTATCAGGGGTGTCCGACCGTGGTGAAGAGGCTCGTCGGTCACCGTTCTCACAGTCGGGGGCAGTGACACGTAAGTAAGACGCAGAGGCCCGGCCGGGGTACGAGGAAAATAGCTTCCAGCTCGTGAAACAAGGACGCCGGAGCCCCGAGGGCCTCCGGGAACGTGAGGGAAGGCCGATCGTTTCGCCTGCCTTCTCACTGGGAAAGGTATTCACGGGGTGAAAATACGCGACATCTGTGGGGTTTCACGCTCTCGTGCAGAAAAAGTTAGCTACCGATTAACTCGACTATAAAAATAGGATCAGATAGGAAACTAAATAATTTTCAGTACTGTTTCGGATTTTGAACAAATAACGAGGAGAGACGAGCAGAGTAAAGCAGAATTTCGAGTGGAATAAATTCTCCGGTACAAATTCTAAAGCCTTTACTGCAGATTGCATCAGTGAATAAAGAGAAGAGTAACGAACAAAATGACCATGATTACAACTTAAATAAAGTTGCAGATCCAACAAAAAGTCCTCGTCGATCAGTCGATCGGCTCGGCCTTTATGTCGAGCAACAACCAGGCAGCAGCAAGGTGTTCAAGTGTGCGAGTACACCGCGTAAAAAAAGACCACCTTGGACCGATGGAAAGGTCTATGAAGCGGGGTGGAATCGCGCGCACCACGGAAGGACGACCTTCCTTCCTTCCCGATCGCCTAGCCGTGTTATATTTATCGCCTGCGTTTATCGAAACTGCGTATACAAGTGGCTGAAGAACAACCGCAGGTATCAACCTATTCGTAATTTAATCAGACGCAGGGTCAGCCACCGCCTTATGCCTACTTCGAAACAGTTTCAAATAAAATCCAAATAAACTACAGATATAAAATAAAAATAATTAAAATAAACATTAATGAATGTCAGTCACAACGATGCTCAGTCACTCATGTATATTTATATATACATGTATATTTTTTAACATCACGTGCTTTTTTATTTTCTCATGTTCTCTGTAGCAAAATTTTCCGTAAACGCACAAAATGCGTAGTCTAGTTATTTTATTAGAGAAGAAGCTTACGAGCTGTACAAGATTTGCTGAAAAGATAACAAGAACACGTCGACTCGATCGAAATGATAACGCAACGGTGAAACAGCGGCAGAAATTCCGTGGAAAGGCTTTCTAACTATCTATCTCTCTCTCTCTCTCTGTTCTTGCGCGCCGCGTTGAAAAATAATGAAGCGTGGGAACAAAGCTTCACCGGCGAGTGGGTAGCGAGATGGGGTAGGAACTCTGAAAGCGGATACGTCGTTACAGACGGCGGAGATGCCTGGAAAATTCCTGCCGCGTCGAACCCAGTCGTCGAGATGCGGTAATTAGACTCTGTGTCCTGGATCCAGCGGCATCCACCGCTGTCCTCGAGCCTGAGAGTGTACGTCAGGAGCCATTTAAAATAGACTAGACGAGAATCTCTTATGATTACCCAAACTGTCCTATTTAACCATCCTTCATTATCCAGAAAGAACTTGCATCCGTAATCTCTTCTTGTGTCAGGGGGGCGAAAAATGATTCGTGGTAAAGAGGATTAGCAATGTATATATATACGTGTTTCGTTTAAAAACGAAAGATTTAACTGTTGTTGTTCGCGTCTGAACACATTACTGATTATATTCGAGGAACCGAATGTTGTTCTTCCTTTATGAAAATTGTATACAAGCAAAAATTAAAGAAGTCTTGTAATTTTATGATGAAAAATTAAACCATTATTTCTAGAGGCATTTATTGAAACAAATAATATATCGTCGTCGACAGCAGAAGGGATAATTAAAAAATAGGGTGCCGATATCCGAACAGTACTGTTGTTGCACTGATCAGGCAAGGATTTATTAAATCAAAACCGTAAACCGAGGCACATGAAAAAATTTGGAAGTGAATTATTTTATTCGTGAAATTATTAATTTATATTTCATTTAAAAAAGTGGCGTGAGAACATAAAGCGTGCTGCGTCGAAAGGAAGAAACGGCGGCGTTCATTGATGCAATTCACGCGAGGCGAACTGGATAACAGATATAACGAGGGCTGATAAAGAAACGGCACGATTTTAACGACATCGCGAAATAACGGCGACAGGAATTTATAGTCGACTGTATAATCCCGCTCTTTATCTTTCCCTCGTCTGCCGGGGATAAGAAAAAAGAAACGATATATACGAAAACGTTCGAGGGAATGACAGAGAAGTTTAAAGCAGCTTTAGTCCGAACGGTTATTACGGGTATAAAAGTGAGATTGGTTGCACCGTGGACGATGACGATGATGACTTTAATAACGATACCGTGTCGTTCAATAGCCCCGTCGTTTCGACCTGAAACACCCACCGCTGAATTTCCGCGAAACCCGCAAAATAGCAATAAGATTAGTAAAATCCTTTTATATTTAACCCCAAGGGAAACGAGATTCGCTATTAAGAAAACGCACCAGATGTTTTTTAGATTTGTTATCTCGTTGTACTCGAGCCTCTCTATGATCAAACGTACCATAGACAAAGATAATCCCTGGCCGTCAACAAGGCTCCTGCCGGAGAAAGATACACGAGCTCGAACCAATAGCTGATCACGGTCCAGCGAGCCCTTCGAACCACAGAATCAATTTCACCGTTGATTCGACAGCTCGTTTCGAGAGAGCGGAGCCTCCAATCGAGGATGTACAGTAATACCACGTCGGTCAATCCTAACGATAAACTAAACCCTTTTAATTCGTCGCGATTGTATCGTAAACCGTCGGGCTCGGCCTTACGAGTAACCTCGACATTTTGCCCAGATCGCGGCGAGTTAAGCCGTAGTCTTAAACGGCGAACAGAGTAGAGGAGGGTAGCCCGGTAATCCCGGGAGACTCGCCCCCATCGGATCTCTTTCGACCCCGTGGCTCTCTCTCAAGCATGTTAATACAGGTTGACCACGTAGGTACAGGGGTCGGTGGCGAGCAGGGAGGCTGCGGGGGGTTGAAAGAAAACACGCCGGTATGTTATGAATAAGATATCCTATACGTTACTACGGGGTTGGCTGTGTGTATTGATCTGGCCACGGTGCCCCGCCTTTCTCTCTCTCTTGCTTTCGCCTCTTTTTTCTTCCCCTAAGCCAACCTCTTCTCGTTCATCCCACCCGGATAACGCTTTTTTACTGCTTTCCTTTCTATTTTTTTGTTTTTTTATTGTTCTCAAGGACGTTCGAAGAAGGGGCTGAAGAAACACGCACGAGCGAAATCAGTGGATTGTTCACCTGTTGATGCGTGAAGGGCCACTGTCCTGGCACCATGACCTTCTCTTATCAAGAGTGACGATTACCACCTCGGGAAAAACTGGTTTCTCATTCTCGTAAATAAATTGCATTTCACTCCTTTGAATCATATAAACCTGAATGCAACCTGAAGGATATTTTTAGTTTGTTGTTTTAAACTGGATGATTGAAAACTCACACATGTTTGAGGCGGAAGCAAATAGGCGAGAGGGAAACTTTGAAACCTGCGAGCCGCGGCGGTATAGCCACGAATCCGGAAGAAGATTAAACTCGGTGGGGGAAAAACGAGAAAGAAGGCGAGTTCGATCAGATATATATTCCGTTGGGTTCGAAAAGCGGGCCACGTAATGAATTCGTGCGCCCTTCGTCGATGGCCTGGTTTCATTTGCCAGCGACGCCATGCTAAATGAAGGTACGACCTTCCGCGGGAGGGTCGTGGAAAGATTAGTCGGTGAACCTGAATTTCACCCCTGGGAATCTATTAGAATTGTTCGCCACGCACCCTCTGATTCCGCCCCCTATCCGTGTTACCCACACACGTTTCTTTACTTCGACTTATACCTGGATACCGGTTTAACTCATTGGTATACATAAGACGTTTCCTAGTAGTTATCGCAAGACCAAATACAGGGTCAATTGGAATAGCGATAAGGTATAATTGAGCGCTCTGCGACTTGATTAATCGATACTTTGCAAGAATTTTCTATTTCTTCTAATTTATTCAGTCACCGTATTTAACCAAATCCCAGTAGGTTCTGCGAAAACTCTTTAACGAGATCACCGCGTATTATATTAATACAAATGATAATTCTCGTGCTTAAATTTAATGAACAAAACAGTGATACTTTTCATTGTCTCGTATGAGGGCGAGTGGATAAGGATTTGAGGGATTGTACCCCTTTGTATAATTTCGCCTCGGTGCTCGTTAAATAATTGTCACAGCAACGATTGCGGGGGATAACGACGCAACGCAATTAAGTCGAAAAGTCGATTCCAACACTCCCCTAAAGCAGTCGCTGATGCCGCTAACGGGATCTGACAAGGCGAACGCGGCGCTTGTATATCTATAGTAGGAGCCATATCGATTCTCGAGGTGGCAGGAACTCGCTGACAAGGTTACAAGGTTGCACTAATTGAGGGTTTTAATTTCCTGTCCGCCCACCCCGTCCGCGCGCCCACCGATTTATTCAACTGCCCGCGATACACGCGAACCACGTATTCTTCTACTATTTAAATCTTACATATGATACTTAAAAGAAACCTATGCTAAATAATTTATAGGAGTTGGAGTTTCAAATGGGTCGCGAAATCTCGGAGGACTCGTAATAGGCTTAACGAAGTTGAAAGTCTCGAAAACGTCGAGAGACTTTCAAGAACCTTGGAGGTCCTTCCCAAAACAGAGTATATGAGAAACTCAATAAATTTATCATGTCCAAAATAAATGAGAGCTGACGAAAAAATTAATGCATGAGATACAATGAATTTTCTGTGAATTTTCGTGCTACATGATTTTATCCAAAATCGATAGGAAATTGATAATAACGTATCGATATAAATATACGATTAATTCGGAACATGGTACACTTCGTTGCATTCTATATAATCGCAGCAGCGGTTAGTGTTCCGTGCGAATTTCTAGGACTTCGCGAAGATGATTTTGTTAAGGATTCGATAATCTTCACGGCCTCGTAAACCGTCGCGATTCGCCGAAGTTATGGCTGCGAGTTACGCCCGAACAATGCGTTCAGCTTCGATGCTAGATAGATAATTGCAGTAACCATCGGCTTTGTCTTTAAATTTCTTCGGAGATAATCGCTGCCTCGAATAATCCGCGGATTTCTCGCGAAATTATTTCACGATTAGTAGGAACGGGTGTCGTCTCTCTGCTCGGCGAGGAAGAACAATACTGGAATTTCATCTCTCGCTATGATTAAATTATTACCCTCGCAGGCATTGTAACGGAATAATAAACAATAATTCTCACGCGAGACGCACGCGTACGTCCGTTTCAACAAATGGGTTTTGAATACATCTTTATTTATCGTTATTTAACCGTTGGAAAAATAAAAGCTTTTAATATTCCGCAGAATTCTATACGTTTATATTTCCCCGCAGATAAAACTGTAAAATGTATTAATGCGCGTCGCGCGATACCCGATATTTCAAATATGAACTCCGAGCGGTTTCCATAAAAACATTTTAATTTAACCAATTTCTCCCTCGAGTTGGCATCGAGCATCAAAAGCTCTGTCCATCCATGAAGACGGAAGAACCCTCAATTTCAGGGTTAATCTCGGACCCTTTCACCGGATACGCGCCATTCGAGAACCCCAATCTTTAGCCCGCTCGCTAAATTTCCACGGGCCGATTCCGATTTCCTCCTATACCCAAGGTATCTTTCCCAACCCTTCCAGCTGACAACGGGGTCCCACCCCGAATATCTCTCGAACCGTCCGACTCCTTTTGTGCCACGAGATGGCCCTTGAGAGGCCAACATCGACGGATCGTTTGTCCACGAAAATAGAAGCCCGACCCCAGCGTCGCGACGTGTCGTTCGCGACTGAAGAGCCGCGAACCAACGCGTACAAACGGATGCGGGAACCGCTCATTGTTTGCCCTGTCTGTCCCGAGGGAGAACGACAATTAAAAATAAAGCTCATTTACGCGAAATCGTTGAGCCGATTCCCAGATCAAACCACAAAGTTCGTCATCTGGAATGTTGATCCAAAAATGAGAAAGAACCGATGGAATCGGTTCTGACACGGCTAAAGGGTTGAAGTAGGCGCGAAGCCGGAGGGAGCTGTTTATTTGTTCTTTCGCAGAGTCAACAAAAATTTCGCCGGTCCGGCACGAGCAGCGAGCGGGCGAACAGTGGACGACGGTCGAGCCAAATGTAGTTGGCCGACCGGCCAAATGAGTTTGTGTCTATTATTACACTCCACCCAGCCGTGAGCCACGAGCCGGCACGGGACCCGGTTATTCCGCTGCTCGCTATGTACTAGTCCGCTGTACCAACAGACTAATCCCCTACCGGTCGTCAACGTTTTTATTTCGTACGCGCGAGAGTAATCAAATTCAAACCGACGTACCCTTTAAATATCGATTCCTCGTTTTGATTTTCGACGCGATTCCCGATTCATTCCTCGCGAATTACACCAAGGAAAGCGATTGTATAAACGAGATCATATGTAATTTGCTCGTTTCGATTCTCATCGAGTTGGAGTTTTATTAAAGGCACGTTGCATCGTTACGTGGCCGACGAAGGGAGCAATATTTATTTCGAATTTCTACTTTAAATATCGATTCTCCGTTTTGATTTTCGACGCGATTCCTGATTCATTTTTCACGAATTATACCAAAGAACGCGATCGCATAAACGAGATCGTATGTAAGTTGCTCGTTTCGATTCTCATCGAGTTTGAGTATTATCAAAGGCACGTTGCACCGATACGTGGCCGACAAAGGGAGCGATATTTATTTCGAATTTCTACTTTAAATATCGATTCTCCGTTTTGATTTTCGATGCGATTCCTGATTCAGTCTTCACGAATTATACCAAGGAACGCGATTGTATAAACGAGATCGTACGCAATTTGCTCGTTTCGATTCTCATTGCATTTGAGTTTTATCAAAGGCACGTTGCACCGATACGTGGCCGACGAAGGGAGCGATATTTATTTCGAATTTCTACTCGCTGGAAATCTGGCTTCTGATAATAAAGACCACGTTCGCCGGGTTCTTTTGTGCGGAGAAAAATTGCATCCCCTTTCTCCGCGATATTCTTGGCCCGATGCATTCTGATTGCATTAAATATGCAGAGTGTACGTGCACGCCGCGCTCTCTCCCTCGCGCCCACTCGAGGTTCTCTCCGTTCGATCGCTTTTACCGTTCCCCTCCGCCGGTGGTTCCTGTCTCGCGGGTTCCCGTGCTCCCTTCCGGTACTGACGTACTCCACGAATAAATGAACAGAGATGAAAAAAGTACAAATTGCTCTTTATGGAAATTGACTTCGTTCCTATCGTTTACTTGTTCTCCGACTCGATGCATCTCTGTTTCATCTCCACCGATCGTACCATCAACGAAGACGTCGTTCGGTCGAAATTCTTGATAGAAGTTTGTGAAACTTTGCGAAATCTTCTAGCAAGAATTCGGTGGCAACCGAGCGAACCGAAATATCGATAAAAAATGGGAACGAGAAATGAGATAGAAGCTTGCAGAGATGTCATACATGTAAATAAACACGGATTCGCGGTGCAAATTGAATCGAAGGCAACTCGGTGGCTCGTGATCGGTAAAGCGACGAATGAATCACGGGTGCGGCGATCCCTGCAATCTGAAAACGTCTTACGCACGTATGCCGTAGACCGAATTATTGGAACGCCGGCCGGGCGGCGGCGCGCGCATAATCTGGGATTTGCATCATTCGACGTGGGCAACGTGTGACCGTCTCTGTTGTGCGTTATTTATTAAAGGTGAGACCGGCTATTCTGTGTCCCGGCGTGTGTGTCATTATTTGCCAACGTGGCGAGCTTTATAAATATCTTTCATAGCTTCATAATGCCCGCGTTCGTAAGCTATTTTCGTTTGCTCGAAGAGAGAGGAGCTTTTGTTGTTTCTTTTTCATTTTCGGTTACGATTCACGGATCGAGCGAATTCCTCGGGGACCACGTGTTCCGTTGGAGAAAGGATGCTGACATAATCGCGTGCAACGCCGAGCCGTAACCGACGTAATGGCCAGTCATTAACAAGTGTTAACACCTATCAATTTTCTCATTCCGCGTTAGTCATCGCGAGAGAATCTCGTCTGAACTCGAAACGTACAAATAGATCTCAACGATATTTTTATGACTCGTTAAAAATTCGTAATTAACATATTTTTATCAAATATGTGCTATCCAGAATATCTCCGTAGATATTAGATTACAACAGATGCTACGTACGAAGATCGGATTGCTGTTACGGTATGCATAAGCTCACCGTGAAATGTAATAACGACCGTGCAATCAGTATCAACGGTTTTTAATGATTATCTAAGAGACTATGAACTATCGTCAATTTTCATAAAGGCAATAATTGTTCAGAGTCGCATGGCGAGTGTCATATTTAAAAATCATAAAAATCGATCGATATCTATAGACTTAGCGAGTCTCGTCTCAGGAGGAGGATCGACGAGGAGGAATGTTAATTACGTATGGCACGTGTTTGTCACCCACGTGGCGGTTGATAAGATCGCGGGCGGGCCTCGGGGACCGCGATAACTGCTTCTGAAATCTGTCGCGGCATATGTGACCCAATTTACGCTCGATATACCTATCGTTCCTCCATGCGAGCCGCGCGGATTGTTTTTGTGGAGATTTATTAGGTCGCGAGTATTGTTAGGCATGCGGCAAACGGGTTGTTATTCGTGGCTCGGAAATAGTCGGGGCAGGATTTCGGAATTACGAAATCTGGACAAATCCGCGGAACGAATCTTGATATCCGTTCGTTGGAACAATACATCACGCGCGCCGGATAACTCGCGAATAGAACGAAAGTTGCGCCGCGAATTCTTGGCAATCTGTTTAAATAACGCTTACCGATTCTATATAAAGCCCTGCAAAAAATCAATTCCGTGTTGCATCGATGCAAGAGTTCGCGCGGAATTTCCGAACAAAAAAATAATTAATTAGCTCGAATAATTTGCTATAATTATTCTTGTCTGTTAGAAAAACTTTTAGCTGGAATACTAGAATTTTCTTTTCGCGTCGAGGAGATTAGAGGGACGCCGTTGAAGCGAACGCGCGAACAGACGATTATCCCGCAATCGAACTCGCGTAATGTCGTTAGCGAGTAAAGCTCTATGATTTCATTACAAAGCGCTGGGATACGACGATCAAAAGACAACGCGCCCGTCGGTTGATGGCCGCGGCGATACTTGCAAGGCTTGAGCGTCTGTCGCATCGAAATAAAAAGTAATTACCAGTACGCTCGTTTCCTTTGAGATTCACAAGGAAAGAGAAACGGCGGTGATTTTATTTGAAGAAGAAACAAAGGGAATCGAATGAAAGGAAGCCGGCAATTTATAATCTAGATATTCGAAGCAATCAAAATCAACGGACTAGAGATTTCCTTTTAGAAGAAAATGAGTGTTTTTTCTTAAATATTTCCTACTGGGAAACGGAGTGTGACGATTATTCGTAGCGTCGAAGATTTCCGCGACGCACGTAATTTCTCCGGTGCAGAAATATCGTCCCGGGGAGGGCGGTGGTAGCCGACGCAATTAGACTGGAAAAATATTAGCTCGGTAACGGGAGATCGTGTAACGCGATGCCTTTTAAATTCGGTAATTGTCTGCCGGTGGAGAAAGTGGTTGCGCCCCGGCGTAATTGATCCGCGAGGCCCTGTCGTCAGCTTCTAAAATAATCCAAACACCGTACCCATCGCCTACTTTTACACCCCTATGCCCCGCCGAGAAATAAGATTCGATTAAAAGCATAATCCTTTCGTTCGACGTTATATGGGTCAGCCGTTTTCTCAATCTCGTGTTTCACACCGCGCTGCCTGGGCCAAAGTCCTACTTCCATTCGCGCGCGCTCGGATCATTCCTCATAGCTACGTGTCCGCTAAAACAGAATTATCTCCCTCGCCGGTGGAAACCGTTTCAAGAAAACTAAAGTACGATTCCGTGTACATAATACAAGTTGCCCGATGGGAACTCGGGAAGTTCGGTGAACAACCGGAAACAGTTGCCACCGACATCATTTGGAAGTTACCCCCTGTCCAGTTCTCGAACTCCTCCCGGACAAGTCTTAATCGTATACACTCTAGAAACGTTTTATACTCGCTGTTGCGTCGAGACGTGCCGAGGGAAAAACAAATCATATATATGTAAGAAGTCGTAACTTCTTAAATAATTTTATCGAACCACGGTGCGAAAGATAATTTATCCTTGTAACGAGTTACGGTCTATTTCCATCGGGTTTTATAATAAAATCAATGACCAGCGAACAATTGAAAACGCTTCCTATTGAATAATTCATGTATCTCTGTAACGGTAAACACAGCATTGATAATGTAATTAATTACGGCCTGCGGATCATGAGGAACATGTGTAAACGCGGCAAACAAATGCAAAACAGGGAGTCGAGACGGAAGGCTCGCCGAGTTCCAGGCCATCTCGACAGATGTGCCAGTTGCGGCGAGCGTAATTTCCATACTGACTGGCGCACACGCGGCTCGATGAGCGACCGAGAAACAGAAGTCAACGTATAACTTAACCCTGAACCGTCGAGCCTTGACGTTACTATCGTACGAGCGTTTAAAGAGAAACCGAATGATCCCGGATCATCGGTTTAAAAATCGTTGATCGTCGAGGTACCTTGGATCCCCTCCAAATTACGATATTCTCGTCACGACAATGAGTTATATTCGTTGGTTGATAGTTCGCGGTCGTACGCGTGACCGCGGCTAATCTATTTTTGCCCCATTTCATTTTACGTGCCGATACGATGCGTCTGTCGCGAGTTCGAGATACCCTTTTGTCATCGATAAATATTTTATTCGACGATTTCGACACCGTCGGCCGACAAAAAGTTCGACGAGAGGGGCAAACGAAGAAGCCGTATAGGCAAAAAAAAGTAGACTATCGGCGAGAGACTGAATAAAGGAGGCCCGGGGATGAGGAAAGAAAAACACGCGGAGGGCGCCACGCAATAAAGGTCGATGACCCGAAGTGCCACCTGTACGTCCTGAACTAGTTCCTCTCTTTTTCGGGTGGCAATGTGGGTCAGCACGCTTCCTCGGCGAAAAAGGGCACGAGCCTCTGTCGACGAACACAATGCATCGACGCGTGCCGAGGCCGCATAATGGGAAACCGAAATAAGCCCTAAGCAACGAGCATTGTGCGTGCACGTAGCGGGAACTATAAAGAGAGATGAAAGTAATCCGAAAATAAATGAGACCGGAGGAACTACTACTAGCGAAAAGATTGTTTCCTACAATAAACGTATATTTCATATCGAAAGTCTCAGCGATTTAAACCCGATGAAAATGTGTTTATCGAAAGCAGAGGCGCGTCGAACGGTTGCTACCCCGTCTGCGTATTTCTATCGAGTACGCATTAGCGCACGTACACACACGCGAACCGGTCAGCTGTTCGACGACGTCCAGACGCGAAATTCTCGAGAGCGGCGTCCTCGAGACGATTCCGTTCCTCGACCTCGTGGAAACGAGGCTAACCGCGCGAGCCGGGCAACCTCTGCGGACAAGAAGATGGCGGGGGAGGCGGGGTTGAAATGCGAATTGGGTTAGGTTGAATCGCGGGGGATGATAACGACTTTCGTCCGGCTCGCAGAGTTCATTACAGTGAAAGAGATTCGTTCAGATTTCGGGTGAAATTTAGTACCGAGAAATACGTGGACGTCGGGGGTGGGAAAAGCGTGGCAGCGAAGGGTCAATGAGAATGCTGGCAGGTCGATAGCAATGGCGCCGCGAAGCCACGAAGAAAATCAATCCCGTACGGCACGCGACGTGTTTTGACGTGCCTGCCTGTGTTCCCTCGGGCCTCGCGTTCGTCCGGACGGTTTCTCGATCCGCGAGATCAGGGTAGTCAGTGTAATATCGGACGATCGCGAGTACCGGAGGTGTGTAAAAGAGACGCGAGACGAGAAATACGAGAGCACACTGCTGACGTACCGACCGAGGTGGCCGGAAAAGACGAGGCCGCAGGGCCACGCACACATACACCTACACGAGTTAATATCGCGGTACACTGACACGCACGGTGTGTCGCTTGCATACGTGCATGCATACCCGTCGCGTTGGTATCGTAAACATCGTGCGCAGTAATAATAATACTCGCTGCACCAACCGCGGGTGACAAGAAAAAACAATACCGGGAAAAAGAACAACAATGTTTATACGCCACTTACTTTGGATCACTCGTTCCGTCGTCGAGAGCTTCTCCGAGTCGTTCGAGGTCATGCTGTATCAGGATGGTTGACGGTTGGGCGCCGGCCTCCTCTCTCTCTCTCGTTCCCCTCTTCGGTCCTCTCTGTCTGCGTTTCACTCTTCCTGTTCACCACCCGGTCGCGCACAGGATTCGTCTTCTCTCTCTATCACTGTGTCACTCTGTCACCGTTCGTCCCTTTTACTTGTTAACCTTTGATTCCCGTTTTCCCGAACGCGGTGCCCGGTAGTCACTCGCGCGGCAGGCAGGCACCTTCTTCTCTCGAAACGGGGGGTTGGGTGGAAGGAGAGGGCGGTATTTTCACCTCGAGAGCCCGGCGCGGCACACACACATACATACGCACGGAACAGGGGAGGGAGGAGACGGGGGGTCGGAGAGGTGACGGAAGTTATCGCACGATGCGGTACATCGGTGGCTCCGTAGCTCCGTTGTTCATTGGGCGTTTGCGGAGTGAGAAATTATTCTGCTGTGTCCCTCTCGCTGCTCTCCCCTGGTGTGTATGTACCCGCGGTATTTACTACGTTCTCGCCTCTGTATCCGTTCGCCCGTACTCTCCTTATCTCTCTCGCTCCCTCGGCTCGCTGGCTGCTTCACAGCTTTCTATCTGTCTGTCTCTCTCTCTTGCTCTCTATGTGCCTCCTTCTCTCTCTCTCTCTCTCTCTCTCTCTGCCGAGGAAAAGGTACCACCAACGCCTTTTGCGGGGCGAGTAACTGGATCGCTGGACCACGCGAGCTGCACGGCCCGCACGACGGGGTCTCGCAACCGCGGTACCAGCACACGAACTACAACACGATCGACCTCTCCGATGACACGGCGGCGGTCGCCCGAGCCAACACGGCTACTACGCGAACGGGCACGATGATACCTAGGTGCAACGACGGGCGATCGCGATACGTGAACACACGGGAAAGTATACAATGGTTACTGGTGTTACTACTACTACTACAACAACGTCGACGACGACGACGGCGCGGCGACGACGACGACGAAGGCGGCGATGACCACGACGACGACGACGACGGCGACGGTGACGGCGACGACACCGTTATGACGACGAGCACCGCGACCGCGACCGCGACACGAAACCGTGACACCGACACCCACGGTCGAAAAAAACACCACACGCCGCTAAACTTTTATTCTACTACAAGATGTCTGTCTGTCTGGCTCTCCGCGGCGCGCACACTGACGGCTCCGGCGGCTAGGAGGACAAGTCCGCGCAGTACTCCACGCGCAGCGATCATTCGAGGCATCTTATTGGCCGCTCGGCCACCAGCTGCCGCCACCCGCTGGCCACCTAAAGGCGCCACCGGACGACCGCGCGTCCTCCGCCTTACGACGGTTACCGTTAACGATTCCCTCATCGAATCTTAACGCCTCGATCGATCCCCTTTTACTCGTTTATCGTCAGAGCGACAGATGATACACGATTCGTTCGAACGGGTCGCTCGGTCACCGATAAACGGTCTTATTGACATTCGTTTCCTGGTCAAGTAAATCAAGGTATACTTGTATGTTATTACTTTCGATCGATGCAACGGTTTTTATTTGTATGGTACAAAGTTTCAATGGTTGATTATTAGAATTCTAACTTTGGTCTCTTTTCCACCCAGGCCTTGATACTAGGTATTACTAATACTTTTTCTCTTAGGCTTTTCAAGTTCGGATGATCCTTCGTGATGTCCGCTTCGTATACCGTGGTCAACGAATCCGAAATAGCAACGAAAAATAGATCGGCGTAACTCAGCTGAGAAATATAAAACAGATGTAATGTATCTACGATGAAATTGATATTGAAATACGTACTTGACCACCATGCAGGTAACCGTCGTTGTTCTTCACGAGTTCCTCCAATCTGTTCAGGTAAAATGGTATCACGTTCTCCATTACGTCGACCTTTTTCTTGGCTTTCAGCACCGGATCCTGCTCTCTATAATAATTCGATACTGTCACTGGAACAGAAATAATGACTCGTCAATCGTGCAGTATACATCGGATTATCTATGTGATTTCTATGTGTACTAAAATATTTATAGTATCGATCTAAAATAATGTTTGCAGTACTTAATCAGCGGAACATGGATTTTGCCCTCGATATTTCGTGTATTTACAATTTGTCGCGGTGCATGCAATATTTATATTTCTAGTATATCCAATTTCCTAGTAAATGAATAAATTCCGCAGTTTGGTCTAGTCTTATTTATCGCGTAACGGAGTGGGGATCAATTTACACAGAAGAAATCAATATTTACGGCGCCGGAAATCGTGAAGAGCCATTGCGATTCCGTCGATCTGCAGCGTGTCCAAATCGGTTTTACCCAGCAGATTAAACTGTTTGGCTAGGTATCGGCAAATAGGCAAAGTTTGCGAGTAAACCTTGCCGTCGATTACCAATACGGGCAACTGACCGAATGGGAGCGCTAGAAAAAAAACCATTATTTATATTTTACTCGCAAAAATTACGGTCGATTTAAAAAAAAAAGGTTTATGAATTCGCGGTACATGGCTTCATTTCGTTCCACTCTTCNCTGACCGAATGGGAGCGCTAGAAAAAAAACATTATTTATATTTTACTCGTAAAAATTACGGTCGATTTAAAAAAAAAGGTTTATGAATTCGCGGTACATGGCTTCATTTCGTTCCACTCTTCAGAGAAATGGTTAACACGAACATCCTCGAATTTGACTCCACCATAGCTGAGAAGAAACCTGATGGGCTCTCCCAATCCCATCACGTTGAAGTACACTAATTTATAACTTGTCATTGTTGCTGAATTAAAGATATGCTGACAGTTGAATTAATAAGTCTATGATCTGAAGATTCGATGACAGCAGGCTGCTTGGTAACTCACTGTAGACTAAATGAGTTCCAATGTTATGTAAGCTATATAGTTCCCCTCTCTTTGCCGGCTGGACAGATTGCCAGCAAGACAACATTCTGATTGGTCTGGCCTGGAGTACTTTCACTCCTGTACAGTATATTACTGATCCGGTATCGGACCAAAAAATCGCTCCATCATAATTACAGGGAACAATTCAGAATGCCCTCTTTTGAAATCTTTTTTTGTCAATAAAATATTGTATATGTCAACCTGAAGTATGCAGTTTCTTCTTGACATATTTAACCAATATTCATAATTATAAATCGTACCTTATCCTAATTATATCCTACCTTACCCTAAATCTATATTTAATTTAAACAGTTCTGCGTTTTTAATTAAGTCTTATGGAGAACAGATTTAAGAGCTTTTCGTCTAACCGAGGAGTCCACATGAGAAACTTATTTCTAAGCTTGGTGCTCTGACCAGATAAGAAACCGGTGGAAGGAAC
>SHCU01000027.1:350103-373896 GCA_004307685.1 Ceratina australensis
AAATTAAGAAATTTGCATTGAGACTCATTTCCAAAAATATCAGTATAAAATATATGTATCACATATTACTTCACGTTTCTGTATTATAATTAATAACAATTTTAATAGTTCCTCTATAAACGAATTGAATCTTCCGTCTCTTAATGACTTTCGAAACTCGTAGCGACTATTGCTTATTACACGGTTTGTAATTTCAGTGGAATTGCCTTTGGAGAAGTCCGTGGACTGGATCAAATTGAATCACAACTCGGCTAGCTACTATATCGTGAATTACACGGAGGACGCGTGGAACACGTTCAACAGTTTACTGCTCCACGATCATCGAGTATATTTTATTAATCGCTCGCCGCGTTTGTTGATTATTCTTCGAGATTCTAATTATGTTCGTTTCGGAACGGGCGCAGGCCTTGAGCGCGGCGAACAGGGCCGACTTGTTGCACGACGCGTTTCTTTTAGCGGAAACTGATCTAAGCTATTCTATAGTTATGAACTTGACCTCGTATCTGGCGAATGAGGACGCTTATCAACCGTGGGCGGTAGCCGCGGAGTGGTTCGGTCAAATGAACAGGCTTCTAGCTGCTACCAGCGTACACGCCAATTTCCAGGTGAGTCAAACCGCGGAAACATTATCATCAATGATAATTTTTATATTTTTTGCACATACAATTTCTCGATCTATTAACATCATTTTTATTGCATTAGTCGTATGCAAGGAGTCTCGTCGACAAGGTATACCATAAAATGGGATGGCGCGTTTATACAAAGGATCCATTCAGCCTCAGGTTAGTTAGATAGATATGTTAATCATTGAGAAAAGATCGTTAAGAATGGCCTTGTTTCCGTTCAAGAGAATTTCGCGTACTGATATTGAACGCGGCTTGCAGCGTGGGCCACGTGCACTGTCTCGAGACAGCTACTCGTAAACAAGGTAGATAATGCGTTTCGCTATGTATTATCAGACTTGCACAAATAGATTACGCTCGAGTTGATAAATTTTAGAATGTACCGTATTCATGATTCATTCTATGGTATCTCAAATGACTGTATGATAATAATCTCTCAGCTTAAATAATGTCCTATGATTACTGACTTGAAATAATTATCAGAAGAGGATTTACCTAAAATCGCGTTCCCAACACCAGGGAACAGGTAAACAACCGATTTTGTGCACATTGACCAAAACGTAGGCGGTCGCAGCTAGCTAATCTAATCGGTCTGCGAGATGGTTCGCGAAGAAAAAACGCGAGGCTGCGCGGACAATACGTGTCGAGAAAGCGTGGCCACGAGAAGCGCTGGAGGAACGTCGCGTTATCGTGCATTATCGAAATTTCTTTCATTACTCATTGCCGATACACGGCCTGGACCTGGTAAACAAGGAACGACTGACCGTACTCCGTGTTTGCCTCTTCCAAAGCGGATAAAGACGTACCAGCGAATGACTCTTCGTGTTCAACGCCGCGACAGCGTTCATCAAAGTTGGGCGCCGGCTTCTGTCAGTACACGAGCCAGGGACTCGTCGCAGACGCGAGGCAGTTGAACGAGGAAGTAATCACACGTGCTGGATTTTCTTGTGAATAATATAAAAACTCAGTGAAGAAGTTTATTGAGTCAACAGTGAAACGTGAGTCTGTGACAATGAATAAGACCGTGCATTACGCTCTGGTTGCGTTTTGGGAGAAGTCCGGGTGCAAAATCGTGGCGGATTACCCGGCGAAGCCGGACCCGGCTCATAGAGCTATAGTGTTGAGCACGGTAGACGGTCTGAAGTCACTGGAGGACGATAAGATCAGCCTCGATAAGGGCAAGTAAGAGTTTCGATCGTCTCTATAAATGATAAACAGAAAATATTCAGATTGAAAGTTGTCTCCGGAATTTCGACAGATATACGGTGCACGTGCTGATCGGTGAGCTGCATTATGCCTGTCTGACGTCGAAACCGGACTGCCCCTCGTCTGCAGCGAGACTAGAGTCCTGTTCCCAGGTGTTTCTAGAAAGGTTAAGGTGTGTCTACAGGGAACTACCGATCCTGGCTGATCTCTCATGGGACTTGACCAGCTTAGCTATTATTGACCTATCGAAGCCACTGAAGAAAATAGTTGTAAGTTAGGCTATTCACTTCCGAACTTGAAATATCTAATGTTTTCAGTTAAATTCCTGTTCTTGTCTAATCATCGTAGCTCAACTCTTTTAATAAATATTTTAAAGATTAAATTTCCATTAATAAATCAATGCTAACAGTTTTTTTCCTGTAATTGTTGTTGATTGTTTCGTTAATTCGTAGGACGAGTACAATCAGGAACCTGAGATAATTCCACGATTGGAGGGTGAACTGGCAGAAATTCGAAAGGCATTGATGGACGGCGTGCAAAAGTTGATCGACCGGGGTCAGAGGCTGGACGAGCTCGTTCGGAAAACGCAGACCTTGCAGCTCATGGTAAAATATACTAGCCGAGATTTAAATAAAGTTGAGATTTATCTGTTGGCTGATCAGAGGTGTTTGTTCGGTAACACGTATCCTGTTTAACTGTAATTAGCGCGTTTTAACCACGCGGCGCCGGATCGATAGGGCGCGAGTATACGACCCTACCGTTTGTTTCCCCGAGGGTGGTGCGTGTCGAGATTACCGCTCTTTTATTTATACGCGCGCTGAAACGATACCATTAATTACTGGGTATCGGCTCGGCAATTAACCACGCGATGTACTCAGTTTTGTTTTTCGCTCGTTCCTTTTACGTTGAAAAATGTACACGGTGTTCGTCTATTGGTAAAAAATATTTTTATTAATTAGATTTTAGTTATGCTTATTTGTCTTCTTATGTTATACAGATGTAATTGAGATTTTGTACGATATTTTTTAGTCCAGGAAGGATTTCCACGTGCTGACAAGATCGTCCAGGAAGAAGAGAAATGCCATGATAGCAGCAGCCGCAGCAATGTTCATGTTCCTCTCTACATCATGCTTTGTGTTCTTGATTTACTTAGGGATTCTCTGATATGTGAAATATGCGAGCAAACAAATTATTTATTGCCTGATAATCATCCACCATTGATTGAATTATTTGTATTCCTTCATTCGAAGCACAGTTTAATTGAATTCGTGATTAAATTAATAATCCCTGTATTTAAAATATTTGTCAGATATCTACTGGATAACAACCATTTGCTTGGAAGCATAAAGATAGTGGTAAGCGATAATGATAATCTGTACACTCGAAACTCGATAATCCGCGAGTGAGTAACAAATTTCACGCAATTACCATAAAATGGCATCGGTGGTGATATTTACGGTGGATCCGATCGATCTCGAGGAGGAGATCAAACGCAGAGATGATCTTGCTGAATCCACGCGTCACTTGTACTTCATCGCCGCGCGCAGGATACAGGTTGACGACGCTCACCGCTCGAGATAAGAACCGCGAATCCGACCTGTTTATTTTTTTCAATATCCTTTCTCGTACGCGCGGAAAGATAACCCCGAATTCGATAATGGGAAACTTACGTACGCGAGTTATCGTGCCTTATCCGACGCGAGGCTCGTTAATAATAAAACTGCCGGTGTCATAATCGACTTGCTTATTCCGAGATACCGATTACTCGAGGTCAAGATCGCGACACGCCGAGTCATCCGTGGCGAACTCACATTCGCTTTAGCCCGGACCGCCTTTCTTTTGATCTCAAGCTCGCTAGAAAAATTGCAGCTTCGAACCTGCAGTTAATTCTAAGAAATATTTACTAAATTAGTTTCAAATTAATTTGATTAATATATTTAAAAATCACAGAAAAGCTACATTTTACAAATTCTTTTCAATTGTAGTTACTAAAATATAATAACAGACATAATACGCTAAGACTAAATACGGTGGATCTAACATAGCCACATTTAATTTATGCGTTCTGATATGTCTAACAACCCTTCGACAACGCGACCACCTATTTCCGATAGGCCTGGATCCGCGGGATCCTTACTCGCAACCATTTCCGCTTGCTGCACGAGAGCGCAGTTACTATTCAACGTCACTGGCGCGGTTATCACACGAGGATCGCCGTGAATCGATACCTGATCCACAGCGTCCATCAAATGTGGCAGGATTATTACGACGCGATGGCCACGAGGATCCAGGCGTTCTGGCGCGGCTACTGGATACGAAAAACGGTCCGCGACATTCAGAAGATGAAGCGGTGGCTGAAAGAAGTGTACGCGAAGAACGAGGAAGCTGTCGAGAGCATGAATAACTTCAGGCAGACAGAGATAGACCACATGCACGCCGTGATGGAACGCGAGTCGATGCACTGGACGTTGTTCATCCTCTTTAAGGTATAAATTAGCTGTTATATTATCATTTTAATATCGACTGGTAAAATCGTTTCGTTTGCGCTAAATTAATTTTTGATATAATTTAAAAGTGTCATCTTATTTTTAAAAAAAATTACAAGTTTCTATTAAATGTATGAGTAAAAGCAACTTCCTATGGAACACCCCATGAGACGGAGGTAAACCATAAAACTGGTGATTACTCGAATTACCTCGTTTTAGCTTCACCATTTGCTAAGAACGGCGCAACGACCGGGCGTGATCACGAGAATCGATGGGACGCAGTTCACTCTGATAGAGGAGATGCTAAAGTGCTTGGAGTATAAACGGTACGTGCGCTGGAAGAAGAAGAAGCCGAGGGAAAAGTGCAAGGATTGCCGGATCGATAGGAAACCGTCGCTCGTGCTGCAGGGAACACATTACGAGAGATGCGAGAGGGAAATTCGAGAGGTCGAGAGGGGCCGGCGGACAGGCCTCGTACCAGTTTATAGAAGTAAGTTCTGGCTCATAAAAATTCGTTCGTGGAAAATAAAATGTTCGTGGTAATTTGAAAAGTATGCTTTTTTTATTGATCAAACATGTAATCGTGCATCCAATTTTCTTACATTCAGTTCCCTGATAAGTGAATAAAATCCGCAGTCTATTTATACGCTACTTGACATTGCAAAAGGTTCCATTATAAATCTAGGCGAACCGTACGAAAAGCAGGAGAGGATAATACGTAAATGGAATCGGATATACATGGACATTGCTCTATCCCAAACTTACGAGCCACCTTCGTCGTCTACCAGTAAAACGAAACAAGAACAAGATCTACTTTCTGGTTTACGGAAAGAGTACGAACAATGTACGAGAGAGGAAGAGCTCTGTGACAAAATTGAGAAAATGGATTGTCATTTTGACAAGTTCCACTTAAAGTGTCCTATCCACGAACCTCCTTAGGTAAGGCAGGCAAGAATAAAAAAGAAAATAATACAAGTATTGCAAACAGTAAAATAGCGTCACGGACTAAATGGAAAGCTACTGAAATTATTAAAAGAATTATTTTTAAAAGACGCGAGTAAAACTATTAATTAAGTACGCGAAACTTAGGCTTTGCAAGCAACGGGTACAGTTAAGGGGTGAGTCATGGACACTGGTTTCTGGCTCAGATCTGGATTGGCACCCTTCTCGATCCTCTTCTTCAAGCTGAGGGCAGCATCGTTCTTCTCCATGCAGTGGAACTGGTAGTTCTTCGTCTTGGTCTCGGTGGCCGAGCAGCTGTTGACGCAGGACGTCACTGGACGCGTGGTGAAGCAAATCTTATCATCGGTCTCATGAATTTTGGTCCTGTGAGCGGTGCAACGTTTCTCTCCTTCCTGTGTGCTCTGGTGGTATCCCCAGTTAGTCTGTTCCGCGTTCTTGCGACCAGACTCGACATCGTTGATCACGTTACTCGCCCGATGCCAAGTTCGTGGCACGCAGTCCTCGATTTGGATCGCTTTCGCGTTAGTCAGTGCTTCGCCCTCGCATTCGTCTTTAGTCAGAGCATAGCTGGCGGTGAATAATTCAGGTTTCTTCAGGATGCAATTCTTCGGACCTGTGAAGTCGTTGTGGTCGTCGCCGTCGAAGTTACCGCAAAGACCACGAATGGATCCCAAGTATCTCTCCGATGCCTGCAGACGAGTTTAAATTATTAATCATATTGCTAAAGAGAATTTATGTTCTTTTTCTTAGCTTATTTTAAAAGTCTAATCACCTGGATCATGAGACGTTTTCCATCGAAGATGAGATCCACGTCGTACTTCTCGGAAACCAATTCAATAGATTGTTCACCGACTTTAAAGATCTCAAAGACAGCTTCGTCGCCTTGTCTCTCCTGGTGGACCTTATCTTTGGTTATCTCCGTGTTCACGCCGTTCACTTTAACCTGGACCTGGGGCGAACCGGGTAGAAGCAGAATCTCGTGTTTTCCAAGAATAGCTTTCACTTCCTTGCGGTTATCTTGCGTTTCTCGAGTGAGAATGCTTATTTTGTTATTTTGAGGGATAGGAAGCTTCTCGTCGGGTTTCTCTGGGTTCACTTTCGGGAACGTGGTCATCACTACGTGCCAGCAGTTGCCTAATCTCAGAGGATAATTCTTGCCATCGAAAGTCTCGACTCTGGTTTTGTCCAACATGCAAGTAGCTGTAAATCCAAGAATAATAATATGAATTATACTTCTACATATTTTTGTCCAATGTATACTATCTTGATTAGAATACTTACGTTCGTCATCGTCGTCGACGAGATTATCCGTGTTCAGATCCTTCTCAGGAATATCTATAATGTCATCTATGTCGAGTCCAAGGGCAGTCAGATCTAGATCAGCAACCGCGATGTCCATCGTAGGAGTGAATATAGACAACTCAGCCTTGTCGAGATCGTGGGACATCGAAATTTTGATGTCGATTTCATCTTTACCAGCATTTCTAGGTCTCGTAGTGTCCACTTGCATATCCACTAAGTCGCTATTGTCAATAGCACTCAGACCCATGTTAATCAGACTCTGAAGAAGCGGGGACTGAATATCTACCGAGATCAGGAGATCGTCAGGCGTAACAGCGAGATCGGCTGCTTTTTGACAAGCTCGCAGGAACTTGTTACCCTGTTTCATCTGTTCCTCGCACTTCTTCGCCAGGCTAGTATTCTTGATTCGTTCCTTCAGTTCCTTGCTCTGAGTCAGTTTACCCTTGATGTTTATTTTACCACCGGCGGAGCATTTTTTTTCTCCGTACTGAACATTGATGTCGAACTCTCCTTTGGGCGAGGACTTTATAGCCTGATCGTAGAAGAGTATAGTGTCTGGCTTCAAATCAACTTTAGCAGCTCCGCAAATTTCGGTCTTAATGTCTGCGGCAGGCAAGTCGAGATCCCAGAACATCAGTAACTGGCCTTTGTTCTCCGCGTTGCTTTCGGACCAGGCTAATGTAAGAGCGCTGGAACCTCGGTGTTTACCAGGGATCTGCAGTTGGATGTCAACGACGGTCGACTTAGCCAGTTTGATACCTTTAACAGTTTCCTGCAAGAATTCTTTCCTACGACTTTCACTGTTGGCCTCCTTGCTCGATGGTTCCACGGCCTGAGCCTTGAGGTTCCATTCCGTGGCATCGTTTTTAGGTCCTACGTCCAGGGTGTCCCATGCGACTGTCAATACCAACGGTTTCTCTTTGTCGTCTTCCAGGTTTAATGAAATTTCCATCTCGCGGTATATGCTGTTATCTGACGTCCACGGGTCCAACACCATGCGGACTATGTTATTCAAATCCATGTCCCACATGTTGTCGGACAGACTTGACGTAAATTTCACTTTGAACATGCATTGCTCTCCAAGGGGAATAGGCGTCACCACGTCTTCAGGTACGATCCAGTGTTTCTGGCTCTCTGGCGCGGCCTTCAGACTGTCAACATCCCGACGGAAAAGGTACGGACGAACATTGCGCTGCACCAATCGCGCATTCTCTTCTCCCTTTAGTGGCCAGGTCTTCAGCTCCATTTTACCCTGCGGGATGTTCACCTCCAACGTCGCTTTCACGGGCAGGTAATTCACCACATTCACGTCCATGCCAACTCCAACGCGTTGCCGATCGAACGGAGTGACGAAGCTGACTCTGCCCTGGACTTTCTTAGCGCACAATAGTCGCATACTGGCTGCCGCTTTCATGTTCAAGTCTTTGTTCAGTTGTACCATACTGGATCCGCTGAGTTTGAAGATCATCGGCACCCTTAAAGTGTAGATGAATGGCAAACCAGTCTCGGTAGGGAATGCTAGGGTCACATCGTACGATGCCAGTTTGTTCATATTTATGTACTTCATGTCCTTCATCTCCAAGAAGCTGCTCAAGAGATCTAGAATGCAATAATAATTTTTAATATTTACTGGTGACTTGAACTTTTTATAGAAATAGAAAATAAAGGGCCTATAATGAACAGACGTAGGAGAGGCAAAGTGAGAGAAGACTAGGGGCAAGAACTATAAGTGACTTGAGAGCCGCCAATTCGTAATACTTTAGAATCATACGAGGAATATTCACCTTGCGAAACAGAATTGATGGTCTCAGTGTCGAAAGGCATAAATTGCTTTATGAATTTCGAGTTCCAGTACAAGTTTCCTTCCAGAGTCGTGGGTTCGTCAGCAATGATATTCAATTCCTTGACGATCTTATCGACCATCGATTTGACAGCTTCCTTGTCGTGATCGTCAATCTTCCTGTTGACCATGTCGCAAAGACTCTTGATGTTCGAAATCATGACCAACAACTCGCTCGGTTCCACCTTCATACCGCCGTAAGTGGAGTACCAGCCAAAATACAGAGCACGTGGGATGACACTGTCATCGCTTCCAATATAATTCAAAGCGAGCTCGTGAATGATGTTTCGTTTCTCGTCTATCACATCGGTCGCGAGTCCGTGAGAAAATTGATAGCTGTAATCGGTCTTGGTCAACAGTTCCGTAGCGGCGCGAGCCTTCTTCGCCAAGTCGTGCCATTCCGGGTTAGTTAATTGCGCTACGCTTTCGAGAGTCGATTTCACCGCCGCGTTCACGTGCTTGTTCGTGTCGATGTTGGTGAACTCCGCCATGCGTTGCAACATGCTCAACGGCGGGTTGGTCCACATCAGGAGGAACACGGCTGTGCAACGAAGCTCATGGTTCTCCATGGTGTTCAAATAGATCTTGTATAGAACCGAACGTGCCAATTTAGGATTGGTCTCGGACAGTACACCAACAGCAGAGACCATCAACGTCCTCTGGAATGTCGTCGCCTTCTCCTTGCCCTCCAAGTATGGTTCCATGACCGATAACATCTTCGGATGGCCTGTGAGGCCTAGAGCCAAAATCAGAGTCTGGATCCTTGGGTTTTTACCCTTTTCGATAGATGCTTTCAATTCCTTAGCCAAATATGGTATGTATTTGTCTTCAACAGTCTTGTCGTGCTTCGACGTGAGCCGACCGAAGGTGTGCACCGGGTAACGATTGTGGATAGTCTTTCTATCTACATGAGAGAGGCGAATCAACTCGCCAAGAGAGATTAGTGCTGCATTTTCGACTATGAATTCGTCTTTAACTTCCTGGCTAGTGGCCAATTCCTGTAATGAATATTATTTTCGTAGTCATTTTTTATTAAATATATATATTTTGTATTATTCCTTTGCTTGATTGTTTGGTGCATGAAATAACTGTAAATCCTTTTAACAAATGTATAAAATAGATACTTACGAAGAAGGCCTTGACGTACTCAGCGGTGGGCACGCGAGCAGTTTTCGGGATTCTAGACAAGACATCCGCCGCCTCGTAGTGTCCCATATCGCCCTTCTGGATCCAGTTCTTGATCGTTAACAAGGCGGGTCCGGTTCCGGCTTGGGTGACGGCGTCCCTGAGCACCGCCCATGCGTTCTGTTTCGTGGCCGACGACTTGTCTTTCGATTTCAGCTCGTTGCGAGAGAATTTCATGTCCTTCTCGAGTGACGCTATCTGATTTCTGTTCATCGATCGAATACCGTTGCAGAGTCCCGCGAATTTATCGAGGGTGTTCTTCGTAACGATATCGCTGCCGTCCTCCATGTCGTTGGCGATTTCATTTATGAGCTGTTTAGCGTCCTCGACGTCTTCTTGTTCGTTCTTCTTCTTGCCCTCGGTGAGGAACTCAGGCAACAGAGGAATGTGCAGAACATCCTCCAATGTGGGTTTCGGCTGCCAGAAATCGTTCTCTTCGCTGGATGAAATCGAGCTGCTCGAGTCTGAGGAACTCGATGCGAAGCTGCGAAGATTCAGGTCATCCTTCTTGGTAGCTTCCTCGCTGGAACTGACGGAACTGACGCTGTCGGAAGTCAAGATTTCGTTCGAGGTCTCGATGCGTCTCGAGATCCTGCGTCCCTCCCGAGGATCGACGAAAGTGTACACCAAGTTACCAGTGGATTCTGGATTGCTGACCGTCGGCAGAGGGGTCGCGATCTTCTTCATTTCTCCGAGAGTCAAGTTCATTCTGCTGGCCACTAATCCATTCTTGTCATCCCAGAACCTCGGACTGACGAATATCTTACTTGTGGTCACCGACGATTGAATGGTGAAGCTTTTCAAGTTTCCAGAGATGATCACTCGGCTCGTGGAGGTCCTCGAAAGGAAATTCCCGTTGCTGTTCGTGCCAGGTTCAAATTTGGTAGCACCGGTGATACCGAAGTGATACTCCATCCTCTGAACGCACTTGTCGAAGTTCTTCGTCTTCATGATGTCGATATGAAGACCGTCACCCTTCAGCTTAGGCATCGGTACCAATTCCGGTTCCGCCAGAAGCACGTGACCAGGTAACGGCGTGATGTCGTATTGAACCTCGCATTTACCACCCACAGAATCTTCCATAGCCTTGAACGAACCAAACGGTTCGTCATCGGTGGGCGCTTGCATCTCCTTGGTCCTAATCACATTCTCACCCTGGCTGTCCACCTGCAGCTGGCTGATAATACTCTTCAACAAGTTTACCTCCCAGGTAGGGACGCTACGATCCACCACGACGTCCCGGATCAAACCGTGCTTAAGCACGATCTCGAACGATTTGCCTGAATGGGGCAGGTCGACGAGTTCCAACATCTGGTCAGACATCTCGGAGTCCCAGCCCTCCGGCAAATCCTTGTGGATGTGAGCATATTGACCGCGAGTCAATTGACCGATCAATCTGTTCGAATCCTTAGCCTGTATCGTCAGCAGCGCTTTGATCAAGACGCCACCGTGGTTATCTGATATTTTAGGCAAACCCGTGATCGTCCGGCTACGGACTAGGTAGGTGTACTCGTGCCCGGCCTTCCAGCCATGCTCGAAGTCGGCCGATACTATGCCCACTGCGAAACCCAGAAGAATTTACATTTTTGAAAATCGAATCTTTAAAATAAAGCTATTGTGAGTTTTTCGATCATCAGAAGGACTGTCTGGCTAGGAGAAACCGATTTCACTTACCAAGAACGAGAAGAGTCAGAGGAAGCCACATGTCGAAAGCCGTAGCAAACTAGAAAATGACATCGATCTCGATCAAACGGAACATATTTATAATGATAGTTATGTTGTGTCAGCGTTTAGTATCCTTGAGAGAAGATACTCCGTGAACTTTCTCCTGTACCTCGACACACAATCTATAATCCTCTTTTTCTCTCTTTATGTATCGATAACCTGTGCAGGTCACGTTCGATCAATCTAAATAGAAATTTACTCAAATAGATCTTTTCGATCTCTAAAATTTTTCAATTAAGTGAAACAATTATTTCAGTTGCTTGGAAATAGTTTAATAGGAAATCCGATATAGTGGGTCTTCACGCAATGTAATTTAAAATATTGTTAAAAATATTCAGGATACACGCGCGAGGAGAATGATAAACAGGATTAATCATTCATGATTGGCACTATTGGTCATAAAGTTGCAAATACAGACTCGTGGGGTCGCGAGTTCATCCTAGAGAACGTGAGATATATTCCTTCTTTATTTTCCTCTTATCGGGTGTCCTTGATGGGGTAACATCAAATCCTTAATCTTATTTAGAGTGATGAATTTTAATTAAAACCGACAAGAATAACATGTTACAAGTTATCGCGGATAGGAAAATTCGCGAGTGCATAATAAATATAATCGTTACATCATTCACTGTTCTAGTGTTTTCTGCAACCAGATATCATGTAAAAATAATTTTTATTTCAGTGTATCTTTTACAGTGTAATATCACGAGTCATAATTAAATCTAGTCTCATCTCTCTCTGGCACTTCTTACGCATTACGCATACTCTTCATTCTGACTAATCTACAGATGTAACAATGGTAATCATTCATCTCACGACAAAGTAATACTTCAAATACCAACGCATACAATTGCTTGTTTCATAAATATGTATAAATGAGTATTTCGGTTGATCGCTAATTAGCGCGTACGAGCACAGGCTTCCCATTCGTACACGTGGCCTTCTCTGTCTCAACGTCCATTTGCGAAATAGTTGCCTTCAGGATCGTCGTCGTGGGCTCGTATTCCTGAAACACAGCATTTTTTCAAATTGGAAGTCAAGTAAATCGCGATGATTACTAAATGTTTGTTAAAAATCTACTATCTGTGCAAACATAGTTTAGAAAGTACTGTGTAAGCACGGAGAGTGCATTGCTCTTGACGAGACGTGTACACGTGCGCCGATAAAAATGCAGCACGTGCTTATCTAACCGCCTTATCGCCTAATGCAGAGTCAAACGTTTTACTCATCCCATTCAGGAAAACAGATCGCAGTTTCAGAAGCCATGCCACTTCGACTTCGACTTCCGATACTCGCGCCACGCTTCCCTCATTCACACACATCATTTATCCACTTAAATTCTTCGATCAGTACTTCGACTCACATTTTCAATCTCGACTTCGCCGAGTACCTCGTCCAACGTGGACACCAGATCATTCACGTTCTCAATGGTGAACACCATAGGTGGCTTCACTTTCAGAATATTATCGTCCGGACCGTCGCTGCTTATCAATATCTTCCTGTCCTTCATCCTCGAGACTACATGCTTAGCTTCCGCAGTCGCCGGAGTCCTCTTAACCCTGTCACGCACCAATTCGATGCCCGCGAACAATCCCACACCGCGGATGTCGCCGATGATCTTTCGTCGCAAGGCTAATTTCCTCAGTTCGCTCATCAGATGCTTGCCAACTTCGTACGCGTTCTGTTGAAGATTCTCCCGTTCGATTACTTCCATCACGGCGTTAGCTATAGCGCAGGACACTGGATTCCCTCCGTACTAAAATAAAGGTGAGTCTTTCAATAATTGCAGATATTTTGCATGCTCTTAGATATTAAATATATTTATTGTATGAATGCATGATATATTTTAAACTATTAATTTGTTACCGTATTGAAGTATTCTATCCCGGTGTCTTTGAAACTACCAGCAATGGCAGGGGTTGTGATGACCGCTGCTACAGGGTGTCCATTGCCCATAGGCTTTCCCACGGTGACTATATCCGGAATCACGTCCTCTCCGTACAATTGAAAGGCCCACATGTGGCTACCGACCCTTCCAAAACCAACCTGAACCTCGTCAGCGATGCAAACACCTCCAGCTTCTCTAACATGTCTACAATATTTCATTACCATTAATATATGTACATATATATTCTGCATTGCAATTATTTTGCATCGAAGCAAGTTTATGAAATACTCTTACTCACTTGTACACGTTTCGGAAATAATTCTTCGGTGGTAGAATCTGGCCACCAACGGACATTAAACTTTCCGCGATGTAGGCACACACGCCTTTCCCTTGGTTGTTCAGGTTTTGACAAATGTCTTTGACATCATTAGCGTACTTCACGCCAAGATCTTCGCCTGGGTAATCGATGTCACGGTACTTTCCCCGATAAACGTCCGGGCAGGGTGCCTGGAATATGTTACCAATTTTATTCGTCTGACTTCATGTATCTCTTATGATAAATTGATTTTCAGGGTTTGAGAGCTTTCTTACCACGTGAACCCAATCCTTCTTGCCTGGTCCATTCGGCTTATTGAACTTGTACGGCGATATATCGATCATCGAGGTCAAATGGCCGTGATAAGCACTAAAATCAAGAAAGAACAACGTTGTTCTATCAACCGTTATATCTACCTCTAACGCTAAGCATCATCCCATGCAATGATGGTGATACATTCAAGCAACATCCTCTTAGCGCTCCTGAAAATGTCATTCTGTCCTCTTGATGGTCACGTCGCCGGGGAAAAAATTAAATAAGAAAAGAAATCTGGATAGCTCCAAATCATAGCTCGGTTCGAATCCTCTCTATTATAAGATATAAAATTACTTTTCCTCCGTAGTTCCTTCGCTTGTCGTGTGGCACCTGAGTGTCACCTAAAACGACAATTGCTTTATGCGGCGACTGCGTATTCTTTCATCGATCACGACTTCTCTCTTCGTCAGGCTATTGCTTCATCTTCCGCGTTCGTCGATAACGCTGCAAACAAGCAAAAAAGAAAACCCAAGCTATTAGTCAGCTGTCGAATCGGGGATCTGGCAGAGAAATCGTCGTAGCCTGAAATAATCATCGTCTCCGTTCGTTAATGGCTACTCACTGAACTTTTGCCCTTGGCGAAAACGGAAAACAAGGCTACCTGGAAAATCGTTCGCGAGAGGGAGAAATAGGCAGCTTCTCTATTTTCAGGCGCGTTTAAAAAGCCGAAGCAGCGACTTCCTGAAGGTAGACTTTTACTTACTGGTCCAACGTGATGACGTCTCTGTTCTTGGTGTGAGTCTGAGCGAGCCGAAGCGCGAGATCGTTGGCTTCGCTGCCGGAGTTCACCAGGAAACAGATCGAGAGCGGCTCCGGGAGTAACGAGGTCAAACGACGCGCGCAGATCACCAAATCGTCGTGGAGGAAACGATTGTTGGTAGATAACAGCGCCATTTGCTGCTGGCCGGCGCGCACAACCGTCGGATGACAATGACCCACTGTAAATTCTCTCGTTTACTACAGGTTCTACTTATAAAAATTGTATCTCTTTCATTGTCACTTGTTCTACCGTGAGCGACGTTGTTTATACAGTCCAAGTACTCGTTGCCTCTCTCGTCGTACATGTACTGCTTCTCGGCACGTACTATCTTCAACGGGTTCGACTTGTAAAATAGCTTACAGGCTTGGCTGTAAAATTTTCTCATTAATATTTATCAATTTTCTAATCTGATCTAATCTAACTCTAGGTATTTATATGTATATTTACCCGATGTAACGTTCTCGAAGCCGAATTGTCTCCGACTTGGGCATCTGCTCCAAAGATTCAGCCATCTTCAATTTCACAAGGAACCTGATAAAATGTAAGAAGTTTGATGTTAACTCGCATGGAAATCCTTGAGATACAATTTGCATCTTTATTTGATGATTTATAGGGACGTGCGATATTTCTGTGGATATCAAGCGTTTCCCCATGGGTTAAGTAATTTTCCACAGGCTGATAAGTGGTTCCACGTGACTACTACGTGTAAGTAGTACAGCCATGCGTTCTCTCCGCCATAGAGATAAATTATGGCAAACAACTTGTCCAAGTTATTAATTGCCATAAAATTCCAGATGAATAATTACATGAAAAATAATGCTATTTGTTATAGGTAGTAGTTTAAAAAAAATTGTTATCATTTATATGTTGCAACAAGCATTCAGCTTCTTTCTGCTTAGTTTCATATATTGTATTATCTACATATTTAATTTTCTCTTAGATCCATAAAACAAGATTGAGATAAAGATATTAATAGAAAGATTATGATAACGAGCAGATCAAGAGGCAGAAAAAAGTAACACCGTAACGTGAATAATGATAGTATTTAATTCTTAATTTGCTTACATTGTGAAACTCGGTTTCGTAAGTTAATTACTAAGCAAATTTGAGAAGATACCCGGAGATTCATAAAAAGAGATAAAACTCTTATCTTCGAAGATTGATCAGACACGTTCTCTTTGAAAAATAAACTATTTGCTTTTAGATTATTATTACATGATCTCGATACCGTAGTAATTTCGAACACCGTTTTGAAAAAAGACACAAATATCCATGGTCAATTTTAATTTTTCCAGTAATAAAAAATAGTAAAGAAATATTCACAGCAACGAATTCAAATTACTTTACGATTAACAATTCGTATTGTTCTATTAATTTCAAACTTAAAATCGGTTCTAAAATAACAAATTAAATCTGTAATAATTATGAAACACTTTATTCAATTTTCTTTTCCTCGATAAAAGAACAAACATTGAACTCAGTTCGCTACTACTATATTTCTTAGTTTATTATTATAATAAAAACCCGATAAATGTGAGCTATAGATGGGTAATAAAATGAGAAAGCCGTAAGTGCTGGCGGATAATGTAATCAGACGCTTTGAACGATCTCGTACCTGAAGTCTCGTGCGTGCGGTAATCGCGACGTGTCACGGGCGTCAAGTCACGGTTCCTCGACTTCTGAATGCAGTCGTCAGCTGAGTGTTTCGCGACCTATTCCGGTGACGTCATATATAGAGTGCCACGCGAGTGCGCGCGCATTTGTCCTCTTCGCCCCCTCCTCGATTTTACGCGATTCTCTTCAGCCTGAGATCCCGATCGATTGACATTTCATCTTCCCACTTCTTTATCCTATATTTTTAGCGTCTCCTCCGCGCGTTCACGAGTTATTCCCGGATAAACAATGAGAGATCCGGATGCGAAGGGAATTTTTAATGTGCGTCTCGAAAGGAACGGTTTCCTTCCCAACGGACTTTTCTTCGCAGAAAATATTTCGCTTCATCCTTGGAATGAGAACGAAATAAAGTTGGAGCGAAATTGTGCCAGAAATAAAGCGAAGAATTATGCAACGGGGGAGCTGAAATAGAAACGATTGCGCTGACCCTGAGGAGGAGCTACGCGGTAGTGATGAATAAAAATTAGCAGCCATTCAAACGCGAAGACAAACCGAAATTAACGATTCCACGTGCTACGGTGGGCACGTGAGAATATTAAGCACGAACAGTTTAGCACGGCCTTGAAGCACGGAAGTTTTCCGTTAACAACAACAAAGTTTCATTGTCAAAGTACGTCAGTATTCGAACTGCGATTGTTGCAAGTGCAAAAATTAAAATGCAGACATCAGGTAACAACAATCGGTGCGTAGCGATTCCATTGTCATTGTTATCTCACGTAATTCAGAGTACATCATTGTAATCGTAGCAAATCATCTTTATCTAACAAATATTGAAATAGGAATTTATGTATCGTTCATCACCAACTTGTTACTATCTATTTTCATGTTACTAGAATTTAATCTATTACTACATGTTTTTGATTACTAGAAAGCTTAATCGAAATGCAAAAACATTTGTGCCAAGATTAACTGTACAATCAGATAAGTTTATCAAAAACAGGCAGCAAAACAAAGTCGGTCTACGTGATGTGTTATTTTGTAATGGACGAAGATCGTAAACTGTATGTAAATCATTTTGCTTAAATTTAAAACTTGTTACTGATAGTTTCATCCGACCTGGGATTTACTTGTAACAATTAACAGATATTGACTGACGCGGACTAGGCCAGTCTCCTCTCTTTTTACATATTGTTCTTCGTCGAGGCCTTTTCTTTTTTTCAATAGCAGCTTCCAGCGGAAAATTTTCTGACCCACTTCGCTGTTATCGTTCCTCCCGATTATTTCGCACGTGTATATTGTACGATAAAGCAAGAACCAGAAAAATTCAATTTTCTACGATAAGTCGTCTCGCTTTTGACTCTGAAAAAGTCAAAGTTGATTGAACCGTCGGAAATTTTCCATCCGCGCAGTTGTTGACGAGCTCGTTACCCGCATTCTTATCTCAGCTCAACAACCAAAACTGTTTAACAAGTTACGAGAAAAATGATTTATGAATGAATCGTATATTAAGAATCCCCCGGCGTAATTTTATAATCCGGATTCTATTGACGTAATCGTCACAGAATATATCTGAATAAATTGTCTGATTCTAAAGCAAAGAAATAAAATTTCCATCGAGCCTTGAATAAAAAATTTTTGCTTGAAAGTTGTGTCGCCGCATTTTCTAAAGGTCAGATTTTTATAACGAAGGATCCATGGATCAGCTACCATTTCGCTCGAGTCCAATCAAGAATGTTGTTCGCCTCAAGGGACGCAAGCAGTCGCCGTACGTCTCGCGTGTCTTTGTGAGTCGACACGTGCCACACGTGGATGATAGTGATACGCACGTGATACGCTGGTATCAGTTAGCGATCCGGTAGTAACCGTCGAGACTGGTCTCTAATTATTCTCGATTGTAAATAAAATCCAGTATACTCCAGCGGAAGCGGAAAAAGAAATCGTATCGATTGAACTATCGGGGAATTGTTTTACTAGAGTAAATGATAACACGGTCTAGTGAAATATTTATAGCTCATGGCAGGAAATTATCGGTTCAATGATAACTGATGTTAGAATAGCGAACGAGTGTGCCGTCGACTTCGTTTCGAGGAATTCGAACGACGATTTCAAGTACTCTTTGTCGTTACTCACGCCGTTGAGCCGTGATTAAATAATCAACCACGCCTCCCGGGTTAATGGAACGTGATGGTTAATTACACTCGTAATTAAAGAAAGTATGGACTGCTCATCTCGTAAAAGAACATACTACTCCTTGGAGACTTTTATGCATTGATAAAGCTTGTTAAACGTGTAACTTTGATACTTACTATCACCCTGGTATGTAGATATCTTCCCTACGTAAATAGATATTAAAAATGGGACAAGAATGAAGACATGAATTGTAGATATATTTCCTTTATTAATCAATTTCCTGTTTCACCAGAATTAATATATACAAAATTATATAAAAATTGAAGATGTTTTGTGATTCAGCCATCTTCAATTTCACAAGGAACCTGATAAAATGTAAGAAGTTTGATGTTAACTCGCATGGAAATCCTTGAGATACAATTTGCATCTTTATTTGATGATTTATAGGGACGTGCGATATTTCTGTGGATATCAAGCGTTTCCCCATGGGTTAAGTAATTTTCCACAGGCTGATAAGTGGTTCCACGTGACTACTACGTGTAAGTAGTACAGCCATGCGTTCTCTCCGCCATAGAGATAAATTATGGCAAACAACTTGTCCAAGTTATTAATTGCCATAAAATTCCAGATGAATAATTACATGAAAAATAATGCTATTTGTTATAGGTAGTAGTTTAAAAAAAATTGTTATCATTTATATGTTGCAACAAGCATTCAGCTTCTTTCTGCTTAGTTTCATATATTGTATTATCTACATATTTAATTTTCTCTTAGATCCATAAAACAAGATTGAGATAAAGATATTAATAGAAAGATTATGATAACGAGCAGATCAAGAGGCAGAAAAAAGTAACACCGTAACGTGAATAATGATAGTATTTAATTCTTAATTTGCTTACATTGTGAAACTCGGTTTCGTAAGTTAATTACTAAGCAAATTTGAGAAGATACCCGGAGATTCATAAAAAGAGATAAAACTCTTATCTTCGAAGATTGATCAGACACGTTCTCTTTGAAAAATAAACTATTTGCTTTTAGATTATTATTACATGATCTCGATACCGTAGTAATTTCGAACACCGTTTTGAAAAAAGACCCAAATATCCATGGTCAATTTTAATTTTTCCAGTAATAAAAAATAGTAAAGAAATATTCACAGCAACGAATTCAAATTACTTTACGATTAACAATTCGTATTGCTCTATTAATTTCAAACTTAAAATCGGTTCTAAAATAACAAATTAAATCTGTAATAATTATGAAACACTTTATTCAATTTTCTTTTCCTCGATAAAAGAACAAACATTGAACTCAGTTCGCTACTACTATATTTCTTAGTTTATTATTATAATAAAAACCCGATAAATGTGAGCTATAGATGGGTAATAAAATGAGAAAGCCGTAAGTGCTGGCGGATAATGTAATCAGACGCTTTGAACGATCTCGTACCTGAAGTCTCGTGCGTGCGGTAATCGCGACGTGTCACGGGCGTCAAGTCACGGTTCCTCGACTTCTGAATGCAGTCGTCAGCTGAGTGTTTCGCGACCTATTCCGGTGACGTCATATATAGAGTGCCACGCGAGTGCGCGCGCATTTGTCCTCTTCGCCCCCTCCTCGATTTTACGCGATTCTCTTCAGCCTGAGATCCCGATCGATTGACATTTCATCTTCCCACTTCTTTATCCTATATTTTTAGCGTCTCCTCCGCGCGTTCACGAGTTATTCCCGGATAAACAATGAGAGATCCGGATGCGAAGGGAATTTTTAATGTGCGTCTCGAAAGGAACGGTTTCCTTCCCAACGGACTTTTCTTCGCAGAAAATATTTCGCTTCATCCTTGGAATGAGAACGAAATAAAGTTGGAGCGAAATTGTGCCAGAAATAAAGCGAAGAATTATGCAACGGGGGAGCTGAAATAGAAACGATTGCGCTGACCCTGAGGAGGAGCTACGCGGTAGTGATGAATAAAAATTAGCAGCCATTCAAACGCGAAGACAAACCGAAATTAACGATTCCACGTGCTACGGTGGGCACGTGAGAATATTAAGCAGGAACAGTTTAGCACGGCCTTGAAGCACGGAAGTTTTCCGTTAACAACAACAAAGTTTCATTGTCAAAGTACGTCAGTATTCGAACTGCGATTGTTGCAAGTGCAAAAATTAAAATGCAGACATCAGGTAACAAGAATCGGTGCGTAGCGATTCCATTGTCATTGTTATCTCACGTAATTCAGAGTACATCATTGTAATCGTAGCAAATCATCTTTATCTAACAAATATTGAAATAGGAATTTATGTATCGTTCATCACCAACTTGTTACTATCTATTTTCATGTTACTAGAATTTAATCTATTACTACATGTTTTTGATTACTAGAAAGCTTAATCGAAATGCAAAAACATTTGTGCCAAGATTAACTGTACAATCAGATAAGTTTATCAAAAACAGGCAGCAAAACAAAGTCGATCTACGTGATGTGTTATTTTGTAATGGACGAAGATCGTAAACTGTATGTAAATCATTTTGCTTAAATTTAAAACTTGTTACTGATAGTTTCATCCGACCTGGGATTTACTTGTAACAATTAACAGATATTGACTGACGCGGACTAGGCCAGTCTCCTCTCTTTTTACATATTGTTCTTCGTCGAGGCCTTTTCTTTTTTTCAATAGCAGCTTCCAGCGGAAAATTTTCTGACCCACTTCGCTGTTATCGTTCCTCCCGATTATTTCGCACGTGTATATTGTACGATAAAGCAAGAACCAGAAAAATTCAATTTTCTACGATAAGTCGTCTCGCTTTTGACTCTGAAAAAGTCAAAGTTGATTGAACCGTCGGAAATTTTCCATCCGCGCAGTTGTTGACGAGCTCGTTACCCGCATTCTTATCTCAGCTCAACAACCAAAACTGTTTAACAAGTTACGAGAAAAATGATTTATGAATGAATCGTATATTAAGAATCCCCCGGCGTAATTTTATAATCCGGATTCTATTGACGTAATCGTCACAGAATATATCTGAATAAATTGTCTGATTCTAAAGCAAAGAAATAAAATTTCCATCGAGCCTTGAATAAAAAATTTTTGCTTGAAAGTTGTGTCGCCGCATTTTCTAAAGGTCAGATTTTTATAACGAAGGATCCATGGATCAGCTACCATTTCGCTCGAGTCCAATCAAGAATGTTGTTCGCCTCAAGGGACGCAAGCAGTCGCCGTACGTCTCGCGTGTCTTTGTGAGTCGACACGTGCCACACGTGGATGATAGTGATACGCACGTGATACGCTGGTATCAGTTAGCGATCCGGTAGTAACCGTCGAGACTGGTCTCTAATTATTCTCGATTGTAAATAAAATCCAGTATACTCCAGCGGAAGCGGAAAAAGAAATCGTATCGATTGAACTATCGGGGAATTGTTTTACTAGAGTAAATGATAACACGGTCTAGTGAAATATTTATAGCTCATGGCAGGAAATTATCGGTTCAATGATAACTGATGTTAGAATAGCGAACGAGTGTGCCGTCGACTTCGTTTCGAGGAATTCGAACGACGATTTCAAGTACTCTTTGTCGTTACTCACGCCGTTGAGCCGTGATTAAATAATCAACCACGCCTCCCGGGTTAATGGAACGTGATGGTTAATTACACTCGTAATTAAAGAAAGTATGGACTGCTCATCTCGTAAAAGAACATACTACTCCTTGGAGACTTTTATGCATTGATAAAGCTTGTTAAACGTGTAACTTTGATACTTACTATCACCCTGGTATGTAGATATCTTCCCTACGTAAATAGATATTAAAAATGGGACAAGAATGAAGACATGAATTGTAGATATATTTCCTTTATTAATCAATTTCCTGTTTCACCAGAATTAATATATACAAAATTATATAAAAATTGAAGATGTTTTGTTAGAATGTTATAATCAGTACTCAATTAATTATAATACAAAACCTGTCTTAAAATATGGATATTAATACATATAGTTACACTTCCTTGGAACGTACTGGGATGAATTATTCCTTGCTGAATGTAATATAATATTCTGATTAATTCAGAACTTTTGTGGTTTGTTCAGTTCAGTATGTGAGTGCCATAAGCAAGCTTGAATGTCATATCGATTTATCCAACGCGGATATTGTTACTTTATCCAACCGGTAAATTACGATCCATTATAGTAAATCTCCCAATTTATGTCACAAGTTCTAGTCACTGGCATTTTTCTATGGTCAGTGAGTAGAAGTTGCAATGAGGGCAGAAATTGAGACATCTACTATGTGCTTAACGATAATATTAAATTATGATTTGACAAAAGTGATACATCTACGAGCATCAAGCAAACTTAAAAAGAGTATAAAGAATAATTAAGAGTCAATGAAGTGTTGGACGTAATTCAGACACAAGTCCTAATTGACTTGTTACATCGACATCTGACCTCAACCACTGATCCGTTTCTGACAGGCACCCATTAAAAAGAGTTTTTCAGAATTCCAGAATCCAGAAATCCTTAAAGCTGTAACGAGGATGCTAGCTAGTGAATAATCGAGCTCGTCTCTTGGGTTATCCACGAATTGTATGCAATTTGCAAACTATTTTGCACGGCTCTATTGGCTAAACGGTGTGCCACGAGATTATGCATCCTGTTTGCGTCACGGATCGTGCCGGGCGCATCTAACTCGTTGATAACGCATTTCACGAAGTTGCAAACGGAATCTGTTCCCGATGACTGGCAATCAATCAATGTCTGCTTATTTCCAAAAGAAGAAGAGTTAATATTTGCAAGATTTCTTGCCACGATAAGAGAAAGAGAAGCTTGGTACAAAAAACTGATTTCCGGGTTGAATTTATTTTAAAATTTACTTCTAGAATTGTACGAATCGTTACAGGAAGAACATTGTATCATCAGGTTGCATAAGGCTATAATCTTTCAATAACAGCTCAATTGATAGATAACGCGTGGCGAGGATTGTCAGTTATCAACTCGAGATCTTGCCGAGAGAGATCCATAATTTTCGTTGGAAACATTTTACGCTAGGCAAGGATTTAAACAGCTGGTCTCTCCCAATCCTGCATGGTCTCTTTGATTTCTTCCTCGTTACACTTATAATTAGGCGTAAGTGAAATTGTACAGATATCACACTTCTGTATTCTGTAACTTGTTTAAGAGTGAAATAAAAATTTTGTCAAACATATCGTACTGTCTAGTTAATCGCCTGTCCACTACTCCTACAACCCGAACACCTATTCCCTTAACGAGAACTATATCTCGAAATAGTAACCCTGGTCATTATTAAATTAGATATATAAATATATTCAAAATCCTCTTTGCGCAATTCTTAAAATCGTATGGTCATAGCAGGAGTTAGTGCCACTTCCTCACTTCTTATGTTACCCTAATACAAAGTCTAATTTTCGAGAAAAATTTTTGCCTCAGACAAT
>SHCU01000027.1:374007-396829 GCA_004307685.1 Ceratina australensis
CCGTGAAAAACCGTGCAACTTTCATCTGAAACATTTTTCGCTAGGACCAACGGTTCGCGAGTTATTAGCGAAAAACGGACTTTTTAATTTTTTGATAAGCATACCTCCTTTCGTCTTATGTTATCCTAATACAAAGTCGAATTTACGAACATTTTTCGGCAAAATGTTTCGGGATTGTATTAGGATAATATAATAGCACAAGAAGTGGCACTGCCACCTGCTGTGACGTCATTTCCAAGAATTTCCGAGGAGAAAAATTTTTCTCGAAAAATCAGACTTTGTATTAGGATAACATAAGATGATAAGAAGTGGCACTGCCACCTGCTATGACGTCGTTTCTCAAAATTGCCGAGAGCAAAAATTTTTCTCGAAAAATCAGACTTTGTATTAGGATAACATAAGGTGATAAGAAGTGGCACTGCCACCTGCTGTGACGTCGTTTCTCAGAATTGCCGAAAGCAAAAATTTTTCTCGAAAAATCAGACTTTGTATTAGGATAACATAAGGTGATAAGAAGTGGCACTAACTCCTGGTGTGACGTTACAATTCCTAGAATTTCTTTAGTTTCTATTCTATCTTACTTCTACTTATGCTAAGTGAGTATGACATGGTAAAAGGATTGGATGTGGACAGTGTCCAGGGTAAATAACAATATGTTCCAGTTTCGTTTAAACTATATCTTTATTAATCCAATTTTCAAAGCTACATAAGATCTTACAAAGAGTATCATACTTAAGTAAGAAAGCAACACTTCGTTATGTCTCATTGCTGGAAATCTTCGTACTTTTTCAATAGAGAAGCTTGTTAAAAGAAACCAGAGTAGATTGTACAGAAAGAGGATCGCAGATGCAGAGGAAGAAGACCAACTTTGAATGGATTAGAGATGCACAGATGAGAGACAGATGAGATCAGCTAAAGACGAGAGGTAAATTAATAAAAGAGTTTATAAAAAAAATCTAAAAATTCTTTAGATAGTATTTTCTAAGTCTTTCTTACCTGCATCGAAGCAAAAATAAAACTTGCACCAGACTCCGCAGTCGGTAGGACTCGAACCTACGCTCCCAGAGGGAATCTGATTTCTAGTCAGACGCCTTAACCACTCGGCCACGACTGCTTCGGTGAACAGTCTGCTTATCTGTAGATACAAAAGGTTATAAAGCACGAAATAAATAAAAACGATATACTATAGATTTTTATATGGAATAACATACATGCTATCTTTCCTATATCCAACTTTCCAGTTTCATAAAATCCGATAACATGTATTTAAACATATTTTAATATTACAATGTAAGTATAATAAATTGTAACCACACTTATTTGCATATTGAAGTAAAATCATGCAAAGGTATGAAACTGATTGATCTACTTGTCTGGCTAGGGAAGAGAGCGAAGATTAACTTGTGAAATCAGAGATTGTATTTCAGTGGATCGATACAATAGAAAGATAACAGACGAAGGACGCAATTAGAAATCGAAATTTATTTTAGTAGATATTATAATATATCGATTATCTACGTTTAATCAAGTACAGCGAAACCAAATGACTTGCCTCGTGGAGTTGTATCCCTGTTTAAAAAAAAAGAGGACAATTAATTTTCCCGAGGTAGCGGCCGGTGAATCCCCGACGCCTTTTCTCAAATCACCTCGTACGATTTTTCGGGGAAAACGACACACGCTCGCGGTGCAACAATTTTTCTTCTTTCCCTCTGCCCAAGTGAATGCAAGTCACAAGGATGTTTTACAAATAGATTATGAATACTATATTATATTTATCATGGAATCTGATCAACAGCGAAGAGTTTTGTCACACTCGCGACAGATTCAATGGAATGATCGATATCGTTTATCGGAACGCAACTTCATAGGCATCACCACGTATTCTCGTATCTCTCTTCGCTTAAGCAGCCATCGTTCACGAAAAATGCGTTCACAGAAACCTTACTAATCTATCTCTTCCGATTGAACACAGAATGTTGCTAACGAGCCTAAACGTCGTTAAAGAACGTAGAAGCCCTCTCTTCGTCCAATTTACAATCTTCTAATTCATCGAATTCTCTTTATTGACCATGATGATTAAAACCACCGATCTTACTCTTCATCTTGTCGCTACGTACCCACGGAGAAAAAAATCCTGACTGTCCTATCTATTAACTGTACGCGTTTCCTGCGTGTTTCTTTAAGTAAACGTATATATACAATTGCGTAATTATTGAGCGAATCGATCTCCATCGGTCTACGGATAATCGAAGAATCGCTTGCCTGTCGCAGCGACTCTTGAGGCCTCGCCTTTCTACGAAGCTGACTCGAGCATCGTGACTACCGCGTTTATTTACAGACATCAAAGATTTTTTTCTACCCCGCGCCTCCATCTCGTTCTACCCCTACGAATAATTGTTAGCTTTCGTTCGTAGAAGAGCGTTTCAACGGAGAGAACAATCAGTTTCTATCGAGAGGAAACTTTCCCTTTCATCTTCTTCTATTTTTTTTTTATTTTTTTTTTCGAAAATTTCTTTCACGTTTTTCGACCAAGTGTAAAAATAGATACTTTATCGCCTCCCGGTATATTTTTTATTTTTCCTTCATTTCGCCTAAAACTGAAAGGTGAGTTACCTAAAGTTCCGGTAATACGGGGGACGTGATCTATTTGCCAAGTTACAAAAACGAAGGAACGGCGAAGAAAGGAAATTGGAGTCGGCATGTACAGTGGACGAAAGGAGTCTACGTTAATTTTATCCAAGTTTCGCTCGAAGAAACGTCGCAGCAGTTGGAGCGAATCGAAGGGGATTCTAGCGGTTCTACGTTCGATATTTTCTTTTTTTTTCCTCGTATCTTCCTTCTCCGTCTTTTACAAACGAGCCTCGAATAGTTTGCCGGACACTGAACAACTCGTTTCGCTATCCATCTACCATGAAAAATGGAACCGTTTAAACGGGCTACACTTTTTTTTCAATCTAAACTCTAGGTAGGCTAGTGAGGTTCTACTCTTAATAAGTAATCGACATTAACGTGTTCACTGTCTCAAGTACAATTTCCCTTACCTTCAATTTTAGTTCTTAACAGACTGCGGATTCTTAGCCAAAACTGCTACCAATTTAAAACGTGTATTTTAGATACACATTTTTTTTTTATCAATCAATCATTGCAGTGTCCACTCGCCGTTTAATATTTTATATATGGCGTGTACTGATTCTTTGCATAAAATCCGCAGCCTGTTTATTGGACTTGGATTATACTCCGGATACAGGGGATCGAAGTTAGGGAATTGATTGTAAAACCTGACCAACGGTTGATGTCCCCTGACAGCGAACATTTTAACGAATGTATCTTAACGCGCACACACGCAGAAATGAGCTTAGAGCAATAACACGCAGCTCGTGAACCAGTTTACACTATCTAGAATTCTGGATCACCGTATTTTCTTTTTTATTATTTATACATGTATGTACATACGGGGCGAGATCTTCCTGGAATGAAGCGAGCGGAAGTGGAATCGGAGCTACTACCCCGTGTACGGACTTCGCGCTACAAGAGATAAGATATTGCTTGCTCTTTTCATGACCACCATCGCGGTATTTTTAATTAGTGGCAGTGCCATATCTACTGTCATTCCTCCCTCTGAAAAAAGACGTCTCTCGTATTCCGTCGCTTTTCCCAGACGCTTCAGCAAAGTAATTAACAGTGCAGGAGGAGCATCTCGCTTTAACGATTGATCAATGTTCGATTATCACGATTAATTCAGTGGATAAAAGCGCAAATTAAATAAATATAAAGGATGTACGAAATAAAGCTAAGAGTATCTGAAATGAATGAGAAGATTCGTTTGTTAGCAATTGATTTCGTAATTAATCGCAGCGTGGAGAAGGTGATAAGTTCGGAGTCGTCGGTGTCGACAGCTATAATTTTGCTTTATTTATATTTGAAATTATTTTAATTTAAAAGTTACAGAGATCATTTACCTTCGTTTATGGATTGTCAGTGATGACAAAGAAACGAGAATATGGTTGCGTGTATAGTATACGTCTATGATATATTCAATAAAAATGAAGAGAATGAAGAGTTCGGGTAGAGAACTAAAATGTATAATCGGTAGCAAACGTAAGTCGTGGGGAAATAATAATAGAATTGGGAGATCGGTGTTGCGGTGATGCTGGTGATAATGGTTGGACAAAGTCGGTCGCTGTTCATAACAAAAGTAAAAATTTTCGATCCTATATAAAAAATTTCTCCCTCCTCTCTTTTTGTTTTTTTTTTTCATTCTTTTCTTAAGCAATTTAAGTAAAATTCATCGCTCTCCTATAATGTTAATTCGACCTCGTTCGTCGTCTCCATCGATATAAATAGACGTGATGCGTTAATTTTTATTATCGGTTCACCATAAAAATTTGCTTACCTCTCGTTTTACAAAAATAAAATAAGACGCGAGAACAATTGATCCTATCTATAATACGATTGAAAAATAAAAATTTCCTACCTAATTGCTGGCTAAAGACGCTGATCGATCCTTAACTAAAATAAATGAAAAAGGTTTCCGCGGTTGTTCGAGGCAACGATAGAGATCCTCCGAATGGAAATCGTCGTTCCCTTCAGCTGTCAGCGAGATCGTTCGCGTCCGTGTGAAACCTGACATTTTGATTAATCGATCCATCGATGCAACGCGTATCGCATTTTCATTATCTCTTACAATAATTTCATTTTTCCCCGTACTCTCTCTCTCTTGTATTTGCTACACATCATCCACTGTTTCGTCTTCGTTTATTCTCTGAAACGCAGGAAAAGAATAGCGCGTTTACACAAGAAGATGCGTACTAGCTACTTGCGTCTCGTTACATTACACGCGAATCGTTCTTCGATCTTCCAGGGAACGGCCGGTGACAGTGTCTCAACCGTAAAATCTGACGTTCGGTTTCGTCATTCACGCACGTAAATCGTATCCTTAATTAAAATTATACTCGTCATATACTCGCGTTCTCTCGCTCGCTCGTTCTCTCTAGAATTTCTCTCGCTCTTCCTCGCGCTCAGACACATTAACTAAAGTCAGAAAGTTATCGTTATTACTCCAGTTCAACCGTGGGACCGAATCCGTCGTTTCTCTTCGCAAAGAAGCGGGGGGTCAGAGTTGTCAACGATTCGCCACCGAGTCAGATCGGTGTCGCTGTTCGTTCGCGAAGAAATAGGCGAAGGACGAAGAGCGATTATCGGCCGCGCCTTGGTTTCATGGTCGTCCGATGCTGGTTAGAAATCGACGGACGTCGTCGGTGGCCGCCGTGGATATCTTGTTCCAGCTTGTCGTGGGTAGCCAGTCCGTGAACGCATACGACGCTCTGTGGATGGGGATGACAGGGGGGATGCTGGTGCTGGTGCTGGTGCTGCATCAATAGGCTTGTCGTTATCGCCGGTGGAGATTGCATAGGATTGGGAGGCGGAGGGAGGGGATGGGGAAGGGAGGTGAGCCACGTCACGTCTGGCTCCGCTCTGTGTCATTTGCCGTTCTGCTGGAGAGCCGCGTTTATTTGCGCCCACAGTTCTTTGGTACACGACTGAGATCTACTTAAACAGACGTTTATTTATCGGTGTTTGATCACATAAAACGTTGGAAGTTATCTTCCAACGTTTTATCTCATACATCTCAATAGCATTCAGTCGCATTCGATTTTATAAAGCTTATATACCTCTTAATAGACTGTAGACGTTCTTTAAACTGAACGTGACCTTCCGGAGTGATGTGGAACGCTGCCCTAGCTGCGCAAACAACGTTGACGAAGTCTTCGTGTTCACCTGCTTTCAAGTGATACAGTTTCTGATGCAGGCATTGAATGTACCTGTAATTTACGATTAATATCACATTATTAGGTGATCACAATTTAACCAAAACGAAGAAAGAGATCGAAATACTAACATTTGCTGACACTTATGGACGAGAGGCGCCAGGAGGGCGGATCTCAGATGTTGAAGGACGAGAGACGGATTGTTCCTAGCGAGATAAAGCGCAGCTTCGAGGGCAACGTCGTGAAGCACGAACGGGCTGACGATACTGTTCACCGTGCAGATGCAAAGCTGATGCAGATATTGCGTGCCAAGACGTTTCGATACCCTCAGCAACCATTTAACGTCTTCTCCGTACGGAGGATTCCGCGCATACTTCGCCTGAGGTCTGTCGTCATGCACTCGACGCGCGAGAGTCTCCAATGCTAGCATACCAACACGGTACGCAGCGGCCAAGGCTCGAAGCTGCTGCTGGCTGTACGGCTGCGTCTGCCTGTGAACCTACATTCGAAAGTAAATTTAAGACCCCGCACATTCGACTAATTATTTAAATAATGGTAATGACAGCTAATTTACCTGTGGCTGGTTTCGAACCGTAGGCTGTATTATAGGCTGCGGCTGGACCATAGCGGAGCCGGGCATATTGTTCTGGCCAGGAATAGACCCAGCCACTCCCGCTTGGACCTAAAACACGATCTCGTTCATTTCGCTGTTCCATTCTAACAGAAAACATGGTAACGAGATACTTACATTGACCGGCATAGGTTGTTGCATGGTGAACAAATGATGAGTTCCCGGAGGTGGCGGCGGCTGCGGCGCGTAGTACTGCGGCATCGCCGGTGGTTGTGCCGGCTGCGACGGATGATGAGGGTGCTGTGGATGCTGTGGGTGTTGTGGATGCTGAGGATGCTGTGGGTGCTGGGGGTGCTGTGGATGGCCCGGATGCGGTGGGAACGCCGCGTGGTACATCTGCATATGTGGCGGTGCTGGTGGTAGAGCCACCCTGTGAGATGGCATCGGACCACCGAATGTTGGAATCGAGTGATGAGGATGCACAAAACTGTACGGTCCGACCGCGTACGGCATACCCGGAACGCCTGGAGTCAAAAACGTCGATTAGTACTTCTAATAACGTAGAAAGATTTATTTTGTTATCAGAGAAGAGGACGTACCTAAAGGTGCTAAGGTAGTTATAGTTGGATGCGTAGGGTATGGTTGAGGCGGTGGTTGCGTGCTGGTTACGACGACCGCCTGAGTTGGGCCAGGCATCATCTGTCCATTGGTCATATCTACCGGAGGTCCAGATTCTACGAGTAGCACTCCGTTCAAGTCTAACTGCAGAGGATCGTGCGGCATATCGTCCAGGCTTTCACCTCCAGGAGTTTGCTAAATAATTAAATATCAAAATCAATTTGATCCTTCTCTCGTATCATCTTTCTATTAAATTATACTTACTCTAAGGTACAATTCGTACCAGTGCTTGGCTACTTGGAATAACGCTTCCGGATAAACACCGCCTCCTTTCGCTGTGTTCTCGACCGTGATGCAAGCTTTCTCCAACATCAAATCACTCTGCTCCTTACACTGTAATAAAACAGCGTGTTTTTAAATATAATTCGTCTACTATTCGCGTGGGAGCTTACCTGTAAAATTGCGCGCTGCACTTCGTTTGGATTGAGAGCATGGGCATGCGGCAAGCAGGACAACGCGAGCTCCGCCGCGGCTCGAACCATGTTGGGGTCACTTCCCCTGGACGATTTGTCGGCAATGCCAGCAGCTTCCGGCGGTGTTAAATGTCCCTCCCAGCTCTCGATCAGAAACCAAATTGCTGGCGCTCCAATTTCTACGGCCTGACCGGTTATCCACGACACGTGGCTGGAATAAGTGCGGCTCAGCCAGTTGGGAGTAACGCAGTTGTGCAGTCCCAGGGCATAGAGGCCGAGCTGGAACGCGCACATGTGTAGGGCTCTGTGAGGACCATGGTGATTCTGACTTGTAGATGCTTGCGTGAACAAAGAGGTGGAGCTGTTCCCACCGGCCTTCGCAAGAACGGTCTTCGCCAACTCGCACATAAAGTGGGCGCCCGCCTCAGAAGGTTGATTGGGAATCGACGGATACATCCTCTTGCTCTTATATCTGGAAGAGAATTTCGTAGAACTTTCTCTATTAGTTCTTGCATTGTCCTCAATCTATAGAAGTGAACGAAGTTTCACCGCGAGTCGACAGAGAATTAAATAAAATAGTACCGACCTCGTTTCCTTAGTTCTAGTAGGTACAGGTTGCTGAACGATCTGAGGCTGAACCGTGAGCGTGCTCATACCAGTCTCCAGCTCAGCACTCGTGCTACTATGAGGCCTGCTACTGGTACCGACGACGCTGTCACCGTTGCCAGCATCTGCCCCCGCGAGAGGAGACGAGCACTCTTCGTCATGATGATATCTTGTCATCTGAAACATAATTCGTTTGTTTCATCGACTGTTCCTATTAGATAAGAATGTGTCACTAATGTTATGAGTTTTTACATCGCTGTTCGTCGGAGGATTAGAAGTATAGTAGCTGCTGAGGATTGGTGACTTGATCAATTGGTGAACGTCCCGATCCAAAAGCTTGTCCATGATCCTTGCCACTTTCGTGGATTCGTCTTTGTAGTGAACGAGTAACGTGATGGCCAGATCTCCTCTAAAGATAGAATTAAATAAAATTAAAGTGGAACGAATGACACCTTTGTATTATTATCGAGGGAAATACCTCTGCCGTCTAGTTCCCTCGCAGAGTAGAGGATGATCGGCCTCGCTAACGTTCGCCTTCAAACCGAGAGCAGCAACGGCCGCGTCAAAACCTAGGTTCTCGTCAACGTCTGGGGACAGGTGTTTTAGTCCTGCGAATCATTCCACAATCTTTTACCCCCTCCGTCTACCCTATCTCAAATAGTAACTCTTTCTTGTCTGAAAGGAGATCTTATCTGTCTACGATTCGAACACCGCACGCGACACTCTTGTTTTACTCTTTCAAATTATCAAAAAAGAATTAAAAATTTTAAGAAGAGAACTCGTACTTGAGGTGTTCAGCGTGTCGAATATGAAGCTGGCCAGCATAATAGGAAGAAGCGCGTGACCCCTGGATCTGAGCACACCGTCCCTCAACTGTTCAGCTCTCTGTTGAACCATCGCCAATTCCGATGGTCCAAGTGGAATTTTCTTCAACAGTCCTACTAGTTCGCTTTCCTGATGAGCTAATTTCACCTAAAATTTAAATAAAAATTTAACAAATCCTTCGGTTATAATTACAGAAAGCCTACTTCGAGAGGTTTCGTGTTAGCCGGCGGCCTCGCCATCTCCAACCCGAACAAGCCGACCCTGAACGCCAGGTTGTAGTACTCCGGATTCTCGGCGAGCACCGTGCACAGAAAGCAACACTTGGCCAACGTCGCCGAGGCAAGGCACGTGAGCTGATGAGAGGTCGGAATCACTGGTTGCTAAAACATCGTCGTTGTATTCGGTTATGTTCGGCGGAGGTTTTGACAGATTGGAACAGGGCCTTACTGAATTTCGAACAAACGAAACCAAGTCTTTCCAATGAATCTACCTTCTTCTTTTTCCCCTTGACCGGCACCGGAGGCTCGTCGATTATGAGATTCGGCGGGTTAGCCAGCAGCTCTTCGGCGAGTTGAACGCCAAGGATGCAGGCTTCTCTGGTGTGCCCATGGGCGTAGAGTCCTTCCGCCCTGGCGAACAGTATGTCCCATGGATCCTCGGTTTTCATCAAGTTGCCCAGAACCGTACTCGCATTCACAGTCGACGCGGATTGCGGTTCGTTCTTCGAGTCCTTGCTAGCGGAGCCGTTGGCGTTCACGACAGCCTTCGGGTCGTAATAATATACGTGGTATTCGTCGCCGGACGGGCTATCGCTGCTTGACGACGAGCTCTCATCCTTAGATGGCCTCCTGGAAGCGTCCTTCTCCTGATCACTCTCCTGTTCGCTCTTCGAACTGTTAGCCTTTGCCATTACCGTCCTCGTTTTCTCCCGATAATCAAGATTCGTCCTGCTGCACGTCGCTTCGCTAGCCTTGTTGTTACTACTATCACTACTATCACTATGTGTCTCGGACGAGGCGTTTGAGCGGTGCTTGTCCGATTCTTGAGCGTTCTTCAGGCTTTCGTTACTATTCGACGAAGACTCGCTGCCCCCGCCTTCCTGCGAGTCGGTATCCCCGCACGCGTTCAATTGACCACAAGACCTTCTGACCAGTACCATGGGCCGCTCGGAGATCTCCGGCATGTCGGTCTCATTCTCGCAGAAACCCTCGGAGCTGACGCTGCTCCGGTTCCCATCGCCGCCGCCACCTCGCGAACATAATCCTGAACAATCCCGCGGATTCAATCGTCGCCTGTCCATGTAACTAAACTCCACGAGGCCGGAGCTGAGCGGGCGTCGACAGTGGTGATGGGAAATCGACGAGGGCGGTTGGCAGTTCAAAACAGCCGCGCTAGAGTTCACCTGATTCACCTCGGTCCTCGTGTCGCCCGCGTGCCTGAAGCACGTGAACGGGCAATGGTACATCGGGTTGCTCCCAGCCGTGTACGTAATGCCGGGCAGCGTGTACTCCTCCCAGTCGAGGTAACACGCCTCGAGCGCGGATTTGAACCCGGTGAACACGGCCAGATCGTTCTTCAACGAGTCTTTGTGCCCGCCCCCGTTGTTCCTGTTGTGCGAGTTGTGCGTCACCGAGCTGCCGCGGGTCTTCGTCACTTTGTCGATGATCTTCATGTGCCAGGCGGTGAACTGACCGTGTAGCATTTCCCGCTCGGACGGCGACAGCCCCGGATTCAACGCGGCTAGCCGCCAGAGGACCACGATCTCGTCGCAGAGGGACGAACACGCGTGTTGCGAAGCGTGCACGTTGCTGTTCATATTGTGCTTCCCGGCGTACCCGGTCTCGTTCAACAGTGCGACCTTCGTGTTGAACCACCAGACGAGGATCTGCTCGCATGCCATGCACTCTTCGGTGATGATTTCCAATAGAGGGATCGCGTTGCGATCGGTTCTCTTGAACATCTCGCGGACGATCGACAGCAAGTTCCACATGCCCTCCGGCTCGCGACCGCGTAGTGGACGCAGCAACGAGGACCATTCCGCCGCTGCTGGAGGCGCGGTGGTACTTAGATAATTAACGTCGCTGTAATTAAAAAAATGATCGATATAAAAATACGAGTGATATAGTAAATTATATAATAAATAAAATATTTCTTTTTACCCCCTGAAACTACTACTTAAAAAGCTAAAAATTGATTAAAAGAAATTAAAAGAAAGTTGAAACCGATATGTGAGTAAGGCAACAAAAGAAATTGCGATTACACGTATTGAATTATCCCATAATTTTCTTTCGGACCGTGTATTAATTTCGTTTGAAAAATTGGGAAGAAACTTATGGGACAACCTAATATAAGGAATATTTTACTGTAGAATTTTTTATTTCTGTAATGATATTCACCTGAAGACGATGGGAGCGGGGACGCAGAACTTGATCAGGATCTTCTTGATATTATCGTGCAGGGTCTTCTCGTCCAAGTACCAAGACGTCTGATCGTGTGCCGAGGCGCCTGCTGTCGGGTCCGGGGCACCGCAGTAGCTGTTGATCGTGCTCGGCTGCACCGACAGCAACTCGTCCAACAGACGTTGGGCAGTGGGCAGAATCTGTTGCGGCAGCTCGCTGATGAGATACTGCGCGAACTTCTGTAGTTGTTCCCGATGCAGACGCGACAGGGACTCGCTAACCGGTGCTCTCAAGCACACCTGTGTTGGCTGAATGGGAATAATACGAGTTAGACATGCTTCCTTAACCGCAGCGATATTGGCTCGATTACAATTGCAATATTATTTGGTGATTTTAACGAATGATTATAAATAGAAAATTTATATTAAATTATATTTTATTTTATATTGATATGATTGGAAAATGATTTTACTTTGTCTTTTCGCTTGAAGAATATTTTGAACATTTACCAAGTGTATCCTGTGAAGACAAACTGCGACCACGTGAGCGCACCAATAGGCCTTCGACGAGCAGGTGCAATTGCAGGACGTGATCTTCCGTCTATCGAAGGTCACCGCGACGTTGAACTGTGACCTGACCCCGTTCATCACCCCCTGCGAGTTGACCGTCGCGCTGAGGTGAAATCCTGCTCGCAACACAATCATCCGAATAGAAAATCCATCGCAGACAGAGTTTGCTCGTTCTCAAAAGGTTAGATAAAAACGTAATTTTTCGAGACTGGCTAAGGAACAACGCCCCGGGTTGTGAATAGCAGAACGAAGGAGGAAGACGCCGGCTTGTATCCGGAGCGCAGCGCAAATTAGCTCAAGGAAATTAACCGGCCGGGAACGGCTTGGTCAAACAATGAAATTAAGGATTAAATTTTCGCTAACAACAGCCTCGCTCTTTGCATCCCCCGAACGTTCAACAGGAAATTTCACAATGAGACGTTTTACTGTTTACGTATAGAATGTTAGAAGTTATAAGTATTCGACTTTGAGTAAAAATCTCATATTTTTCCAAAGCAGCAATCATATTCTCTGCGTCAATTAGTTGTGAAAGTGGAAATAATTATAGCAAGGGATTAACGCAAACACTCTTGGGGAACCCCGCCGTTTGAGCTCCGGTGGTTATTAGACTGATAACTCTTGTGCACACGGAACGGAGACTACGGGTATCGCGATTCAAGCGTCTGAAAGTTGACCAGCTTCTTTATTCGTCGGACGAAAAGGACCATTGTGCGAAGTTCGTTCCCGAACGGCGTAGCTTTCAGCCGGAAGGCTTCCCCCTTGCACGGGAAACAAGACGGGATAGACGTAATTGGAAATCCGACCCCCTGACGGTTTCCGCGTTCAAAATAATGTCGCGAAATTCCCGACGTTCAAATTAGAGCGTTAAAAAAATAAACTGGAAAGGAAATTGTTACACGACACTCTTTCAGTTGATTGATCGTTTCATCCATACTTAACCCTTTTAATGCCGGACAAAAAACGAGTCCCTGTGCGAAGATAAAATTTGACAAATACACAAGGATTTGGAAAAACGCTTATAAAAGCCAAACTACAAATGATATTTACATGCTTAAAAAAGCAACGTGTTCAGGACGAAATAGAAAATAAAGCAATGATTCCTTACTACCGCTAACACGTGTAACTTGCAATTCTTCTGGGTCAGTTTCACTATCGTTAAGTATTCTGCGAACATTCCGACGTCTTGGTACAGATAACTGATCACCACTATCATTATCTTCTTCATCTGTTTCGAGCTCGCTAATAATTGGAACTAATTCCGCGTCGCTCATATTCGTAAAATGGCACAGCTTTTTCAAGAACGTTGTACGAAAATGTCACGGGACGCTGCTTGGAAACTGCTCTTTATAAAGGTCGAACAAAGACTGAAAGATTTTAGCCTCGGTGCACAGCGTGGCATATGAAACCTCAGATAACTATCATAAACATTTCGATTTCGGTGCTAGGAGAGTATCTGGTGTCGCTTATCGCTCCAGCGTAAGCAGTCTCAGCACATATCGGTATGCAATGTGTAAAAAGTCACGTCCAAACCGGTTACTAAATTCTTTTGCAACGAAATTCAATCATTTACAATCAAATCAGATCATTTACAGATCATTTATAAATGTATTTTGAGGTAAAGCTTTCTCGCAACGCGAAGAATAAGGCGTCATTACACGCACAATGATATATCGTCGTTGGTACTTTTGGCAATTGTAGCGAACGACGATACATCGTCGTCCGGCATTGAAAGGGTTAAAACAGAATTGAAATACCATTTAACCAAAGATCTTATGCATTTCGTGCCGAGATACCAGAAGCTGTATACAAACGCCTCATCGGATTCTGGACACATATTCAGGTGCGCATGGTAAGCTTTAAAGATAGTAGAGAACGTGTCACGTATCCAACGTACGGCTGCGAAATGGATCCGAAATCCAGTGAGCCATCTGTACACATTGCAACGTTCAAACAGTAAAAGAAATTTCCATTAATAGTTCCATTCCCAGTACTTTTAACTGACGCCGTACGCGTTTTATTTAACATGAAAATCCGTCGTCTATTAATATCATGTGACAGGATAAGGCAAAGTTGAATTCGATTCCCCTGCGGCGCACAGCGGTGACCGACAGTAGTACGAGACAGTCATGGACAGACACGAGGAAGCAAAATGAAATACGCGCGATTTCACAGAACATCACGCAGTACGGAGAGAAACATTTTTCTCCCATTCATAAATCTGTTCGATGCAACAATTCGCATGAAATAAAACGTTAATAAATAAATGCATCGAGTATCGTAAATAAACCGGACATTTTTATACGAAATAAAACGTATTTATAGTAGTCAGAATTTCAAATAAAGATCGCCTCTACATTTAAACAGCCCGATACGCGCTGATATTTTACATTTTTACGCGTCGCGTGCGCCGTTCATATTTCCCGCAATTTTTATTTACGAATCCATGAATATGCAACAGATCCGTGTTCAGTTATAAATTCGAACGCGTTCTAGGTGTAAATGAATTCCGCTTACCGATCTGAAGCGGGTCTTCGACGCATCTCGAACGGAAGAAGTGTTCGCCGCGTTGGAACTCGTCCGCGCTGCCGTTCGCCAAACACGAGTAGAGCCTGATGTCCTCCTCGTTGTCCGGGAAACTCCAGAACGCTATCCTCAGTTGAAGCTGTTCCGGCACCGGCGGGTAAACATGTTCCACCAGCTCGAACGGTATATGCGAGGCGACGCATCGGGCCGCGAGCTCGCACAGCGTCGGCACTGTCTGTCCATCTATAAAAACGAATTACGTATCTCGAAACAATCCTCGTACTATCCTTATACTAATCCGGTGGCAATCCCGCGGCGGAAAGAAGCTTTAAATTTGTGATTTAAATTGGATTCAATTAGAATCGATTCGAGGCAACGTCCTCCTTCTTCCTCCTCGTGTACCTCTTTATTTCTCTTTTCCCGGGCGAGCCTTAATGAGCGCGATAATGAGAGCGACTCATTAACAATTTCAAACGGCTGTTACGTAATTGCGTTGGCCGTTAGGTCAGCCGAAAACGCTGCTGCTGTTCGTTCATCCGGCATTTTAATGACTTACTTCGCTGCCGATATTTCGACGATTCTGTCGATACGAGTGCTAGCCAAGGCGACAACAGCCGAGCCGTTAAATGAAGCTAATTTGAATTAACACTTGACACCGGTGGCTGTTAACTTCCGCGGGGGGGAGGTTAAACCAACCCCTCTGAGGCGACGTATCTAATTGTTCGTTTCGATGGACACTATGTACCTCACGAGTTTATACAACGTTTCATACTGAAACAATCGAATTAACTGATGTACCAATCGAGTTATACAAACACATCCGTAGTCATAAGATATATGATTTATTATAGTACATATATTTATTTTTTTAATATAAATTGAATGTAATCAAAATAATTGATTACTTATGGATACCCCTGATATATGTGATGTAATTATTTTAACCCTTTGTACTCGAGGAATTTTCCTAAAATATTGACTGAATTTCTCTGCATTATAATTTATATGTTATATGAAATTACTGTTCATTTTCATGTTTGACAACTTGTAAATTAATATAAATTATCAACATGAATTTTAATAATTAAATTTAGTTTAATTAATAATACATATTTTACTTTATTAAGCTAGTGGTGACCGTGAGTGCGAAGGATTAAATTAAGAATGATTCTCTTCCGGTAAGATGACTGTCTGTTAAAGACAATTTTTGCTTCACGTAGTCCGGAACATAAACGACCCTCATATTGATTTTCCTATGCGAGGCGTAAGTTTGTGCTCCGAAGGAGGCCACGTGTAACTGTACGCGCAAAATAAAAGCGACAAATCGATGCGCGGGAGCAATTTATCGCGCGACCGCGTTTAAAAACACGGCATACACGGGACAGTATACGCGATTGATCGTTTCGCATCGATAACAGAGTCCGCGATGATGAAAACTAGTTGTCGCGGTTCGAATAGGATATATATATCCCGGTGCTGCTTTGATAAATATTAATGCCGTCGGGATGCTCGGGTAGATTTGAAAAAATAAAAAAAGTCATCCCGTTGCGGGGCCGTGCCGATATTCCCGTTACTTTGCAAAAAATTTCCATTACTCCTCCCCCTTTGTTTTTCCTGCAAATGTTTGGCCGATCGATCGCGAAAACCTTCCCCAACGCGTGCCGGCGGACCGTCATCCCAAACCTTCCGCCCGTACCTCTTTGAATTTTACAACCCAAGCCATCTAGCTTTACGATTTTCCCGTAAGTTTTTAATGCCAGCATTCACGTTTCTTCTAATTTTTCGGCGAGGGGAAGAAATTCTTAGTACGACGAAGATGAAGAATTTTTCCACGCACACATAAAATTGAACGCTGGAGCGCGGTATCAAGATTTGAATACGATTTCCTGAAGAAACCAAAGAGCTACCGTTTCCTCATTTACGGATGCCTGCTAATCAAATAAAAATCGAGTTTCAATTAACGACTGGCCGCGTCGTAACGTAATTGCCGGGCATATTGAGCGAGCTAACAGCCGCGTGGGCACAATAAAGCTTCTGTCTTGGCGAAGGATGTGTTCACGCGTGTATCCGGTAAATGGGATTAAAACGATAGAAAGCGTTCCCCAGCCTAAGGATCCACCCCTGCTCGTTGTCAGTCCCCTTTGCAGTAGAAATTTTACACTCGCGCCATGATACTAAATATTAAGAATATTTCGTAAAATATTTTCACGGTTTCTGTTCTAATATTCTACACGTATGAACAATTTTTTTCTTTTTAAATGCAAGTATTCTCGGATATTAAAGTCGTGAAATATTTGTGTACTTGCGGGAAGTATTCCGATTTAAAAAAACATAGATTGAGACTACTATTCTACAGAATTTAATTAGAAGCGGTATAAGAAGTAAAAGCGATATCGGGGAACGGGCAATTCCCGATTCGAAAAAATTCCAATCGATTATCGGATTTTCTTATCGAGATTCCCCGGATAGCCTCGCCTGTACCAAAGAAATTTCTCTCCGTCGTCAAAGAGCCGTCCGAGCAAACGACATCCGGATTCAACTGTTCCCGGGGAAAAGTTATTCGAAAAATTTAGTAACGGGTAAATCACGCGTAACCGTTCCCACGCGTGGGCATCGCCGAAAATACGCGCACGTACCGCCTCTAAATTCTCTATTAAGTTGAACCTTTCGAAACTCGTGAAAAGGATCATCCCGGCCATCCCGCTCGCCAAGCGTTGATAAATCCTACTCGCAGATTGCCGTCACGTCGCGTTCAACGAGGGAAAAAAAAAAAAAATGCGGAGAGCTGTTGAGAAATTTATTCGTAAACCGAGAGGCCGATCCCGTGTTTAGTTCTATGAAAGATAAAAATGCTAATCGAATGCGCATACGCTATAGTATACTTTCTTCCCGCGAAGCGTTTCTCCCACCTGGCCAGCCAGCATGAGATTATGTCTAGATACCTACTCTCAGATGCATCTTGATGTTATCGACAGTTTTTTATAATTCATCGCACGATCAGCTGTGGGAAAATAATTTACGAGCTAGGCGTAGCCAAAAATTTCGTTGAGATCGAGATGGGCCCGGGTGATTTTTCACGAGAGACGCGAGAGGTACAAATTGCGGGAGGGAAGTTTTCGCAACTGGGAAACGGCTCACGAACTTGGCTTGGCTCGCGTCGCCAGCAGATTGCGCGGTTTTCTGCTTTGATAAACTGTAATTTCGGTTCGTTTCCCGGCGATCGAAGCCGCAACTTCCCGTCAGGGACAGACTTTACGAGAATCACCGGCGACGGGTTTAACAATTTTCACGCTTTTTCAGATGCCACTTCGCTCGCGAAATTGGAAAAATTCTTTACGGCCAAGCCGAATATCTTACACCGCGACAACACTAATTTCTGAAATTTGTGGCTACGTGAAATATCCGAAAATATCGTGCAGCTGTTGGATCCTCCCGAATTCGAAGGGTTAACCCTCCATGAAAAAATTGGAAAAACAAAAAATTAACAATTATTAACCTATATATGCAAACGAAAAAAATTTTTCCGTTTAAACAATTTGCAATATATTCACTACGTGACTTTCGGGTAACAACAACCTCTAATGTTTGCGTCTGTGTGTAAAAGCTTAAAATATCGATGAGTTAAAATGGCCCATAGAAGGACCCATTGTTATTATACAACTTCTGGCACATCGTGAATTGAGGATGGATTTTAATTTAAAGAAGCTTGTTTTAAATTTTTATTACTGGATCCTCCCTGAGGAAAACGTTTAGAATATGGGTTAAAATATCGTGTATGATGCAACAATGGTTCTCGAGGTGAGAAACAAGAAGTAGCCGGGCGATTTTCTCGTTGCACGATAACGAGAACGAATGCGCTCCGGACGATCCGGCGCGTCGCGTTTTATTTTGCATTTCAAATAACCGAGCGCGCGTGGGAGCTCGCGTGAAAGAGCGAATCAAAATTTCGTGACGGGGCAAGAGGAACTTCCCTGCCCGGACGCCGGGCCGTTGTTCCCTGGGCTGCGTCGTAAATTAAATATGATTCATGGACATGGTTCGCCGTTAAAAACTTACCCGGGGTAAGAAGAAAGATGGCAGGCCGGGTTGCCATCTTGAATCTACGAGATTATCCCCGCGAAACTTTTTTAACGGCTTCCACTCCGTGCTACCCTTTATCGGTTCCTTTTGTAAAAGTTGTCGATTCTACTTAATGAATCAAATTCTGAGTGCCACTCACAACTGAATAAAACTTCCCTCCTAATAGCCGAACCAAGAATTTTCATGTAATTCAAACTTTAATATAAAAGATTTAATTATAAAAATAGTCCCTAGAAATGTAAAATTTTACATATCGAAAGTGAGGGGTATTCAGGGGTATTTCAATTTACCAGACCAGTCATTTTGACTGGTCGTGCAATTCCAATTCAAAATTCCTACTGCATATAACATTTGCTTTTGTAGCTATAAGTGAAGTGTACACTTTATGAACTTAATGTTATTTTACATATGTTAGTAACAAATATATTTTATAATTATATAAACAGGTATATTTAAATAAAATATATTTAAATATAATTTAGTGTTAAACCTTTAATCCCACCGTGCCCTGAAGAATTAAATGGTACAAATAGACAGGGTTGGTTTATCAGGCTCCTGTATTATTATCGACTTTACTCGGAAAGAGTCGCGATCGTTCCGGATGGAAATTAACGGAACACAACGATCGTGCTACCGGTGTCAGGAAGTAGTGCATAAAACGTAACTCTATACTCGGTACACTGTTTGCAACAGCGTTCCATCGGCACGACACGCGAGATCACGCCCGGCCACGTAATATCACAATGCCGTACGTACGCCGGTTGTAAACACACGTGGGAGTCTCGGGGATCTGCAGGACGTAAAGCTGCCACGATAATGCATTGTGTGTATGCAATGCCGGTAGAGGAAAAAACACAACCGGAAGGAAAAACTGTTGGGAGAGACAAAGGAGATGGAAAATTGAACAAACGATACCGTTTTGCCTCGCAGTTCTTGTAGCAACTTGTCATATCTGTTATCGTTCAAACTTCAGGATATATTATTAGATTAAATGAAACATTGCAATTACGAATGAAAATTGATGATACATTAATTTATCTTTCTTTCAATTTAACAATTTATTTCATGGTTAGAAGTAAATGGCTTCATTATAATTCTTTAAGTAACTTGGAATATTTATCAGAACTTTCTATAGAGGATAGGCACGATATCTTAAGACTTATAAAGATAAATGTAGATACCTCGGCGTTTTATAAGGCGCACAGCGTTTCTTTTATTTTTCGAATCAGCCCTGGTTACCCGGAGGGTGGAAGTAACTCGGGATGGGAGTATGACAAATTGTCATGGTCGTTCTAATGAAGACGAATGCCCAACTTTCACGGTTTCACTCTTCATCGATCAATTTAATACGAAACCGGAGAACGATTTTCTATATAAATTTCAAGGCTTATAATATAGTCGTACGATCCTGTTGCTACCCCGAGGAGACGATTCGTCAAGCCTCCCGCGAAATCGATTCTTTCTACCGGGTAAGCCTCGCAGCTGATTTTTTTCCCGCTAACGACGAGTATCACCGAGCAATCGCCGAAAAAAGACGACGGGGGAAGCCGAACGCGGCGCGTTCCTGAAATTCGCCCTAGCAACCAGACTCTTTTCCTCCGCTCTTTCATCCACCGTGGTTCGCCCGTGCTTTTTTACCGGCTCGTCCAGATACACTTTTGTTTCGCTCGGTTTAATGGTCGTGAATTTTCAGAATGTCTCCCCGGGGGCTAGCTGAAAATGAATTTCGCGTAGCGAAACGGAACGGTGCATCGACCCCGCGGCCGATCGATATTCTCCACGGTCGACTCTCGCGAAGCGAATCACCACCCGGACGCCTGTACACCGCCGACAGATTTCAATTTTTAACCCTTCCACGATCTTTCGTACCCCTCAATCGTCAACCATATCATTCCCATAAACAAGTTAACCATTTATAACGAGCCTTCCTTAAACCTCTGAATTATACGTTTTGCCCCGTTGTTGTTAGGATGCCAAGACTCGATGTACCTGTTGATGCGCATTGACTTTCATCGATTTTCAACTCGAGCAGAAACCTTCTTAAGTAAAAAAAAAAAAAAAATCCCCCGGAATAGACGTCGAGCATTGATCGACGAGGACTGTTCCGCCGAGATACAGGCTTAAAGCCCGTTCCCGTTTGCTTATTTCTCATTTTATTCCCGTGAAAGCTCGCCCCTAACGACGGGGGAGAATATAACGGTAGCAAATTCAGCCTTAACAACCTAATAAGAGCACGGCTATTAAAGCGCCGGATGACAAATGCTTTAATAAGCCGCTACCCGACCGTCTTCGAAACACCTCCCTCTAGGAATTTTAGAGAAACGCTGTCTCCTCTCAGAGTTCAACAGGAGGAACTTAAACCTCAGTAAAATTCTGAAGCCCCTATTTGTATCGCATCCCGTATCATTAAGCATCGTTATTAATTCCATGAAAAACTCTGACAAGAAAGAAACGCAAGAAAAATCTGAGACGATACCTCGCACATTTTTTCAGTGCAAACTTTCGAAGGGCGATCCTTGGAATCGTGGAGTCGCGTCGGTAGAATCTTGTTGGCATAGTTCGCACTCATATTTCAGGCTCCCTCGCGAGCTGAAAAGGGGGGGAGCTACCTCGTGTCCTACGAAAACCAGGACAAAGAGCCATTTTGCCGAAACGCGATACGTCACGTCGTGGGGGTGGATCCGCTGGTCGCCGAAGAAGAGGAAGAAGAAGAAGAGGAAAAGGAAGAAGCAGGCTTTTCTGTGTCACCGATTTAATCCTACAACGCCGCTCCACGGGATATCTCCTTAAAGGAGACAGGAAACCGAGGATTTCGTGGTATTAAGGGTTGTGAGCTTTTCACGAGCTTTTAAATTCTACGTTCCGATGATAACGCACTGTTTCCCTTCGTTTCCGCCACGCGCGATCATAAACCTTTTATTCCTTAAAAGAATCATATCGGAAAAAGACTTTCCGGATAAGTAATCCTACGGACGATATCAGAATTTCATTTTTACATGATTCTAGATATTTATAAAAAAATTGTTTCTCGAATGATGAAAATAAACCTTTGCGTCAAACGCTGGAGTGCTCGTCTCATTTATGAGAAGAATTCATATCCTATTTATGCATGTCTTACAGGAAGTAGTATAAGTAAGATATTAGTCGGACGCCGAGGATGAACTGGACTGCAGCGATGGGAAATCGATGGAGCCTCGTTTACGATTCTCCCATTGGTCACTGATATGAGATACGACCGAGGAGTCGATCGTAAGTTGGAAACCGGGGACAGCCGCGTTATTACTACCGTCTGACATTTGTCTTCGTCGGATAAACGGAGTATCGAGCGGTTAAGACGGATATGAGCTCACGAGAATCATTCTTTCTTCCGTGTACGTCATCATTCATGAATCTTAAGACACTTTCATTGTATACAATAGATATTGTAAAAAAATAAAAAACCAAGTATCAACAGCTTCTCGCATTAAAATCGTCAATAAGAGGAACATGAGATATGTCTCTCTAATCCATTAGCTAACTTATCTGAAATATCAAACACAATTTCATTTCGATGTGTCTATATTAACACTGAGCTCCACAATAATTGGAGTGTGAGCAGTAAAGAAGATTAACAGATTAATGAATTCATTTGTTTCGACTCGCTGTTCATATTTATAAATCATGTTTGAACCAGTGAATGTTCTCTCGTTTTGCACGACGGTGGCTATTTACCCCGGCATATTTTTATATTGTAGCAACATGTCGTAAGACTTGTGAACAAGGGTGGAAATACGTAGCTCGTGAAACTGTGCCTCCGATGACGGCAAATTGATTTCGCCGCGAACGGTTCATTGGACGCGGCGTAAAACGTGTACAACCGGTGCACCACCAGGCTGTGTACCTACGTCACGTTTAACTTTACCTACCGTTATTTTTACCCGGTGAACACGCGTGACTGAAAAACGTATGACGCAAAAAGGGGAGAAATTCCCTTGTACGGGGTTGCTGGACTTCCAGTTTGACATTTAACGGCAAAGTTCACGGGGCGCGAGACAGGATTGAAAAACAGCATTACGAATGAATCACTTGTAACGAGACTAGCCGTAGGAAATGTTACAAAGGAAAATGCAGCGAGGTTTAATATTCTCAACGGGGCAAAAGGATTTCCCAGGCGCCGTATATATTGAGTGGAAAACATTTCAATGAAATCGCGTAGTGAAATACACAAGCATCCTGTCGAAAGGAATTTAATTAAGCACGTTCTTAATACATGTTCGAGTCTTGTTCAATGAACTATTTATTCTATGTAATTGCTTCTTTGCAACGCGTACCCTCTCACAGTATTAAAACGTATTTCAAGTAGTCAAACTGAAATTACGAGACAAATTAGTATCGCCAATTTCTATCTTTG
>SHCU01000027.1:398133-412329 GCA_004307685.1 Ceratina australensis
CGTCGTCGTCGTCGTCGTCGTCGTCGGGAGAGGCCGCGTTTTCCTTCGATTCCCCTTTGTCGACTTGCCCGCGGCCTCTTCCAACCCCCCGCCGCCGCAGCCCACCCTCCCGGGAGTTGTGTATGTGTTCACGGGCCATTAGTCCCGACAAGCTCATCCTATTACGGCCGTATTCGAACGAGAGGAAATCCCGGCGACTTTTCCGAAACGCGACCCAACACCAACTTCGCCGGCTTAAAACTGTTTTCGCCTCGACGCAAACCTGATATAACCGAGGATCAGCGATCGTAGGATTTTGATGTATAAGAGAGAGAGAGAGGATTCACTCTCTGAAAACTTAAGGAGAAAGGTGACTCTAAATCGACTGGCCGCGATAGATGCGAGCCGCAGGAAATGCGATTGGTTTCGCGAGGTTCCCGAGGACAATTTTTCTCGACGGTTTCGCCGCCGGTCTAATCTCGAACACAAGCTGTAACAAGTCACCGTGGGAGTTCACGTCAATTTTACCTTTTTCATCCACGAGCTGGCAAAATAGAAAGGAAATCCCGCGGGTCTGTTCCCGTCGACGGTGCAGTAAGAAGAAAATCGCCGAGGAGAATCTGATTTCTCAACGTTCGCGGGAAAGCGAGAGGCGGGTAGAAAAAGGACCTACCCGTGTTTTAATTTACCGATTCGTCCGGGATTATCGGTTTCAATCGTACCGGGCAAAAAGGAAACACGCTCGAAACGACGTTTAAATATCTTTTCCCTTAACCAGTTTTCACTCGGGGAACCGGCGGGAGGTAAATCTACTCGATATTTCATTTCCGACCGCGGCCACGAAACCGGGAGACAGGGGAGAGATGCTGACTAAGACCTCTCTCTCTCCCTGCGTCCTCTATCTAATCTCCTTTAGTCGAGCCATCAACCTTCTGTTCATCATCTTCTTCCAACCCGTACCTGAACAATGAATCCGACCATTTAGCCCGCGAACAAGTGTCATCCCTATGGGCCACACTCGTACGAACAAACTCCTTCTCACCTCTCGAGTTAATTGAAATATTTCTTGCATGCAATTGTCGGAAAAACTGAAAATTATCGGATTGTAACATCACATAAAATCTCTTATTTATCAGTTATTTGTAAACTCTGCGAAACCATGATTTCATTATCCCGGATAATGATAATCTGGACTGCGAATTCCACGCTCTATAAATTCTCTGAATACTGTGTTTATGAGTTGTTCCCATTGATTTCTGTATTAAACGTACTCGTAAATTACGAGCATAAATGGACTGCACAGTGGCTTCGTTACGAGTTTGAAATATCAAATTATTTCGCGTTTAATAGCACGGAACGAGGGCACCTGATAACAGATAATTTTCTATTGTAAAACCGGGTACCCTCTTCTTATCCTCGCGCAGAATCCCCGACGGTGTTTTATTTTTCGGTCACGCTGCGGTCGACTCTATCGGATTATCGGGAATTTTAGCGTGGCATCGATTCACGGGGTAGCCGTGACGACGTACAGGGAACGCGAGGATCCAAAGCTGGGCGTTTCCGAATGGGAGAGCAGCCGGTTGAAATATAAAGTGCTTACACGCGGGCTTTGCTTGCATAATGGCTCGTTTGCACGGGAAATGGCAGCAATTTCGAAGCGGGCGGCTGTAATCTGAAAATAAAACCGCGCACGATTCGGAAGCCACGGTTCGCGCGGGTTGGAAACAGCGGGGACAAAAATCTAGGGAAGGGTGGGCGCGCCCCGTGATTCGGGATGAAGCTCCGCGGGAGGATTAAACGACGTGAGTCGCGTCGCCGGTGAAAGGGAACCCCGGGAGGACACCCATGGCTGTCGGTGGTCGTGCATACAACGAGACGTTGTACGCGCGGCGAATTCGCGGCACGACTCGTCTTTGGGAATTTCATTTCGCGACCGACCCATAAATTCTTCCCTTTATCTCCGGGCTGCCTTTGAAGAATTATTTCGACTCCGATCCTCTTTCCCCTTTGTATCGTTGGGAATCCCGATAGCGCCACGCAAACTACGCTGAGGTGCCTTCGCCGCTTGTTAAGGACGTTTTCAGAATTCCGTGTGAACATTGTCACTTAGTAACTTCTCGCCGAGACTGACTTTACCTCGATATCGAATCTTCTGTTAATTATCCAATAAATAAGAAAGATAACAACACTAGGATGATGTTACCTTCGGTATTTTCATGGAACTGTTTATCTTTTCTAAGAAAAATAACCGGCGGAGATAAATATTGTAAGAAAAAACACAACCTGGATAGGAAATATTCAGGTGGAAGAGAATGTATTTGATGCTCGGAAATCATCGTCGAGTTACAAATGGATGTTGACAACGTTAAGATAAATAATGAACTGATAATGCGGCAAGGCTATAGGCGTTCAATTCCGGAGTACAATTCGCGTTCGCAAAAAGCTAATAAATAAATACGATTAATTACGAGTAAGGACAAAAGCTTACCCTCCACGTTTCCCTCTGTCAAGAAAAGGTTTGCGTTAATTCTGCGCGAGACGCTAATTAATACGTGTCTCGTTAAGAGCCAGCTTCCACGTTGCAATTAACATCGCTAATTGACTCGCAATTAACAAAACTCAACGTCTCCACTCTCGTTATCGTCTTACCAGGTACAAAAAGACGGTATATGATGTAGGAAACACGGTATGGCTTACCTGAAACAGAAAAGAATACGTAATCATCAGTTTAGAAAATATGCTTTAAACAAACATTTATTACATGGGTTTTAATCCACTAACTGCCACGATTCCCATTTTGAGATTTTGTACACCACGAGAGATACAGAGAGAGATTGCCCCTGATCTCTTATGCGAAGGCAAGCCGATTTTCGACTCACATATACTGTGTGAACGTGGTCCTGAATTAAGCACATTTTCTCAAGGAGGAATCATTAGTTAAAAGAGTAGGGTAATTACGTTTCTTTGTCTCAAGTTTGTCTAATAGTTTCCCCTTAAAAAATGTCCCTAAGTCACACATAAGTTCATAGAGGCNCATTAGTTAAAAGAGTAGGGTAATTATGTTTCTTTGTCTCACTAATAGTTTCCCCTTAAAAAATGTCCCTAAGTCACACATAAGTTCATAGAGGCGTTAGTCTGCGCGAATGAAAAATCGGCTCGCCTAAAAGGGACTTACAAGCAATCTCTCAGACACCTCTCGGTGTTAAAAATGCTCTCATGCAACCTGCCACAATTACCACCTGGGACTTTTTCAGTATTTGGCAGTTAATAGGTTAAGATTGAGCGATCAGATAAAAAGTGTTTATACAGTGGTGGACTTGACATGCGATACGAATCATCGAAGCAGTCAATTAACACTGGAACTACATGCTACAATGACCGGTTGTATCAATCGGTAAAAATAGATATACAACAATTGTCGATACTTCTAATATTAAAAGTAGTAACCTACTTCCTTCATCAGTCATTTCGAATGAAAACAATTTCCAAACTCCTAAGATCTACGATGTCAAGACTAAGTACACCTTTATTGGACTCGGGATGATACGTGGCGAAAAGCGGATTCGATTGGGAAGATTAAATGTCGGGCAAAGCGCAATTAGTTGAAGGTGTTCGCGCGTTTCTGTGCCCGATTTCCCGGAGAGTCGAGGAACTTCCCCCGGTTGGCTGTGTTCCAGGTACTCTAACAAAGTCCATAGTATATTCGGATTTCGGAAAGGAATTCTAATTGGATATGGCGGCTCTATGATTGATTGCGTCTTAGTCTCGAGCAATAATTATCGCGAACGGTCCGCGAATTAACGACGAGAGTTAACGTCACCATTGCAAAACTGTAGTAGTTCGATTTGTTACGCGATAAATAGAGACTTTCTCGGTGATTTTAATTACTGTCGCGCGGGCCATCGCCTCGTGTCAGTTTCCGCGCGTCGGCACCGCAGCAATTTCGCGGAGACGCTATTACGCTTAATTATGAAACGTGTTTCTCGATAACGAGGTGACGCGCTCGCTGCAACCATTGAACTCGAACCCATTAGCAAGCGGAGAGACCCGTCCGTCGGCCGGCCGACCGGACAGGGTATCCTTCATTGATGTAGAAGGATCGATCGATCGAGGGACCACGAAAGATACCGAGTAACCCTGTTCGCAGCGTGGAAAGCGTATCCATTACCGATCCCTGTGCGCGACGAGCGAACGCCTGGAAACACGGCCAGGGTCAACGGCTCCTGTTTTAGGTCACCACGCTTGTTTCGTTAAATTTACTACGAAAGGAGACGAGAACCGTGGAACTGTGCCATCGACCGATCGACCGGACCAATCTCCCTTCGACCCTTTACAAACGCTCGCTTCACAGCCACAGGATTCGGTGCCGCACCGCACACTGTCGATTTCGTCGGATATCAAGAGGATATTTTTGCATCATTTCAATACGTACATTTGCATTTTATCCTTTTGTTTACCTCGTTAGCTGCTTTGACTGCTATTATTAAAAATGGTCACACGTGGTCATTTTTATTCCGGTCTCTATAATTATCCTACTATATTATGCATTTCATCAATAATCAACGGTGCGTATGAACGCATCCACGTCACGAACTTATGACCTAATAATATAAGAGTAAAGAAAAATTACTGAAGAACTTATTTAAAATGACTCAAAAATCATTTCTTGAGAACTTACTGTTAACCCTGAAATTGGCTTTTGGTTCATGCAATTAGTTGTGAGTCATGCACGTTCCAGGAGGAAGGCATCTTCGTAACTACTAAAAGTATATCATGTTACTCATGGTAGTTCTATAAATGAAAAAAGGATTCCTGCGGTACAAATCACTCTAGGTACAATTTAAAGTGATTCAAGCACCCATTTTCCCGGAATGGTATTTGAAATGACTTTTGATTCATGCAACCACGTACCGAATGAATCATGTGCATCCTACGGATTCAGTGCATTTTATAGGAGAATTGAATGCGTAGATAATATGAAGGATATGTGTTGAAGTAAACACATTATTCATCTTGGCTAAAAGATTTCAATCTCAATCTTCGTAAATAGAAAAATGTTTTATTTAAAATCTGAAATCACGTCATTTGTTTCCTGGAAAGGGAGCATCTTCCGGTTAGTAAGCTCGCGAAATGCAATATTACTCACGGGAGTTAAACCGTGCAAGAAGAACTTTCGAAAGGTCGGGAAGGTGAGAACCAATATTGCGTTTTTGCCGGATGGTTCCTTCTAAAGGACTGGGAAGGAGAAGAAGAAGAAGTTGAAGTTATAGAGTCAGCCGAAAGGGCTTTGTGGATAGCGAGCAAAGCGTCTCAGCGCGTTCCCCGAAAGACATCTTCGACAGAGGATCCAACGATTAAGGGAAGTCGGATGACCAGTCGATTGGAACGGAGCTCGAAACCGACGTCGAAGGAAAATCGTTTCGTTTCGCCGAGGTTCCTGTCAACTACGAAAAGAGTCTCTCGCTTTGTAGCCTCGGCCATGGCTAAGGTACTTTCAAAGCGGCAGATTCTGCAGGATTAAGGGATTTCTCGGCCCAAATAGGGAATGTGTATACAGAATTCTACAGTAACTCTAATATTCCATTTAAAAATTGCAACCAGGTCAAATCCGTAAGCTGAACACATCAAAAGCAAATCCAAATAGCGGACACACCTTAGATTTATTTCCTACACTTTTCTAGCATCCTATGCAGTCAATATAGGATTTACATAATAACATTTAATGTACATATAATTTTGTTGTGTAGCATTTAGTATGAGGCTTAAAAATCTTGATAGATCAGTTACGCTATCTTTATCCCGTTTAAACTTGCTTCGAATTTACCTCCCAAACTATTTTACCTCTTCAACTTCTCGGTACAATTAACGAACACAATGTGGACGAAGAAAAACGACTCGATGCCAAGGATACGAAGCAGAGAAATCGTAGGGGCCTGGGAGAAGGTCCCATTAAACGAATAACAAGGTCGTTCGCGAAAATACTGGTTTCAGTTTCAGGTACTCAAGTATATTGCTCATTGTATGGAGACTACAAGACGTTTGCGAGTCGTACGTTACAACGTGGTGGTTATCCGTTTAACTCAACTTCCATCTAGATTTTATCATAATATTTTACATGAATCTATTATACGAATCAGAGATTAAAATACCGGTGTCAGTTTTCAACTGCAATGATTCATAATTAGACCGTCGAGTTTTATGAGTAATAATACTCTTGTATCAATTAACAAAATACATTTCACATTTTATTCGATCTTTCAAAGATCAAACAGATTCATAGATACATATGAGTTAAAACAGAATCAAACGGGTTGACTGGGCAGAGAGAATTATGCCGATCCGAAATTAATTTCAATCTCATCAGTCAAAGACCGTTGGAACAGAGGCAACACGCTGTTTGCTTTTTAACCCGCGTTTCATTTTACAATATCAAAGAAACGGATGAACCGTTTTGGTTTCGGACCGCGGTTAGTTCAATCGCTGTTAAAATGCGAATCGCGGGATCTTTTAGAAACGATTTCACCGTTTCTGCTGGCCCTTTCTACGGCCGAGATCATCAACCCTTTCCATCTGTTATTTAGATACAGAAGAGGGGTTCCTGCGGGCTCGTTTATCTCGTGGACGGAAAGATAATGATCTTCTACGAGCTCGGCTTTGCCGCTCAAAATACGAATGGCCTCATATGTACACGTTTCACTATCAATCAAAAAATTGAAAAATTACTAACTACTCACTTAAAAAACAAAAGTGAATAAATCACCTCTTTATTTTTTTCCATTCACAACTTATTATTTGATTGATTAACTACTAAAATAATTCTCTTTCATAAGTTGTATCAATCTGACACGATATGACAAAATATATTTAAATATAATTAAATAAAACATATTAAAATAACATATCAAATATATTTTTCCCCTGATCTTTCATTCGCTTCTATTTGCAACTTATTACCCGATTGATCGACGACCACAATAACTTTCATTCATAGGCCGTATCAATCTGACACGATCTAAAAAAATATACAATTTTCTCGTAACAACGTCGTATCGCTGAGATTACTTTCGCGTGCGAACGTAAAGAGTATCGTGAACGGGCTGGCTCGCGTGCATAAAGACGGTTATGTTTTCCGCGGTAGTATAAATACACCGCGAGCGAGCGAGAAACGTCTGTTTGATGGGAGAGAATTGTGTGCGGAGAGGAGAGGAGCGCGCGCGAGCACACGCCCTCGCCAAGGGCTGCGGTGATCGTGCGTTGGCCAGCGTTAAGCGAGCCATGAACTAGATTTGTCGCCGGGAAATAAGCCCGCGAGAACTATAATCTGCGCCGTTCAAGCTCAACCGGCTGGCTCGATCACGGAATTACAACCCTCCGGTTTATTACAGCGCGTTTTCCTTGCCCGCCAATCTACCCGCGGATCGGCGTTAAATTAGAATTAGACGGATTAATAAAGCAGCGGGTCGGGCTTAAATCAGGAATTTGATTATCAAAGAAAAATTCGTTTCGCCGGAGACAACGGCAGTAGAGGGAACTTCTAGAAATAACGTTATCTCGGCGTCCTATCCGCTGGGAGCGAGAGTAAACCGCGAAAGAAAGGGACGGGCCGATGAAACGGGGAGAGAGGATTGTACAACCGCACCGCGGGTTAACTTTCGGGAAAAGCGGAAGTTTCCGTTGCTTCCGAGCCGAAGAAATAACGTTGATGGCTCGACTGCGGACTTCCCGAAAACTCGTAAGCGAACGAACTTCAAATTGTTTTTCATCGACCTCCATCCTGATCGCAGAAGTCACCTATTCGTAGCAAAACAACGTTCGCCCGATTCTATGAAACTGTTTCTCGTTCCAGTAATTATTGATCCCTTTGTTCAGTAATTCATTAGTACCTCATTAGTGCCTCTAGTTAAATATGCAGCGTTCAATAAAGTGAGTATAATTGTATTAACCGTTTGCACCCGAAGGTGACACATGCTCACATTTTGCTTTGTAAAATAATTATTACTTAAATATATTACTCATTGAATTAAACTTAATTACGAAAAAATTAATAATAACCTTAATACATTAATTTGTACATAAGAAATTCTTTGTGGAAAAACTCTTCGAGGGCAGGTGGTTGAAACACGCAAACCTTTTACTACATTAAAAAAGAAATAACTGAATCATATTATAGCTATCCTTATTGACTGAACCCTGTATGATTCAACTCGTTAGAAACAATTTTAGTAATGGCGCGCTTGCAATCGAACGACAAAGCCTCTTAGCGACGATTAATCGTGGAAATTAATTCGTCACTCCATTTGTATGATTACGAGAGGTTGTTCCTTGCGTCGACGAGAAAGGAAACGCGAAAACAGCGGCGTCGCTGCTTCGCTCCGCACCTCCGCCGGTTTTCTATGGTTGCGCTCGAGAGCAACGGTCCCGGTGGGAACCACCCCCCGGTCTCCCATGAAAATCAATCCATTCGTGTTTCGCTCACGGTGCTAGCCTTTCCGTAGCTGACTATAACCGAGATTAAAACGAGAAACCTTCGCTCTTATTCGTACCCATTGCGTACTCATTAATTAACTAATAAATCATTTACGTAACGTACGAACGAGACGAACGGATCTCGCCTTATGACCCTCCAATTTGTAATCTCGTCGCTCAAGATCCCTAATACCGTTATCCCTGTGTTACTGACCGAGGTAACCGAGACCCGGTAACCAATAACGTCGGATGAGGGGATGCGTGAGGTAATGGTGATACGAGGAATCGCGATGCCTCTCGTTCGCAAGATCCGGCGATGCCTGCTCGCATTAACGCCCCGGAGATAGAATTCGCTAACTGTGAATCGTTTCGTACATATCTCCGCGGCCGTGGGGATCGATACGGTCGCCATGGCGACGGCGGGCCTTCTCTATAGGGATACAGATACAGGGATATATCTCAATACGAGCGCGCGGCCCGTGCTTTTCACCCCCTGCGCGCTTTCACCCCACTTTTTCCCATTTTCCGCCCCGTGCAGCCCCCACCCCCCCTGCCGCGAACCCTCTTCTCCGACTCTTTGTCCTGGCCCTTACCGACTTTTTGCTTTCCTCCTCGATTCTACCTTCTATCCTGGCGATACCCTGCCTCGCGTACACTTTGCAAAATCAAAAGAAGTTAAATAGACTCTTCCGTCTCGATAAACGTGAAAAAATACGTTCACCTCGGTCGTTGGACGATCAAACGTGCCTATGTACGTGCGCGTTAAACCTAGAATCTATATTTTCGTAGAATGCCCCAAAGGGTTAACTATCGAGCTGTTTTTACAAAGTTCAGAGTCCTCGTAAATCCGTGCATCAGGCGGCTGTTAAGCGACTTGTCTCCGATATTGGCCGTACTGCACGACCTTATTAACTTCGCGAGCCATAAAGGCCTCCGAGCCCGTGATCTATACCTACCGCGGTATATATTTAGCTCGGCCTGCTATGCCCCGTCTATTAGCCTCGACTTAATTAACAGTTTTCCTATTAAATTATACAGATAGCGTATGCGAAACGTGTTAATAATTTGTACTTGTTGTCGTCCCTTCTGTCTTCGACTCGGAAGTGTATCAAATATTTTGACTTTATCATTTACAATTTTATTACGTCTTATATCTATACTAGAAACACTGAAACTTAGTACGTACCTATATTGCTCAAAAGCAGTAAAAATGACTTAATTGTGTAAAGAAATTTATTTAAAATTAATTTTTAACATCATCATATATTATTTACAGTTATAAAACAGGTTATTAGTAAATATTAGCGATAAAAAAAATTTCTAAGAAATTGTATCATTATATAGATCTTTTTTTTCTGACTGAAACTAAAAAGCAGTCAACATGACTTGCTTGGGCAATTTAGTGTTAAATGTTTGCTACTAGGATTTATGTAAGCGCATCGTTGTCGAGTGACGCAGGAAGATTCTGGATTTGGTCAACATTCAGAAACCCGAGAAGAAATTTCAAGAGGGGGAATCGATAACCGCAGAACGAAGAAGGGGTTCGTAGCGATCAATTTCGAGGATCGGACGAGGTGGAAAAACGAGGAACAAGAAAACAGGCGAGCGAGATCTCGGGCATCGCATCGATTCAACGAGCTTCGTTCCGATTGAGAATCCGGTTCCTTTACCTTCGGCTTCCCGTCAAGCCCAGTCAACTTTATCACCGAATTCATCGGGACGAGTCGACGAAAAGAGGATGCGAGAGTACGCATCTTCTTCATTGATACGCGAACCGCTTTCTCTTTGAAACAATCCCGTTTCCAAATCCGGAAACTATTAATAATTAGACTGAAATGTGCAAAACGAAACGCGCTCGATATGAAAATGAAATCTAGATTGGAATTTAATATTCCGTATGTTTCGCATGGCATGCATTTTTCATGTTTATATGCCCGATTTCCGTACACGTGCAATATGTATGTGAACGCATATTAAAAATAAATACGAGCGTATAACATAATATAAATGCATGAAAGGTGCGGTTTATTCAAAACTGCTTCTCGTGGTATTATTATCGAGTCGCATTCCTGCGAGCGAACTCACTCAAAAATGATTTCGCTGTTCGTTCAGGAAATAATTGGCAACTTCCCCCCGAGGTACTTGTTTTATTTATCGAACGGCAGCTACTAAAAGCTCCTGAGATTCGATGAATAGCGCGATCGTTTCTCTCCGCGCGGCAGCCACTTTATTTAACAGTAGAACTTTCCATTTCCGTTTTCTGCTAAACGATCGCGGAACTCGTAAGAGCTCGAAACTTTCTCTCGCTTCAATCGAGTAGAATGCACAGTTTTACGTTTCCGGCGACGCGTTCAGTCTCGACCACCGATCATTACTAGACTCAGAAGAAGAGAGAAAAAAAAAAACGAAGCAGGAAGCAGTGCTTTTTGTAGCCACGGACTATTTGTCACCGTCAATGTTAGAAAACAATGGAGCATGGGGGCTTCTCGGTTTCGCGCGCATCCAGATAGCAACCGTTCCGGCGCGATGGAACGCATTGTTCGGACACAATCGAATTCCTTTTGAGAATCCCGTCGAATAGGCCATTTCCTTCGACCCGTTTCCAACCTTCTTCGATCGCGTACCTACCTTCTCTTTCCCTTGTCAAATTACGCTGATACGTCAGCATGAAAACACGGATAATAATGACAGCTCGCGTAAGACCTACCGAAACCTGACGACTCACCCGATCGAACCTCGTGATACAAGAATTACAAAATATTTCAAAGGATATTATTAACCATTTAACTGCGTTCGACGTGTATACAGGTCTAAATCTTTTTCGATTAATATTGATAATAAATTTAGATATAAAGAGACTCGTATGAAACAATTTATTTTATTATAACATCGTTCACATGAATTCTGTAGCTGTTAGAATTTATTGATTTAATCAGTAGAATTTAAAGTATTAGATTTTTATATATTTAAATTAAATTCTGCAGTTAAAGGGTTAAACTGCTTAATCTCAGATAATGATTACCATAAGTGATTAAAAATACTCGTCTCTCTTAGTTCTTTGCGCAAAGTATGAGTCCATCCACAGGAAAATTGATCTCACGTTATAAAGGTCTGAAGAATTATTAAAATGCCTGTATCGTCACAGTGATAGCATCGTCACTTTATAAACAGTGACCTCGTTGGAAGGTAAATTGTAGACGCGGAGTTGAGACACGAAGAACTGATCGAATTTTTATTATTAATTACTCCACAGCTAAAACATTTGAAAACGTCAGGTAAAAATGTCGAGCGACCGTCTAACTTGAATAAATTGGATGCGATGGCAGGTAACGAGGCAGAGAACGGAGTGGTTATTTAACGAACGCATTCAGGGGTGAAAAATGAGAAATTACTTAACGTCGAGAAATTGTATACGTGGAAATTTGCATGCAGTTTCATACTGAGGTAAAAATAAACATTGTTGAATTCAATATGTTCGTATCATCAGGCAAAAAATTTTTGTATTTCTTATTAATTCTATGTTTTAACCCTTTGCACTCCGAATTTTATTTCAATTTCGTTATCAGCAGCTTTCAACGCTTTTAAGCGTTTTAATTGAAATTTACTTGAACTAAAAAATAAGGCAATTTAAATAAATAAGGGAAGAAACGATAACGTGTGCGCGACACCTATTTATTTGGACATGAAAAAAGGAGCTCCCGAGATAAAAACTGATGTCGAGTCACACTCGGCAAAGGGTTAAGATTTATGATTAATTGCATACTAATTCTCTTTAGAATCGTCAAGGATGGTTGAGCAAGAAAACCCGTGTATCGAATCGAACTCTTCCGGACTCGAGACTCGCGTTTTACCGGCTCGTGAAAAACGAGAATGCACTTTTCCTTGGTAATCGTGCTTGCTCGCGGCCGTAAAATGTAAATGTAGAAACAGGAAACGGAGATTGCCGCTGGAAGACGAGGCAGCCAGAGGTGACTCACGAGAAATCCAAATCACCGTGACTGCAGACCGTGGGACTACGTAAAGAAGAAGCTCGTAAACCGGAAGAGACATCTCTCAACGAAGAGTCCGGTCTCTATTCGAATCCTACACTGTGACTTTCAGGATCGATGCGCACGTAGGATTTCTAATATCGTGCGAAATATTCGACCCACTTTAATTATTCCTAATTATGAAAATACTATTCCCAAAATATTAAAACCAAGCTTTATATTGGTGCTTCGTCGTGCAGAGCGATAGCACTTATTACAGAAATCGAACTGATGCAGGAAAATCCTTAAAAACTATAGGAAAACATTTGGCGCGAGACATTACTTATGAATCGACGAGATCGCAACTTTGAGAAATTGAAATTCACGAAGCCTCGCGATCTACTTCGGAAGATAAGAAGAAGCGATTCTTGAAACAAATGCTTCCCTTATAGACGTCCATAAGTGGATTACAGGCATTACATATTCGCAAAGAAATTGAATCTGAAGATGCAAAGATGTCGTAAAAACGTATAGATATCATGAATGCTGTTTGAATCGTGCATACCGCTGAACAGAGAAACAGAAAAGCGAACATGATTCAGAGAGAGGGAATTAGCAATAGGAATTGCAGTTTTCCAAACGGGAATCGTAATATCGAAATCCCATTGAGGTGAAACAAAGAACGATTGTAAAGAGACCGGAAAGCAATTGGCGTGGCGGTGAAAATTGGAAACCGAGCATCCCCGATGGTCCTATGTAAATACACGGTTCTCCTGTTTCAGGAAACCAGTTGCATCGCGCGAGTATCGTGTCCCGGGCCATTCCTCATTCCCCGCTGTTTGTCCGTTGGAAGAACACATTCGCCGGATTATCCCCAAGCGTTTCTCACGAGACACCGTCGTTCCCGTCGCGAAATTTCTCCATGAAGTGGCGAACGTGGCCGATCTTTCTTTCAACCAACAAAACGAGAAACGCGGTTTGGTATCCGACGAGCGTGCCGAGATTCCGCTCTTCTGTGTCAATAACAATCTCCAGGGTCTTATTCCAGGAAGAGAAAGACATGCGCGGAAGTACGGAAACCTCCAGGGTGAACCGAGTTCACCGGGTAAAAGTGAGTATCCGTGCCCTCGTATCCTAACACAAAATCTGTATAATCTATTGTTAGGGATTTTTGTAAATGAGCGCAAATAGTAGGAACGTGTGCGAATGGGTGACGAATGATAGAGTGCGAGCAAGAGTTTCGGAATAGTACGTCATTTACATCTTATAATATTTCATATATTAAACTAGTGAATTTTCCAATACCCAGAGTTTGTTTTTTTCGGCTAACATTATTCACATACTACTCTGAGTGCAAACACATCCAACGAGATCAGAAGAATTTGCATTCAAAATAATACAATTTACTGACTCCATATAATAGAATATGCATCACATTTTATTAAAATGATAGATTCATCATAAAAAATCTTATAATAAAACACAAGAGCAATCGATTATTCTAAATAATTCTTAATCCCCGCGTTTTATTATGCATAGAAATCCACGGTGCAACTGTTACTAAGTACCATACAAAAACCGGGGCATTCAGCCGCAAACCTTGTGGTGGTACCAGAGCGAGCAGACTTTGGAGAAAATATTTCCGAATTTCAACAAGACAATTCTCCATCGCTGACGTCTACGTACTTAGCTTTTTCGTCGCGAGCACAGAGCAAAACAGGGGACCGGTGTGGTCAGGTCGGTCCGCCTTTGTACGAACCGAAGCGAACCACCACCATCTGTT
>SHCU01000027.1:420217-431028 GCA_004307685.1 Ceratina australensis
GAGAACGGAGTGGTTATTTAACGAACGCATTCAGGGGTGAAAAATGAGAAATTACTTAACGTCGAGAAATTGTATACGTGGAAATTTGCATGCAGTTTCATACTGAGGTAAAAATAAACATTGTTGAATTCAATATGTTCGTATCATCAGGCAAAAAATTTTTGTATTTCTTATTAATTCTATGTTTTAACCCTTTGCACTCCGAATTTTATTTCAATTTCGTTATCAGCAGCTTTCAACGCTTTTAAGCGTTTTAATTGAAATTTACTTGAACTAAAAAATAAGGCAATTTAAATAAATAAGGGAAGAAACGATAACGTGTGCGCGACACCTATTTATTTGGACATGAAAAAAGGAGCTCCCGAGATAAAAACTGATGTCGAGTCACACTCGGCAAAGGGTTAAGATTTATGATTAATTGCATACTAATTCTCTTTAGAATCGTCAAGGATGGTTGAGCAAGAAAACCCGTGTATCGAATCGAACTCTTCCGGACTCGAGACTCGCGTTTTACCGGCTCGTGAAAAACGAGAATGCACTTTTCCTTGGTAATCGTGCTTGCTCGCGGCCGTAAAATGTAAATGTAGAAACAGGAAACGGAGATTGCCGCTGGAAGACGAGGCAGCCAGAGGTGACTCACGAGAAATCCAAATCACCGTGACTGCAGACCGTGGGACTACGTAAAGAAGAAGCTCGTAAACCGGAAGAGACATCTCTCAACGAAGAGTCCGGTCTCTATTCGAATCCTACACTGTGACTTTCAGGATCGATGCGCACGTAGGATTTCTAATATCGTGCGAAATATTCGACCCACTTTAATTATTCCTAATTATGAAAATACTATTCCCAAAATATTAAAACCAAGCTTTATATTGGTGCTTCGTCGTGCAGAGCGATACCACTTATTACAGAAGTCGAACTGATGCAGGAAAATCCTTAAAAACTATAGGAAAACATTTGGCGCGAGACATTACTTATGAATCGACGAGATCGCAACTTTGAGAAATTGAAATTCACGAAGCCTCGCGATCTACTTCGGAAGATAAGAAGAAGCGATTCTTGAAACAAATGCTTCCCTTATAGACGTCCATAAGTGGATTACAGGCATTACATATTCGCAAAGAAATTGAATCTGAAGATGCAAAGATGTCGTAAAAACGTATAGATATCATGAATGCTGTTTGAATCGTGCATACCGCTGAACAGAGAAACAGAAAAGCGAACATGATTCAGAGAGAGGGAATTAGCAATAGGAATTGCAGTTTTCCAAACGGGAATCGTAATATCGAAATCCCATTGAGGTGAAACAAAGAACGATTGTAAAGAGACCGGAAAGCAATTGGCGTGGCGGTGAAAATTGGAAACCGAGCATCCCCGATGGTCCTATGTAAATACACGGTTCTCCTGTTTCAGGAAACCAGTTGCATCGCGCGAGTATCGTGTCCCGGGCCATTCCTCATTCCCCGCTGTTTGTCCGTTGGAAGAACACATTCGCCGGATTATCCCCAAGCGTTTCTCACGAGACACCGTCGTTCCCGTCGCGAAATTTCTCCATGAAGTGGCGAACGTGGCCGATCTTTCTTTCAACCAACAAAACGAGAAACGCGGTTTGGTATCCGACGAGCGTGCCGAGATTCCGCTCTTCTGTGTCAATAACAATCTCCAGGGTCTTATTCCAGGAAGAGAAAGACATGCGCGGAAGTACGGAAACCTCCAGGGTGAACCGAGTTCACCGGGTAAAAGTGAGTATCCGTGCCCTCGTATCCTAACACAAAATCTGTATAATCTATTGTTAGGGATTTTTGTAAATGAGCGCAAATAGTAGGAACGTGTGCGAATGGGTGACGAATGATAGAGTGCGAGCAAGAGTTTCGGAATAGTACGTCATTTACATCTTATAATATTTCATATATTAAACTAGTGAATTTTCCAATACCCAGAGTTTGTTTTTTTCGGCTAACATTATTCACATACTAATCTGAGTGCAAACACATCCAACGAGATCAGAAGAATTTGCATTCAAAATAATACAATTTACTGACTCCATATAATAGAATATGCATCACATTTTATTAAAATGATAGATTCATCATAAAAAATCTTATAATAAAACACAAGAGCAATCGATTATTCTAAATAATTCTTAATCCCCGCGTTTTATTATGCATAGAAATCCACGGTGCAACTGTTACTAAGTACCATACAAAAACCGGGGCATTCAGCCGCAAACCTTGTGGTGGTACCAGAGCGAGCAGACTTTGGAGAAAATATTTCCGAATTTCAACAAGACAATTCTCCATCGCTGACGTCTACGTACTTAGCTTTTTCGTCGCGAGCACAGAGCAAAACAGGGGACCGGTGTGGTCAGGTCGGTCCGCCTTTGTACGAACCGAAGCGAACCACCACCATCTGTTCGTCGTGCCTTTGGCATTTTGCAAACAACCGCCACCTGTGCACACGCTCGTGTGGCGAGACCTCTCTCTGTGTGCGGTGGCATCGCGTTTATTGCTGCCAGGAATCTTGCGGCTACCGCGGTTCGATTGCTTTCTCGTTAATCGACAACCGCCGAAAATACATCTGCTTTAATTAAAAGGTTGATCACGACGGGATTAGACGGAACAACTCTGCCAACGGTTCACTATGATTACTCCTTGATAAAATATACTCTAATACCATTTTTTATCATCTTTATAGAAGTATAGTAGTAGCAATTAAATAAACTGATATCCTTTGTTCTATATTACATTTCGTACAACACCTCAATCTTTTTGCAGAAATGTTGTTTTACAGAATTAAATTTGTCATAAGCATATATTTCAAAGTGTACCACCAGTGATACAAATGGCACGGTGTTAAGATACATCTACCCCCTGATCCCCAAAAAGAGCAGCCTTGGTCTAAACTCAACGCAAACCACAGTTACCTCTCTGAATTTCTCAACTTCATATTCAATTCCATTACATGAAATATAGAGCTACACGTCGTCATCACACAATACTAATTTCCATTCTGAATGCAACAGTATACTACATTATATTACATTTACCCCTTCATTTAGTTTTAATAATAATAATAACAGGTTGCTTTCCCAAGACTCTGGTATTTCAGAAACAAATTCAAACACCGGGAACGTAGGATGGCTCGTGTTGGAGTCAACGGTTCGAGACTCCTGACCCCGTTCGACGGTGAATCACCAAGACCGTCGCTCTGCATTTTTTACTGCGTACGACACGACAATACTCGCGATACTTTCGCAACTCTTTTCCCCCCACGGGCGTTACGTCGTCGTCGTCGTCGTCGTCGGCGATCAAACACCTGGAGTATGACCCCTTTTCCTTCGAAATAAATGTTACGACGCGGGAGCAGGTGTTCCCGAATGATCGCGTCGCTTGCGAAACAACCGTGCCGGCGAATGAAACGTGCGTCCCTTTATCCCGGAATAAAAATCCTCTAACGCGGTTACGTCTTTTAATTCGAGAGCAAACAAGCGTGTTCGCGGAATTCGTTTAAAGTTAAATCCGTTTAATTCCCGGTACAATTTCCCTGAGTCGATGGCTCCTCGCGCAATTTAATCGTGAACGGTGAAATTTATTTGTAAACTTATTCGAGAAACTCTGCGGAGTTGCAACAACAACGGCCTCCGCCCCGTAAATATCTTGTCGTTTCAGCAAACGACACGGTTGAAACAGGCGAAACGCCTCCGCGGGCTTCAACCCAATAATTAAAATATTTTTATTTCCCACCGGAGACGGCGGAGGTAAACAACTCTTCAAATTTATGCAGCGCCTGCGCGCATACCCGGTTATACTCGCGTAACGTCACTCAGAAACATGATGCAAAATAAATTCACCGCTTCGCGAAATGCAAACCGCAACATTCACCGTTTTTATTTCCCGGTGTCTGATATCAATTAGTAAACTTCAATCGCAGGACGATGAAACGTCGAAGTTATTTTAAAAAAAAAAAAAAAAACTTCCTATCGGAAGGTTATTTCGAAATTTTTAATTGAACGTCAGCGAAGATTTGGTAGAAAGAATTGAAGATTTTCCGAGCACCGCAGGGGAAAAATCGGTCGAGAGGACAACGACGATTCTCGACGCCGTGGGAGTCGTCGCACCTGCGCTATCCTCGGTCTAGACTCTTCTCGTTCGAACGCGGGGAATCACTTATTCATAGAACGCACACGAGCGATTGTTGCGACGAAGGCGAGCGTACACCTCCAGCAGCGAAATTACTGCGAATTTCGTTTCACCCCGAGTCTTGGGGGAGTTGAAATAATCATGAAATTATAGACCATAGTGGAACTCTACGCTGAACTCCAATCGTTCCATAATTTTCTATATCCCCATGTACCTGGATATCTTTCATATCGTTGTAAAAACTGTCTATTATAAAATTAATGCAAATTGTCATTCTAACCCTTAACGAAAAACAATGATCAGTAGGTCGACGGATTTTTTAAGAAATTAAGTGCTTCATTTGAAGAGCGAGAAAAGGTGCATAATTAATATGGCTTTATTGAATTTTATGAAAACTTACAGTAATAATAAGTAGCATATGAACTGATATGTCCAAAAGGATATTGAAGTGAAAATTTCCGAAAAATACTGTCACGAGTATGGCGGCATTCGTTCGTTAAGGGCTAATTTACTACAGAATTTCCAATTGATCAAACTCTATCAACTCTATTTAGTCGAATTAGCAAATACAATCAGCGATTAATCTACAAATGAGAATGCGCAGAACGAGACATAAATCCTTTAGAGAAAAGTGTAGTTAGAGCAGTTTCATAATAAATCCATGTAACATCCGTGCTTCGGGGAATAGCGTGGAAAAAAAAATTGATAAAAACTTGTTCTATATATCGAAGCGTTAAATCAATTCGCGATGGCGATGAATCAGTGACGGGGCTTGCTACGAGCCATTGCATTGTCAGCATTTATCTTCGATAATCTACGTCCGCGATGCGGATGAAGGGATAGAAATACGAGTTCGCGAACAACCAACGGGGTAAGGAAGAAAAAGATGAAGAGTGCGAACGTTGGGAATAGGTTTCCTCCGCTTTCAGTTCTATTTTCGGAAGTTTCGAAACGTTCGACCGATACAGAACCTCCATTATATGAATATTTAACGTATCACCACCAGCTGTCCGTACATTTTACTGTGTGATCAAATGTCTTCTACTGCAATATCATGTGTTCACTTAAACATTTTTATAAAATAAAATTCTATTTATTTTCGTAGTTTATTTGGAAAATGGCCAAAGTTTACTAGCTGTCCCTATATTTTAATGTATGATCGATTTGTCTCTTACTGCAACATCGTGTGTGCACTCAAATATTTTTATAAAATAAAATTTGGGTCGTTCGAAAATGACCAAAGTTCATTTATACTTAAATTAAAATATACGTATTGGATACCAGTGTGTCATTCTGCTTAAATGCATCTGCAAGAATTAAATCTAAAAAATAATAACACTTACGACGATAATATAAAGACGCAAATATTAAAGCAGCTAGTATAATTTTTTTGAAAGATGGACTCGTGTTATTTTCAAAATAAACAGCTTCGAAAACATGGATTTTAAATATTCTGCATAAAATAGCCAAACAAAACGAACAAATAATAATAATAATATAATACTGCAGCTATTAAGGAAATGATTTAACTGGTGAATCCATTTAATTCGTCGTGCAATTAGTACATGTAACGGAGGATTGGATTAATCCCGGATCGATATTAACTCTGCCCGCAGCTGTCAACGCTGTTAACGAATCGTCAACGATTAATTGGTTTTATTTAAAAGCGAGTACCCGGATCCACCTGTCCTGTACGGGCGGCGCGAATTCGGGGCCGGCTTTTGTATTAAAACAGGCGTAATGGACCGACTTAAAGGGGATAAAACGAGGCATCATCGAGAAGAATTACGTGAATTTCATCTGCAGGCTGTTCGCGATGCGAGTAATTGAGAAACTGGAACGGGCTGACGCAGGGACCGAAGGGATCGCGTTTAATTGATTCCATTAGCCAGCGGATTACCGTTCGATCTACGATTCCGAGGCTCGCGTCACTTTTTTTCAACCCTCTACCGCGTTCACGAGCCGACGGCACATGGTTCAATTATTTTCTAACACCGCAGCTGTTCCGAGCCTAGCCGCATTCACGGAGCTTCCAGTTCCTTCTCAATAATTATAAACCGTGTAATTGGAATGTATCGAAAGAAAAGAATGGGGCCGAGCCGGGTTTCGTTCGTCGAGTCGAAAAAAAGAAAACGAGTTGTTAATGGAAAAATGCGAATAAAAAGAAGACCGAGCGCTGATCAATCACGGGGTAAATCAAAAATGTTTGAACAAGCTAACGCGACTGCCGAAACTAGGCGGATCGATACTACTTCCACCGTGGGAGGCTCGATGAATTTTGTATTGAGCTATAAGGCGATTTAATCGAGCCCCACCATTGTTCGTCGACCTGGCAATTATGTCGATCCCCAAAGAACTTACGAGGCGGAAGAGCAAATCGCGACTAATTCCGCTGCGGTGGAAATTACCTGCCCATAGGGGTAGTCTCCTGCACCCCTGGAGATACTAAATTTTCGCGACGGGCAGGGGCGGCCGAATAATCAATGAAGAATTTTCCAAGCCTTCTGTCTCTCGATTGGATACAAGAATTTTACGGATCCTTTGCACAGGATCCGGTTTAGCCCTAACACTCTGGGAAACCTGGATTTAGGTAAAAGGTTCGAGGCTACCTGTCTTACACATTGTTCCCCTCCTTCTCATACAAGTTGTTCCTGTCACAACAGCATCGGTGGTTCAGTGGTAGAATGCTCGCCTGCCACGCGGGCGGCCCGGGTTCGATTCCCGGCCGATGCAACTTAACTTTTATTTCGCGGATACATATTCGCGAGATTCCATTTTGTGAAAGTAGGTTATCTGCCTTCTCCTCTGCTCTGGATACGTAAACAACCTCACCGAAGCATCGGTGGTTCAGTGGTAGAATGCTCGCCTGCCACGCGGGCGGCCCGGGTTCGATTCCCGGCCGATGCAACTTAACTTTTATTTCGCGGATACATATTCGCGAGATTCCATTTTGTGAAAGTAGGTTATCTGCCTTCTCCTCTGCTCTGGATACGTAAACAACCTCACCGAAGCATCGGTGGTTCAGTGGTAGAATGCTCGCCTGCCACGCGGGCGGCCCGGGTTCGATTCCCGGCCGATGCAAAATTTTTATTTTTTTTCTGATATTTAAACGATAAAAAAATTATACTTCATATATATACTACTTTTTACGATTCATAATTATCTTAACACTATTAAGTCTACCAATTTTAACCCTTTGAGCGGTATGAACCTATATATGGATTCTCGCACAACCATTCGACTTTGGCTATGAACCCATATATGCGTTGTTACACGCTATTGTTATGTTCATGTTGCTTAATGAAATTTTTGTTGCTTGTGTCGCTTAATAAAATAAATGGTTATTAAGGCTCTTGAGGTCGCTACATAATTTATTTCAGTTGCTATCAATATACTCTGCAATGAAAATTCTGCTCAACTTTTAAAAAGTGACCAGTCCGCGGCGCACGTTTAACGTCGGACAACGCAGCACTCAAAGGATTAATAAAATATATCATACTGTTATTCTAATTGCTTTCAGAATCCTGTTTCATCTCAGAACGACCAGACTTTCGGTTTTACACCCTTCAAACAAAAAACAGATGGTCTACATCGTAGAGTGTACGAGGCATGGTTTCTCTCCCACCATTCTCTGAATCTCATTGCAGCATCGATCCTAAGATCCCTTGAAAGGGGACGGCCGTGAACCCCGCAACGAGCTACAAGCTTCTTAGGGTCACCTGAACTAAAAACCTGACTCCGGCTCCTCCTCGTCCTCCCTTTATCCGGCTTTTAGGCGCACGTTCCTCGCCGCCCATTACGAAGATCGCTATCTCAACCTTTTTCCTGGTATCTGCCTTAGAAAATTGTCGAAACGCAACGCCGGGTCTACGCGTTCTTACAGGGTGGAAAAACTCAGGTTTCCGAGTAACCTGCCCGGACAATACACACATCGCGAGTGAAAACGGAGCCACGGTGAAATTGAGTATCGTGATAACCTCGACACACAGAGCGGAGTCGAAAGAAACCCGATGCCAAGGCCGCGTGTAACACAACGAGTAGTAAATGTCAGTTTAACCGGTTGAAGTACCTTTCGCTGTTAAAATCACTCGTACGAACCCGAGGAGAACGCTTTCGAGTGTTACACGACTTCTTCGCGGCGGATAGTACGGTAAGCTCGCGAGCACGGGCCCGTTATGGTTACGATCCCCCGACGACGACCGATGGAATTCTTTTTGTCCACCGTAAAGCTCAGGTAGAGAGGAGCGAGGAGGAAAGAGAAGAGTGGAGAGGAAAAAAAAAGGAAGAAAGAGGAACTCGGAGTGAAACGGCCGAAGTCGTTTCGCTTGCGTAAGAGGGAGATGCACTTTAGGGATCGGTTCGATGAGCAGGGCCAGGTGCATTGACTTTGGCCCGAGACAAACCGGATGTCGAAGTCGACTCTTATGGTTCTAGACCCTAGATTTTTCCACGCCTCGATTTCTTCGTGTCAAACCATAAATTATCTACTTCAGAATATCTCCGGTGATTGCTCCATCCGAAAGGACGTCTTTTCCTAATCTGACTACAGAATTTCTACGATCGTATTCGCTCGAGTACGATCTATTAAAATAGTTCGCGTCGAGCTTGTTCCGACTTCTTAACAACAATCGCGATAAAAATAGTCCGCTCATTCGTATCGAGTAAATCTATCTCGGTAAAGAAGCGAAACCCGTCCCTGCAGTTCGTTCTCTTTGTTGTGCTCGAACCACGAAGGTGCAACGGCCGACCGTGAACCAAAGTCATCGGCGAAATCAAGCAACGTTCATTGCCTCGTTTTACGTTTATCCGCGACAAAGCTACTTGAAAACGTGTACAACGATATTCTTCAAACGAGCGGACAGAGAGGAAGATCCGTCGCAATCAGGCTAATTTCTTTCTGACTCAGCTCCTACTTGGCTTTAACCATCTCGGTAAACAAGGACAAGAGGCGAATGTTCACTGTTCCTTCGAGACATCTGGTTTCTTTCTCGTTTCGCATTCCGCGTTTCGAACGGCCATCTCCCCGGGGGCTTTCAGGCGACCAAACAAAATTACTCCGTAAGGCGAATTTCGCGAGGAAACTATATTCGCGGAAACTTCCGTCGCGCTGGCTAAGATTGCCGAACCCCATTCGAGGAACTTCATGCTAAGACCGTAACAATAGCTATTAAGTAGTTTGTTTGCTAGAAGAAATTCGCCGGACCAACTCGTGAAAGGGGTCCTTCTCGACGAGACTCTACTAATCCCGATTTCCCGTCCTCGTCCGATCCCATAAAACGGCGCTTCTCGAAAGAAACTCGTTTAAATTTAAATGATTTCTATCTCGTTTAAACGAATCGCATGCCAGTTATACAATCTTATTTCTCTCCACGTTACCTGTTGTACGGCTCCCGCAGCAAATGATTCATTAGTAACGCTTACCCGAAGCAGAGAGAGATTTAATTGTCAACGAACCGTTTCTTAAAACGTTTCAGTAGACTTAATTTAAACGAACACTTGGCGCGAGTTCAATCGCGATTTGACAAAGGGTCGACGAATTAAATAATTAAAAATAATTCTCGATCTTATCGAGAGAGCTCGCCGGTCGACAATTAAAATAACGTTCCGATCGAACGAAATTACTCCGACAAGAATAAAAAGAAGTCTGTACGTCGAACGGAGAACAACGATCGATCATTTTCGAAAACGAATTTTCCCCTCATCGCCAAGTCGATTCAGTCACCTCTTCGTATCTAGCTGGATACAATTCCAAATCAAGCCACGATTCCGCTAAGGCAGTCAGCCCCCCACCCAGCCAGCTACCCCCGCTGCTTTTTATCGTTTCATCCCTGTCACGTTTCCAACCGTACCGCCTCTCTGTCCTCCTCCTTCGCGGCCATCCGCCGGGCTTTCAGAGTCGCATCCAAGCAGCCAGCAGGAGACAAAGAGCTCGAAAGTTCTAGCCGTCGAGCGATTCGTCATTCGGTCGCGTGTATTCCTGCCGTTTCACGGCAATTCTTTCTTTTTTTTTCTCGTTGCCTACTCTCTTTTTCCAATCTTCGGCTGCGCTTTCCTCTAGGGTCGCATGTTTTCTTTTTGTCTCGCCTTTTCAACCCTTTTCGCTCCTCTACATATTTACTCTGCCTCCGATAAAACGTTATAGTTGCCACCTCACTGTTTTCCCTCCGTCTAGTCGTTCGCCAAACTTCTCATTTCCGTTCCATCTATGCCTTCTGTTCGGCTCTCTTCATCGGTTCAACGGTCCCCCGGTTTAATCATCTTTCTTTATCCTACGCCGTTTTCTCCTAGCTGAATAAACAGGCCAGAAACGCGTGCGGCACGCTCGTCATGCTTTAATGCACGGTTCGTGCATAATGCAACGCCGGTATTGTGCATGCGTACTCACGGGACCCCGTAATATTCCAATTCCGCGGCCGATGTATGCATGCATGTCGATCGATCTCAGATCCGAAGACCCTCGAGAGGATATCCGTAAATTACGGGATAGAAAATCCACTCGCGGAGACGGTTCGACGTAAACGGTCGATAAAAATGTAACTCGGGTATAAAATCCTGTATAATTAGGGTGACGTACTTATTTTGTGGATTACGAAACGGATACTCGAGATGAAACCTTAGAAATCCCATTGAAATGGTTTCAATCTCGATGTATTAAAAAAAAAACCTCGTGAA
>SHCU01000027.1:437112-463338 GCA_004307685.1 Ceratina australensis
GACTCCTCCTCGTTTCCCTGTTTTCCTCTCGAAATTAATGCCCATTTTATAGTATGTGATACGTTCGGTTCGTGGATTCACTTACCTTCGCTGTTCTTCTTGGCGAAGCCGAAGCCGGCAGTGGGTCGTCGCCATCCCCTCCAGTTGTTGCACAATGATTCAGGCTCGCTGCTCCAGCTGCACAAAGAATCCTCCTCGAAGCGGTCGGAGTCGTCGAAGGAATAACGATCGGTTTCTTCCCATTCGATTAACGGACCGTCCGTTTCGCGACGACGGACGTTACACACGGCGGGTATGGCAGCCGGGTCCCTGCCACCACGTGCACCGTCACCCCCATTGTTACCACTGTTACCGCCACCGTTGGCACCGCCACCCCCGCCGCCGCTACCACCCACCGCCACGGGAGACCGAGCCAGGTTGCCCGCCAGGTTTAATAGTCGTTCCAATTGGCACACGCGACACTGCGCCCCCGAACGACCACCACCGTCGTGCTCGTGCTCCGTCGACGGTTCCACCGCGATGATCACGAAGCGACGACACCGCCGCCGTCTCTCACGAGCCGAGCCACTGTTCCAAGCGAAAACCCTTCAGCCCACACGAATCGCCGCCTGCTGAGGAAAAATTTCACGTGGTTACTTAAGAAGCCATTTTGGTATCATTAAATAAAACAATTAAAAATTAGTAAAAAAAATAGCTAACGAATAAAAGATTCATTCTACTAAGAATGAATCATTTTACCATTCCAGAATCCGTACATAAACATATACGAAAGGAAATAACAGACATTGTTTAAAAACTGCTGAGAGTTTTTTTTTATTCTCAATTTCTTTCGTCAAACCTTGTAAATATTTTTACGATAGTACGTACTACCAGCTCGGTTTGGAATGAAAAATAACAAAAGTTCTGTGTTTACAATTCGTCGCTATTGTGAAAAAAAGGTGTTACCGATATCACGCGTACGGTATTTCTGGCTTACACGTAACTACACGTCAGGACTTTTCATGACCAAGCACCTATGAAATTTGTTGATTGAACTCTGATTTGCGAGGCACGGCAGGGTAATTGGTAAAACCGAGAGCACATCTCTAACCACTGTTTTACCACCACCGACACGATGCCTATCCAATATTTCCCCTCGGTAAGCTCCCTCCGCCATCAACCACGGCTACTTTTAATTGTCCCTCCGAATCGGTGTACACGCAACGTTACAATATCACCCTAAATAATAATCGCCGAGAGATCGAGTTTACCATTCAGAAAGAGTCCCATTATTTTCAGCCCTTCTCTATTGATTCCGATCGACGCTTAATGACTTTAATTTTAATAATTTTTCCATTTTAAATTCATGCATCGAAAGATTCGACATATTAATTGACTCGAACCGGTTATACGTGTATCTGCAAACTGTTACTAATTGTCGTGTTTTCAATATAACAGGACGACGTCACCGTTCGCTTTAGAATTTCGTTTGCTCAAGACTAAATTTAAAATGTTTTTCAATCCGTCGTCAAAAGCTGACCTCCTCTCAAATAAAGTGAATATTTCAACAATATGAACCATCGAAGATACTCGTCTATTTTTAAGACAGATCGAAATGCTGAGTATACTAAGCGCGCAAACAATGGTGAAAGTAAGTTGAAGAAAGTAACGATGCGAGAAATGAATGTGATGGTGCAAATATAATCAACGATCGATCTAGCTATTATTAAAAACCCTTGTCCCTTGGGAAAAATAAACGAGCGTTCGAAAACATCGAATGGCTTCAAAACAGTAACAGCTGATTCACGCCGCTCCGATACACGAAGAATCGTATCGATTATCACGTGAAGAAACATCATTCTTACATATCGTGTAACTTCGCGCCAACACGTGAATAAAACAAACACGGTTGAAAGTACCGATGTGCGTGAATTGATATACAAAAAAAGAATCAACGAGAGGTAGACGGTACGCACGCAATTCGTTAGTAACGTCAAAACTAGTAGCGAGACATTAAGGTTAGAAACGAGTGTGCTAGTTCTAGGATCTAAGCGAAAGTGTCGAGGTAACCGTTGGCTGAGATCGACACGAGTGTATCGGTTTAACGAGAAACAGATATATGAGGACCTTGGCAGATCGACAGACCCACGTCAAGAACGTGCGACGACCCCGAGCTCGCACAGGGGAGCAACCCCTCTACCTTCTTATGATATATCTCACTGTTCCACCTTTCACACCTATTGTCCGCACGTATTCTAATCCTCTTCCTGCTTACCTTACCCTCTCCTGACAAGTTTACCGTTTCGTCACTGGTGCACTTCACACCCCTGCTTTTTTCTACTACTACTTACTACTACTACTACTACAACTACCAACACCATCGAACGGGCAGTACGGAACCAGAACAGAATGAGAGGTGATACACAAACATAATATTGATACGTATAGACACGTACACACATAAAACGGCGCACTCGACAACAGAGTAGGACAGCTGAGCCACCACTGCCCCACCAGATTTTATGTAAGAGACATCTTGTACCGTATACGCGGTACCTTCCGCGAAGGTTAAGCCCGGCACGGGCGCACGTACGATTACGATAATTTACGTTAAAATTGCGCACTACACCACTGTACTTGACGCGAAACTCCAGCTACGCTACCCCATCGACGACAACAACAAATATGGCGAGGAAACCTCCTCCTGCGCCTCTCTGCTTCGACTGCCGAGCTCCAACGACCCCTACCCGACTCCGTCCCTCGGCTGCTTTCGACCGTCCTCGGGTAAACTCGGCTTTCCCGGCATTTCATTTGAAATGACGATTACACTCTACGATTTATATTTTCGATTCAATTTATTTTATTGATCTACGAAGTATGTATTATATTATTAAGAGAACGCGTGCATATAAATAGTGACTGGCACGTAAATTAGGATACTAAATTACTACCTCGTACAATATTCTGTATTTGGAAAATTCCTGTATTTTATATGGATGGAAATAAACTTTATTATTCTTCTAAATACGTTCCTTAATTCCTTTTTACAAAACTGTATTTTTCGCATTGTTTTTTATCGCGCGTAAGTCACGACTCGTATTCCGGTTTTCGATACTATCGAATCTTGATTCGAGTGCTACTCGCCGGAAGTTGCTTTCTTTCAGACTTCCTGCGTCGATCGCGTTACATCAGGGAGTTTCAGTAGGTCCTATTTTCAGGTATTTCTATTATAAAGATACGTCGTTCGTTCAAAAATAAGTTAGTTGATAAATAAACTAAATGTATTTGTATAAGTTATGCTAAAATTCTTTTTACGTAATTCATTTATCATTAAGATGTTGACGGATTAATTTTGCCTTATGAGGTTCATGTGTGTTTGTTTCGAACACTGTCACGACATAACCCTCTTTAACGTTAACGTACACAGAATCTTCTGAATAAAACAGTGCAATACATATTTTGCAGAGATGCCACCAAAAAGGGGGAAAGTACAAAAAGAAGAGGTTCAAGTATCTCTTGGACCACAGCTACGCGAAGGTGAAGTTGTTTTCGGTGTTGCTCACATTTTCGCGAGCTTTAACGACACATTCGTCCACGTAACTGATCTTTCCGGGAGGTACGTTCGATGTATAATTCAAATCCAGTTTCAAACAATTAAGTTTCGTGTATCTCATACTCATATATATTTGTTTCTTGCAGGGAAACCATCGCCCGAGTTACTGGAGGAATGAAGGTGAAAGCCGATCGTGATGAGGCTTCCCCGTATGCTGCTATGCTCGCGGCTCAGGTAACGATATGAAATATTCATATCTAATTTGTTGTTTCCACATACAGGCAGCTTCTAAGTTATGTCTTGAAAACATAGGAGCGTTCATGTTTGTGGTACATTAAAAGTTCTTTTTTAATGGAAGTGTGCCTCTCTTCGAATCACTTCTTTACCTCAAAGAATACATTTCATTAAAAAATACATTAGCAATTGAATATAGATGATATCCAGGGATATTAAATTGAGAATATTTTTATAGGATGTTGCAGAGAAATGTAAATCTCTTGGAATCACGGCATTACACATTAAGCTGAGGGCTACGGGAGGCAACAAAACTAAAACGCCTGGCCCAGGCGCACAGTCTGCATTGCGTGCGCTCGCACGTTCCAGTATGAAGATTGGTCGTATCGAGGATGTGACGCCAATTCCATCTGACTCTACACGTAGAAAGGGTGGTCGTCGTGGACGCAGGCTGTAATTTATGTTTCTATGTGTGGTTTAACTTTCAAAAATAAAAGTTAAAAAAAAGTTTTGTATCTTTGTATTTTTATCTTCATATCATTAAACATTAATTTTATGAATAATAAGAAAATCATGTGTTGATTTATAGCCATTAGGTGCAAAATTAATATAAATTGAAGTTTTCCGCATAATAAATAATATCTATTAAAGCGCAGTATAAGAATTTGTATTAGTAATTGTAATTCTATAATATAAATATTAATATTCGGTGCTGTAAAGTGAGCATTAAGCGCTTCCAACAATACTTCCCACAGTAAGATAAAGTTTAACTTTAAGGTCCACCTTCTGAGGTGCTTTATGTTCTAATGCTGTAATGGTATTCACATATCCATATTGCATAACAAATCCAATTATAACAGATTCACTCTCCTCTACATTTTCGTCCGGAGTTACATGGAGTTTTATAACAGCTTTGTTATCCTTTCGCCAGACCACAAGCCTTGATAAACAATATATTTTACATGTTAATAAATCGTGATTTCAAATACCTAGAAAAGTGAGAAATGAAAATATATACTTAGGATCATCTTGAAAATTGTGCGTATCGCTAGTATCGTCATACTCAGCGATATCATCCCTGGGTGGGAGAATAAGTGAGCTGTGAGGCAGAACCAAATCTGCGTTTGCATGAATATTTATCGGTTTCGTTTCCTCAGCTATAGGCACTTGTCGTACAATAGAAGGTAACAAGTTTGGTGATTCGGAATCCTAGAATTATGGAAATGCTACAAATAACTTCTGAAGAAGAAGGCGATAATTTTGAAAGTAAGCAGTACTTGTTCAAGATTTTCTTGTTTTAACTCATCCTTTTCGTCAACGACTGTTACAGGCGTCATTGGGCTATCCAATGATAATAACGTTATTTGTGTTTGATGTTGAGTTGGATTACAAAACTTCAAAAGTAATTCGCTTGATTTTCCTGGACGAAGTGGCTCACATGTAACGATTCTCACTTCAGGAATGTAATAACTGTAATAATACACAATCGTTGAAACCACGTCCATACACGGAGATATGAAGATTGATTGAGTTTATACTCACAATGCAGCAAGCTGAATCTTAAATTTTACAGACTGTGAACAGAGATCCGGCTTGCTGAGGCTATGTTCGCAAACGCGACATCGTTGTGATCTTTTAACTAAAAATTGTCTACGCTGTGGTCGTAATTCGTGTACATTTTCTGCCTGCACCTCCAGATGTTGCAGCCGCTGTTCCAATGTCGTAACTACGTGTGAGAAATACTTGATTAATTTTTGAAACGATGATTGATAAAGATTTGAAACGATTTGAAATTCAATACATTGGAAATCTTCATACGAACAGATAACTTACTTTTGTTTATATCTACTGGTTTTGTAAAAATATCTGCTGGCAATTCTTCAACCTCTGCGCTAGCAACAGCTGGTGGAGGCTGATCAGTTGATGGAGCAGCAGGTATTGTAGGGTGTCCAATGTGCTTCCGAATCATAGCAGATGTTATTCTGAACATAGTCTGCAAGAGCACACAACTCAGTGTCATACAAACATAGATCAGACTTTAAGATTATTACCGTCTGCATAAAAGGCCGTTTTGGTCGAAATTTCTTTGTCTCGCATTGCTGTTTCTCTATAGAAGCCAATATCTTATGATAATCGATTAAAGCATTAATTCTGCTCATATGAGGATTTTCTTGTTCAGGCCAACCTCCAGTAGCTATAAGAAGATACATGATAATTATATCACTTATGAGAATATTCTGATATCATTTTAATAAATAGTTTTAAATGAGCAACATACCTACAGACTGGTCTGGAATTCCAGCATCTCTGGATGTCCATCTACACATGGAACAAGAGAGATAATAAACTTTCTTTGGAGTTGTTTTTACATCTTTGGAATCTTCACCTTCAGTTGGTGCTACCCTCAAAGGTACATGACCAGCTCGTGTGCACAATGTTTGAAAGCAACAGGGACATTCGAAACAGTTGGAACACCTATTGATGAGTGAGTTGTAAGTACTACACGATTTTAGTGATTCGGTATTTAAATCCAACGTTTACCTATTCTTTTTAAAACGAACTTCTGCCAATGGTACAATTTCCATACAATTTGTGCAATAATGCGAGTCGACCTGTTAATAACAAGAATTTTACGTTTGTTTCTCTATGGAAAAAATCTATTACAACATCAATATGAAAGTACTATTCGTAAAGCATGATCGTTATAGCAATTGATAAAATAACATATATAAAATATTAAAGATTAATGTACCTCTTGACAGACACAATAACCACAACGAATTTTCAAGCAGTGCCTACAGAAATATATCTTCGAAATAGGTTTCAAAGAACCGCAATTACATACGTAACGAACGTAATCGGGTTGATTTAAGTACGACATGATTAAAACCTATATTTAATACTATTCAAAAATATATATATTATTCTCTACTTGTCATAAAACAAGTGGCACTCCTTTTCGATGAGCTTTCCTTCAAGCCATCTTACATTATTTGCAATTGTAAAATAAGCAGCAGCGGAGAGAACTGTCGGAGTTCAGTTCAGGCGTGCCAAATTCGGAAGTGCTGCACTTTGCGGCCAATTCGGAAAATATGTCGAAACATTTTCATTTCCTCTCTGGTGGTACCGTGACAGCTCCATTTTCATTATAGACCACGTTCAGATAAATCCGTGAGGTGTATTAAAAACACGGAAAAGAGGCTGGAAGCAGTTTTTATGAACATTTGTTATTCTGTTCGAAACAAGACAGTAACAATTTATCATCTAAATAAGGAATTGTTAAACAACTACTGAATATTGATCTGTTTTTATATCTAGTTTTAATTGTTGTTACTTAAACACATTTAATTATGTTTGCACGAAGATTATTACAAAAGCATAACATTTTGAGGCCTGACAGCGTATTAAAAAGATACTTAAAGGAAGCTGCGGCTATCAGTCCTGCAGAGACTCAGTTTGAACCTCTTCCTAAGAAAAGACCACCAAGAGAATCTTATTTAAAGGCTTTAATCTCAGGAGAAGCTGACAAAGAAGCTTTTCTTTATCCTGAAGAGATATCACTTAGATACCATGATTTTTGTAAATGGATGAAATCAGTAGAATCTTATATGTCAAGCTGCACTGTGTCGGACAAATCGTTGAATAGGAAAGAGGTATTGGATCAGCTCAGAGAACTTGAAGTGTTCAGAACACATATTAATGAACAAAACTTTGGCCTAACCATATCCAATACAGAGTCATTGAAATTAGTCGAGACACTTAGTAAGTTGCCTTGGTTGGGTACCTATATAATAAAGAATCATATTCTACCAGTTCAAATAATAAACAAGTATGGGTCACCTCAATTGAAAAGCAAATACTTATCAAAAATCATAAGTGGCGAAATGATTCCTTCAATATGCATCTATGAAGATGAAGGTAGAACTAATATTAATAATATGAAGACTTATTTATTAACAAACGATAAAAATTCCTGCTTATTGCACGGTAATAAAACACATGTTGTTAATGGAGCCAGTTCTAATTTGTTTTTAGTTTTTGCAAAAAATTCAAAGACTCCTGTAGGAAATACTGGACCAGATTCATTCTCGTTATTGTTAGTCGAGAAAGATTTTGGAGGTGTAAATTGTACAAGTGTATGTGATACAATTGGCAGGCATGAAACACCGACTTGTTCAATTAATTTCACCGATACGGTAATACCTAATGAGAATGTGATGGCAACTGGTCGTCCTGCATTCCAGATATTATTGGAATATATGAAACCTGGGCAGCAGAATATACCTGGTCTGGCAATTGCTATCTTGAGGAATTTTATAAATGAATTGATACCCGACATTTTGGAAATGAAACATTTCGACAGAAATTATTATGAGTTTGATGTTGTGAAGAAAACTATAGGAGAAATATCATTTTCTTTATATACCATGGAAAGTATGGCGTATCTGACGACTGGGTTAATGGATAGATATGAAAATCAAGAAGCTCAAGTAGAAAGGGCAATTACTGAAAAGTATTGTGCTAATAAATGTTTTGAATGCATTCAAACAGGAATACAATTAGTAGGTTCACGGGCTTATATGAGTAACAAGTTATATATGCAAGCATTTCATGATGCTGCAGCTTTATTTACAATGGATGCCAATAACTTCGACATTGATACATACGTAGCTGCAGATATTCTACATTACATTGGAAACAAAGTGCAGGATCGCGTGTACAAGAAAAGAAATTTCTTACAATTTCCTATATTCAATATGATAGATTCACTGTTTGATACCACAAAAATAAGCATAGAAGAGATTTCTGAAGAGATTCTCCATCCATCATTGATTGATGGTGCCAAATATTTGGAAGAGAGTATAAACAAATTTAGAGATAGTGTAATGATATTATTCAAATTTAGTGGAGCACAAATTTTGGAACATTATTCAGACATGCAAAGAATGACACTAATGTTGACCGAGATATATGCGACATATGCTAATGTATTACGTGCGTCAAGAGCATATTCTATCGGTGTTCGAAACGCAGATGTCGAAAAGAATATGAGCGTTCGAATGGCAGGTGTCTCTATGATGAAAGTAACTGCAATGGCTCAGGAAATAGATAATGGTCCGGTAAACAGTGGAGATCACTGTTACTCTACTCTAATGGATACTTCATATCAAGCGCGTAAATATTGTCTAGAACATCCTTTGAAGAAGACATTCTAGATGTTTAATTATTATAATAATATCATGCATTGTACAGATTGTTAAAACTAATCTTTAGTAAAATGATATAATAATCAACCATATTTCCATTAACGATCATGTATTTATATGTGAATAGCAGTGTATAATATTTCTTCTTACACTATATTAAATTTAAAAGTAAAATAATGTCTCTTTTTCATGACTACCCTAACACAACTCTTGTTTTTAGAAAGGTGTAATGAACCTTATAGCAGGTATTAGAATTTTTTACACCACTACTATGAATTCGACTGTATGTATACGCGAACAGGTGGACGGTATTTTCCTACAAGAAAATCAAAATACAATTCTCCTAAAACTGGAAGTTTGAAGTTCTATTAAATTTATTTTAATCGTAGTATCACTATAATTTCTCAGCTTGAACAATAACATGTTCTTCCCTGTATAAATCCAGTGGAGACCAACAACTTCTTACACAAGTATATATTAACACAGTCCCGAATTCGATTTGAAAATGCTTTTCAACCCGTGGTTGAAGTATCAGCTTGGAAATAAGTGTAGGTAGAATCTGTACTTCGAATATCATTTCACCGCCGCAGTGTCGGCATTTTCCAACGCAGCCGCTTATCGGATATAATAACAACGGCATAGAGTTGTCTCGGCAATACCTGAGAAGCAAGAAAGATAGTGCAGCAATCCTAGAAGTAATAAAACTGTATTTAACTCTGTTCATGTTATTACCGTAAAAGTTGCCCGGGGTTCTTCTGTATCTGAGTAACAAAATTATGAAACATTTCGTCACCATGCATTGGAATGCCTTTCTCGTATTTTTCAGAATCTGTTTCTGTACTTTTTCCCTCGTTCATATCCCCTCCACCTTTCATTGATAAATCGGGATTTCTGTATTGGTATTCGAGAAGCAAATCGCGAACGTGCTGCGGCACATCTGGACTAGAATCTTCTTCCTCAACGGAAATAAATATTTCAACGAAAGATAACTTTTTATCATGTGGCTCTAATTGCATAGGGAACGGAGTCACTTCTCGAAGTAAACCGATTAAATCACATTGAGGATGAGTTGGAGTATCAATACAAACAACTTCGCTTTCTTCCCCATCGATTTCAGCAGATGCTTGAGGAGAATCTAATCTACCTACAGCACCTACCCCAACTGGGGATTCTATGCTCGCTGGGCTAAAATAATAATCAAATAATCAAGAGATCTCTGGTTGCAATTTTTATTCTTCGCATACCTATTTGCATTAGGATCATCAACATTCAATGCAGAGAGCTCTTCTCTCAGATTTTCATCAACATCCTTTTGCAAGGAGAACTGAAAATCTGTTAAATTGTTTGGCAACAGATTATTTCCATTTTGTTCGGAATTATCATTGAAGTTATCACCCCAGTCATCTGCATCTGACAACCATGAAGTTGTAGGTGGTACATTTATGCTGCTACTATCAAAAGTATTTGTCTTGCATTCGTCCTCTGGTACTTGTACCCTCAGGCAAGTCCAGCTTTCATTTTGATTCCAACAATTCGGATTGATACAAGTAAAAATATAAAGCGTCCTGTGATACTTAGAATTATCTAATGGAACATATAACTGCAGTGCCAGGAGTTGATACAGCCTGCATAGTCTGCACTGTGGCAATGACAGCTTATTCTTTTCGTAGCAGTTCTAGAAAACGATTAATAACAATTACAATGGTACAAAATTGACAGAAAAGTTATATTAAATTATTCATCGACTTAAACCGCATTACGAGTACGGCGCAATCAATTGAGAAGACAGATTGAAGAGAAAGCTGCGGGAACAGGAATATAGATTCTAATCAGAATGTAATTTATCTGAGTACAAATTGAAAGGTAATTCAAGGCAGAACTTACTGGAAAACCACCGATCTTATTTGTCATAAAGTTAATACTCGGTCGATGTTTATCAGTGACATATTCATCTTCGTATCCCAGGTACACTTTCGTTCGGTTATCACAAGCCATTAAGTTTGATTAAAACTATATTTCCTCATTGGAAGACTTCGTAATAGGATAGAGAATATTTTAACTCTCAGTTTGCGGTTGTATTCAGCGGTGGACAGCTGACATGTATCAGTATCAGTTCACGCTTGCGCTTTTAACAGTATCCTGTGGCTCTTATCGATTTTTGAATACTTTGTGTATACGCAAATATTACGTAAAAAATCAGGCTTTATTTATATAATGTCGTTGACGCCTACAATCATGACAGGGAAATGCAATTGAATATTTTCGTAATTAGAATGAAGTACCACGGTGCATCGTTTGAATCTTTCTAATTCGTAGTCTTATAGATATAGATATAGTAGGTATATATTTTCTCTTCTTAAAATACAGCATGATCTCCATGAATCTCGCCCTACGCGAAATCAAAACGTATATATTTTCCCAATATAACAACTGAATATATAATATAAGTGTGAAGAGTAAATCTCACGTAACATAAATACATAAAATTCGAAACGACGATTTTTAGAGAGCGAAACGTCGCGGTGAAAACCGTGCTTGCGCGATCGACATTTCGGGATTGGCTATAATTCGTGTATGTGTGAAGTTCTTAGATATATGTGTGTAGAACAACCGTGTATCACTGTATGTCTGAAAAAAACTACCGTCAAACGTGGTGCGTCTTGTTTCTCGAAATCGATCGTTTTCTTTCCAAAAGGGTGCACGGAATCGGTTATTAAATCAGGACAATAAATCGAAATCGAGCTAACAACGAAGCGTTAGGAGAATCATTGGTTGGGATGTCCGATTTTAGTTTGTGACGTCATGCGCAAAACAGTTCATTCCTTATCCCCTCCGTATATCTATCCAGCTGTCCGTGGTTTGGCAGTCCGGTGAACGAATTTCTCAGGGTGATTATCACGTAGGTTTTTATGCTGGTGGCCTTTTCCACGTACGACAGTGGGAAATCCAAGGTGTTTAGATATCGATACGAGATCGAGTGCCAATCGGAAACCTGTTAGGTAGAACTAATTTTGAACAACCTATAACGGTATTGCACGGATAGGGTGGCCTTCGGACTTGACAAAAGGCAAAGACGTGCATACGCAGCAGAAACAACTGGCGTTCTCGTATATGTGACGAGATTGTTCAGGTACACGTCGTGCGGAGCCGTGATTTCTTTTATTCGGTAACATCGTTAACGTGAAGTGTGGGACGGTATCGCAACGTTCTGGGATTTACCCGATTATCAACGATTTGGGAGCGACGAGCCCATTCGTGAGGGATGTCTACCCCCGCAAGAAGGAGACTAATGAGAGACTTTAAGAGGTATAATGACGAAAACCAATGTGCTTTCTATGTCATCATCATTTCGTGTGTCATCCACCGCCATTGCGGACGATATTTTGTGTTTGTATATTTTGCTGCCCGTAACCTTTTCGTACGATCGAGATCATTGAAAATTTCACTATGTAGATACTCCTCGGGTTACACGGACATGCGAACGTCATTGTGGCCCACCTTACAAAGTTATTATTAGGTGCTTATGATCATTTATTGCGTTTCATTTGCATCCCGAACCAAATAGCCTGATGATTGATCGACGAATTTTAATAGAAAATTGTGCTCGGTGATAATTCGAGGAATCATCGATAAATCGTGTGAGAACTGGTGAACGGCCACGGTTTTGTTTATATTGTGACATTTCCTCTCGAGTCTTTATGATATTTCAATGAGTTTTCATGTTTTACTTCGGTTCACGAATTATGAATACATTTCTGTGTTTCTTTTTTTCCGCAAACAATTTCCTATACGATTTGTGCGGAACAGTAAAAAGTATGTACGAAAATATTTAATGCTACCGTCTGTATTATTTATAGTGTGTTGCTAAAAAATGTTTTATATAAAAAGGTATTGGCACGACATTGAGGCCTGCAAGAAATCTAAATTTGTACCTCTTTGTGTCAGGTTTACATTATACAACTTCCTGAATGAACTGTACGATTACTCAAGTTTGTTGTTTCCTCCAACAGATTACAAGAAGACCCACCCACTGGAGTTTCAGGAGCACCCACAGACAATAATATTATGATATGGAATGCAGTTATATTCGGGTAACAATCTATATGATCTTTAATGTGACGCACGGTTCCTAATTGTTACTTAATTCCTGATACATTTCTTTGTTCCTTCTTTCAGACCACATGACACTCCATTTGAAGATGGTACCTTCAAACTCACAATAGAATTTACAGAGGAATATCCAAACAAACCACCTACAGTCAGATTTATTAGTAAGATGTTCCACCCCAACGTGTATGCTGATGGAGGCATCTGTTTGGACATATTACAGAATCGTTGGAGCCCTACTTACGACGTCTCTGCTATCTTAACATCCATACAGGTATTTATGAACATTTAACAGTATTTCTCGATAGAATCTATGAATATTTAATCTCCCGTAACTAATCCAAGTCACACCGATTACTTTATTTGTATTTTGTTCATGCATATTTTTACTATTTCGCTACAATGAGAAACACATGTTGCATGCTAATTTTCATATTATCACTGATCATTCGTCTTATCTAGTAAGTATGAAGCAGTGAAATCCTATGAAATGAATATTTACATTGACAATTAATTGAAAAGAATCCTATCTTATAATTTTCTGATATAAATTGTAAATGCATTTAGCATGGCAATTATTAAATATATAACATGATTAAAGAAACAAATGTTTATGTTTTTGAAATAATTTCTCTCTATCTCTCTCTTTCGTCTTATGTGAGAAAATCGATGTTGTTTTTTATTAATATCGAAATTCTGCATATAATTATTTTTTCATTTTATTTTCGTATGAAAACACCAAAGATTCATGAGTTTTTGTCTTAACAGCGGTTGCAATTCATCAAAGTCTGGTACAATGAAAATTGTTTCCATACAACGTTAGCGTTGAAACTTGTTGCTTGCAATTTGTTTAACCGACCACAAGTGTACTTCTAATCACTGGTATCCGTAAAAGAATCATCTACTTATAATTACGACCATACATCATTAAAGAGAAAGAAACGAAAGATTGTATAACAAGTATGACTTGTGTGGTTGCAGTCGCTGTTAAGTGACCCGAACCCGAATTCACCTGCCAACTCAATGGCAGCACAACTGTACAAAGAGAACCGACGTGAGTACGAGAAGCGAGTGAAGGCTTGCGTGGAGCAGAGTTTTACGGATTAGTCGCGGGCGATTCCACAATGCTGTTGCAGCATCGATCAGCCACCTACAGCCATCAGATACAGTGGAGAACGTGCAGCCTTACCAAGGAGCTAACGCTAAAACATTAGCATGTTTCTTCCTAAAGCTCTATTGAACTACCACAATGTGCAACATTAGACCGAATTTTTACAATGTTGAAATAATAAATTATTATAAAATTGTGTATTTATTTATTTCGATATTTGATAAAAACAGAGATCGATTGTTTTGATTATTTTGATTGATATTAGTAAATACGAAGAGAAATTAGAAAATGTAATTAAAATTCGGCGCTTTTTTTTATTACCTGTGCTACAAAAGCAGTGTCTTTCACGAGCACAGAAGTGGATTACATTTTAGTACTTCATATAGTACATAAATTCACTTATTATATATATATATATACATATATAAATATATATATACACACACCATACGTAATAAAAACATAATTTCACTTTATAGTTAAATGGTTTTCTTTAACCTTATGTGCTGTTTATACTTAGAATAAACATATGTTATGTCATAACGAGGTCTATAAAATATTTGTTGCAGTCCCTTTTGGATGAACCAAATCCAAACTCTCCAGCGAATTCATTAGCGGCGCAATTGTATCAAGAGAATAAACGGGAGTATGAGAAGAGAGTAGCTACTGTTGTTGAGCAATCTTGGTTGAATTTCCAAGAAAGTCACACAGAAGATGCCCGCTGACATTAAGTATAACTCGTACAACAGTTTTAACAAGCTTGTTTGATGCTGGTTTTCTCTTTTAAATAATACTACATAGTAGGAATGGTCGGATATATAATTTCACTTGCTTTCGAAGGAACACACTAAATTCCACAGGACCTGTTTCGTTTTCATATCTCCTGGCGGAGAGTGCTGCATAGTTTTATAACAGAGAAATGAAATGATTTATTTAACACTGACTGCGTTTCAGATGTGTACAAAAAAAAATGTAGAGTACTGGGATGATGTGAAATTATATTGTGCATCATGTGATTTTTATCCATAAAAATAAAGTGTGTATGATTTTGCTCATTATAATTAGGTTCTAGGCAACAACATATTATATAGCAGATTATAGAGATTGAAAAGAATACCGGTTTTGTAATATTAATTTACATTGTAATTAATAGTTCACGTATAAGATTTTCGTAAAAACAAATGAATCGTACTCTAATACATCTTAAAAATAATTGGATACTAAATTGTTTTGTTTCAATTATAAAAAAACCGTGTATAAATAATGATGTATAAATATAGCCTAGAGTTAAAGCCCAGTAATCAACTTGAGGGATAAGTACTAATAATTAATTGTAATTTCCTAATAAAGTTGAAACATTATTCATAACAGTATGTATTCATTTTTCAGTCTCCCCTCTTGTACAACAAGGAAGAAAAGGGTCACTGATTTCATATTAAAAAATACGCAATTTAATGTAAACAATCAAATGATTTTTATAACCACGTACATAAAAAAAGCTGTAATATCTTTTTAATTATGCAAGACATACAAATTGCTTTTTTTCTAAACATGATCGATTATACATTCATTAACTTCTGTAACTTATCATCTACACTGTATGTACATTTTGTATTACAAGAAATATATTCCTTGGGAATATATTAATATATATATATATGTATACAGAACAAGTTTATCTCACTATCAGTAGAGACTATACATCTAACCACCGTTCAGAGATTCTATGAACTTGATTTATACATTTAAATTTTATAAAATTATAAAAACGATTATTCATTATATTAATATACATTCTTGGAAACAATGTAATAAAATTTGATAATGAAATGGCGAAACATAATCATGAAAAAGACTTCATGCTAAATGATTTCATTGATCAAAGCGAAAAATTTATATTATAAAAATTTCTTAATACTGCTATTGTAGTTTCAAAAGGTGTATAATATTTATATAAGGTATTGCTTAAAGTAGAAATCTATTAGCTTTTTTTATAATCTATTTCCTCTAGTTATTTGATATTGTCACATTATTTACAATAATATTTATATTATACAAATATAATTCGTCCTCTACTGTTAGTTATATGACAGCTCACACATGTACTTATACAACAATACATTTAGTAGGAGAATAATCCTTTCGATATCATTAAAAAACTACTATACTCTTTCATAGGATTTCTAAAAGTATTCAGAGTTACGAAGTACGTCTTAAAAGCTGTGGTCATTTTGCATAAGTTTTCCATTGTGTTTAAATTGCTCACCAGTCTCTTTTCCTGCTACGATTTTTCTTCCTTCTCTTTGTTGTACCTCTCCAACTCTTTTAAGAATTGTGCCTTAGGCTTCATAACGTTCGGTCTGTCACCTCTACATTTTGGACAAAACCATTTACCCTTCGGTTTGGTACTCAATGAGACACAAGAGAAATGGAACCATTCGATAGGGCACAAGTCATTGTCACATAATATCATTTCTCCATATGATATTTGATCACAAAGACAATACGTTGGTTCATCCGGATCTATCGCAAGATCATCTTCTGGAGGTGGCGGAGTATCTTCACGGTGTTGATTTTGCTGGCTACCTTGTCGAGACTTTCTCTTCTTTTTCTTACTAGTGTTAGTAGTGGTAGTCTTCTTCTGATTACCATTACTCGCATTCGACAACGAATTAGATCGTGTCTCTGTCATTACAATCATATCCATTGCATTTGAAGATTCAACCATTGTTTCTGTCCTGGTTCTTCTAGGCCTTTTTGGCTGCCTTTCAGAGTTGTTTGCATTGCCAGAGGAGTTGCAGTTTGCATTTGCATTTGCCTCACGGGTTGACTCACTGCTCTCTTGCTCCTTACCAAAGTCTATTGGAAATTCAAATCATAGAATATAATAAAGACTTGCAGTTAGTTTTAGAAAATGCTGTAGATAAATAAAGAGAAAATCATACCAAGATTACGATAATCTAAATCTAGCTGCCTAGATTTATTTTCAATGAGGTCCTGTACTTGCTGCACTATCTGTAACTTCTCATCTCCTATTTCTTGTGCTACAATCAATGCTTGCTGAACCCTTAGAAGTGCCCTCCTCTTAACTGCCAAATCTGTGTCATTCCTCAGTGCTTCTTGTTGTTGATCCACTTCCCGTAGGTATGCTAAACCGAAACAAGAATAGACATGACGTTCTGCTGAGATTTATGTATAAAAATATTGTCAGCTTGAAAAACCGTATTTTGCATACTTGGACACTTTACTTGATCCAATTATTTACAGGTCTTAAAAGTTATAAAAACGAACGGTTTGCAACGAAAACAAATTAGCATGCACGCACAAGAAACACTTCTAACAACTATCAATTTCAATTACTTTGACAAGTGGCATCGAGTTCCCGCAGCCGGGAAACGTGTCTTTGCAGATCGTTCGGCAAGTTTTCGACACAGTCCAAGTAATTTTCGATGTACGTCGCAGAATACAATGCTTCGACCATGGCTTGGTTTAACATGTTCGCTCCCTTATGAACTTCCCTCGTGAGTTAAAACATCGAGAAACTGTTCGTTTGCCGAGAAAATCTTGAACGACGATCTCTCAAGATTTCGAACCTTTCGTACCATTTATACAGCTGTGTATTATCTTTTAATTTAAAATTACAATTATCAAGAGTAACCAAGTCAGTACGGAGTATAAAGTAAACTGTCGCGAGACTTTTTTGGCTACTCGATCTCCATCTGTGTTTGTGACAAGAGTCAAACATGGCTGCCAGTCTCCAAGTGAATACGGGCTTATCTTCCGAGATCAGGCATAAATCCATCGCGGATAATAACCGTTTTATAAGAGAAAATATACATAAATATAACTAAGTAACACGTATCGAGTGCGATATATCCGTAAATTCACTTGTTAATACAATTTCCAACTATAAAAAGTCGAGGAGAATCGAAGTGTCAGGAATTCCAACCTCATAAAGTATAACGTTTCTATGGAGAACATTCTATACATATATAAATTGATTTCTATTTAATTATTCATTATATTTATTACAAATTAAGCATTTAATCTATTGTCAACGCAAATTTTAGACGGTCAATCAATTTTTAATGCATTTACTTGACAAAGGTTTTATAATTTAAACGCTAATTTGACTAGCTACCGTGACGTCAGAGTTTGTGCTGCGGGACTACCAATCCCGTGACACAACCCTATTTGATTTCGTTCGGTAGAAGAAAGAGTCCGTGTTGTGTTTGGATTCGCGTGTGCCGCAAAAGTCTCGCGACGTTATTGTGATAATATCAAGATCCAGGTAGCTCCGAGGCCCTAGAAGAAGATGACATCCACGGGAACTTTCCAAGGGTTTGGCGACGAGAAGAAAAAATCCAGCAAGTAAGTGACACGTTCATATTCGTGATTTATTATCTGCTGAAATGGGTATCGTACGAGAACCTAGTTCTTGCCCTTCTGCCAGGGTGTGCATATCCTTTATTTATTTGGACTTTTTTCTCTGAAACAACGATCGTTGCATTCTTACATTGATCGAGTATCGTTTTCCTCAGTGAATCACTGAAAGCATCGGCAAGATATTCGATTATCCTAGTCAGAATTTTAACATTCCGTGCATTTTTATTTCTTTTCATTTTTAGGGAACATATTCATAGGAAATGAGAGTAATTTTACATGCTTTTGGTTAAATAACATGAGAAATAAACGAACGGCGTCTTGTTGGTTACTGACTTTTTTGTTATGCACGGTGCGTCAGTTTGAACCGGTCATAACCGGACAATCCATTGCGAACCTTTTTCGTGCTACCTCTGCTGAATCGAAATTTAGAAAAAATGCTAATACAACGTTAAAATAACTGAGAAATAATCGCGATTATCATAAGAAACTTCGTGTAACCATATTACCAGATATACTATGTACGTGCTATACTTATTGATGGAGATATTCTCTAATGCTATTTCGATGTTAAATGTCACTTTCGTAAAGATCTGAGTTTGAATCTTTTCAGTATAACAGATAGTACACATAAAACTATTAAATTGTCTTCTATAAGAATACCGAAAATCTTTCTTGTATATAAGAAGAAATAGAGAATGTTTTAAGTTTTCTTTATTATACGTAGAGAACAATGGTACAATGCAGCAGGTGCACATAATTTGCGTGTTGCACCTGTTAGTCATACAGTCGGTATTGTCTTAAGTGTGATGCGGTCGCGAGTACAAAGATACAGTAACAGATTGCGCTTGCTACTACATTTAGGAAGCTACGGAATTCGAATCCAGTTCTTTGCAAAAATCTGAAAATTATAATATAATAATTTCTGTTTCTACATCAAAGTATAAATTCTAAAGAGCCATTTTAATGTATTAGTTATTACTTATCATTTTAACAAGTAGTATTCTTTTGTGGTGCTGTACAATTTTTATGTCACTCAATACGCGCAACTGAAATAAGAGGCATCTTAATTAAGAAAGTAGTTTACGTAATCTTCTCTTACATTGTATGTAAAGTCTCGGCGAGCGAGTTTACCCGGGGCAAGTATCGCGTTTCAATATCCGGCATTTTCGCGAGAAAAAGCCGGCGGTTTACCGCGGATATATACATGTAACATCTAAACATCGCGAGGTATGTTCTCTAATAAACGGGACACGTACGATTTATCGCATAAAAATAACTGCGATACGAGCTACGATAAATTCAAATTGCCGGACATCCGTAATGATAACAGAGTAACAGAAGGTTAATACGTTTCCTGTGTATCTTCGAAGAATGGCCACTGTTTTGTGGCTGTTCTTTTTGCTGCTCGCAATTACTGTATGGGAAACTCGAGGATAGTTCATTTCGCCGTAAATATTTTCTCGGAACGCATGCGAATAATACGCACGGTTCTCGAACACGAGTCACGCTGCCTCAGGTGACTCACCCGGTGTCGCCGTACCTCTTGGCGTGCCGCATAGAGGCGTGTACATTTAGGCTCGAACCATCGTAATTGCACAGCCGCAAATATTCCGTCCTCCCTTTTTCCGTTTCCCTCGTTCTCGTATATTTATTTTACATGGTATCCCCTTGGTAAAGGAAAAGGGACAAACCCATTACTTTAATGAAATTTGCTTTCGTGCAAAGTGTGGAGAGTATTCAAATCGCAAATAATTTGCTACAAGTAAATGCAATTAAAATCGTGTTTTTGTAAATATAAAAATGACCTCACGATTTCGTAGGAATATTAAATAAATGTACGGAGATGATTTCTCGGTAGGCAAGCTGCAAGGCGATTACATATATGAGAATTCACGAGCGCGGATTGTGCACACGCGTTTTTGGAGGTGGCGCCTCCTCGTGTGGCGTGCGTCAGTTTCCTTCTGCTTTCCTCCGAATCGTCTCCTCTCCGTTGCTCCTGGACGGCGGCGCGTGCACGCGACAAGGAGAGAGACGGAAAAGGAACGCAGGCCGCGGCGTGACCCAGCCTGACTGACCCACGTCTCGTAGACCCGTTCGAACGTGCACGACCGGCACGAATTGTCGCCTTGTCGTTAGTCGAAAACGTGTGATTCGCAAGTTGTCAGGAGCCACGGTGCAAGGTAGATCTCACGGCGATTAACGAAGGAAAAATGTGGGCCGGCCAGGACGACACGCAGCGTTTCAAAACCAGGTTCGTGGCAGCGATCGTTCTTACTATCTGGCGAATTTTTCCTGTTTGCATTCCCGAGGTGCAACCCTTTTCCTCCCTGACAGGCCGCGTATAACCTCGAAATGCCTTTCTCCTCGAGTTTGCCCGACAGGTTCGACGACCTGTCGTTCCTCGGACGAACGAAATCGTTTTCATAAACTCGGCAAAGTCGATCAAAAGTTTATCGCCGAGCATATTAGAGTCGAGCGCGATTTTGCAGGCCGGCGCGTTGCGTGTCCCAGCCTGTTGCTTGGGCTCTCTCTCTCTCTTTCTCTCTTTCTCACGTTGCTTCACCGACGAACTCTTTGTGAAATTTCATCTCATTCTATTCAACAATGCGCCGCTCTATGATTCGTTGAAACGCATTATTAGAAACATCTGCCGGGTTTCGTACACCCGAGGGACTAATACTTGTCTACCTGCGTTTCCAAGCGACATATGTCGGGACGTTCAGAACGGTACAACTGTTCGTGCAGACGGGATTTAAATCGATGTTTACATTTCGCTAAAACTTTTCGTAATATATCATAAGCGAATGACGCTCACGGAAGAGTCGCGACGAACGCAAAGGCCAGAGACGAGATCGCTTTGACAGGACAAATTTCGATGTTAATCCGACGGCGATTAACAGCTTCAAGGAGAACAGGAATCCCGGAGTCTAGTTTCTATTCCTGCGAGCCGATCAGCAGGGAACAAGACACGAAACTGTACAAAGGTTAATGCCAGTGTAACGAGAGCAACGAGTTACGAGCCAGACACGCTTACACCCCCTCCCAACCCCTTTCCAACCTTGGGGAGTCACGCTACGTTTGAGTTAGGAATTCCAAATTTCACGAAGAGTTCAAGGAGATGTCTTCCCTTTGTGCTAATAACAAAAGCTGAGAACGGCCTGAAAAAGTGTGGATGGGCGTATCGTATGAAGGACTGCTCTCGGAATTCGTGATTCACTCTGCTTGACGAGAAGACAAATCACTGAAATTAATCGTACATGTTATTCGGAACCATATCTGATAAGAATGATAACGTGTTTTAAGGAACTTTTAATGAGTCATGAGAGATGTTTATCAATCGTTGAAGTACCAGACCGAAAAGTTTACTCATGTTCCACGACGTTGTACATAATACAATTGTTGTACGCTGTATAAAGAGGTACCAGAGGCAGGCCGATTGTGACACGGTTCACTTTGTGTGGGTAGAACTCGTTTTTAAACAAGACTCCGTATTGCACCGTTCACGTGACCGAATTTCACTGAATATCATATCGAACATTCTTGAATAACAGTCTCGCCTCTGGGTTCACCCGGTCTCCATACCTGTGGCCACGGTGCCTGCGGCAGTAATAAAGAATCCGCCGGCATATTTATACGAGCAATGGAATTTCAAGTTCGCGGACAAGCAAGAGAGGTCTTCACAGTCATCGACGCGGCAAATCAAGTACCGTCACTCATTGCCGGCCGCTTTACGAGCTTCTCTTATTTACTCTCGTCGCGAAACACGTCCAAGTCGGTCGTTAAGCCCGTTTAACGGCGGGTCAGCCGTGTATCGGGCGTCGACCCTTCGCCGGTTTTCGATCCGACAGTTTTTCTCCCGTTTTCCCTCCCTTTCTAATTGCTGCCAATTTTCGATGGGAGGGCCACTTGAATAGACCGATGGCCACTGGAGATAATAAGGCTCGCGTGGGCGTTTCGCGCGGCTCTTCCCCGTCTGGATGGGCAGAAGAAAAAGGGCAGCAGGAATCCGCTTGATCTACGGGCTCGACATTCCCTCGTATTATTTTGTTCGTCAAGATCGTCGAGACCGCAAGACGTTGATAATGGAGAGATACGTCAGCGTCGATAGGATCTGCGTCGCGTTACGCTGGAATCGAGGAAGTCGTGGAAGGAATCGTCGACCGTAGATAGTTTTAATTGATGCAGCAATTGTAGTCGAGGGGGTGGATGATCCGCGATAGAATCTTCCTGGGTCAGAAGTTAACGCGGTTTCTGGAGGTGTAGCTCGAGAACATTTTCACTTGCCGCAGACAATTACGCGGCGATCGTACGCGCCGGGATTTCCATTCATTTCCATGCTTTTTATTCGCGTTATCCGTTCCCAGGGTGTGTCGCGCTTCATTCGATACGTCACAGAGACGCGACGCAACGCACGTCGCACACGCATTCGCGCGAGATCGCAACGACAGCACACAGATAGAGCTTCGACGCACCGCGGGCGTTCGTCGGTGTCCTGTTGCAGTGGGAACGTCGCTTTTCTCTGCCGACTCGTTTCACCGATCCTCTGCCAGTTCTCGTGTTCCGTCGTTCTCTCCCATTCGACCGGTTTTAAAAGCGTCTTCTCTCCGCGTTCCTCCGAAATTCTCTTCGCTCTCATCCGTCCCTTTAATTTGTTTCCTCGTGCATCAATATTTACATCATTATGCACTCGTATATACATAATTGATATTTGGAAAATGAAATAGGAAAATTTCTATAGAAAATTTGAGATAAATTCATCTGGGAAAACCTGTTCATAGAAAATATGTCAAATTGACATGAGAGGGAACAACGTAGAAAAATTTCGAACGAAGCAGATGCTGCACGTCTTAATCAATGAAATATTTGTGTAACGGTGATCAATTGATCGTACGTTATACCCTATGAATACACGCGTTACTGTCAACTCGAGAAAAGTCTTGCAAACGAGATAGCGAAAGTTTCGTCGTTATTCATCGGTTTAAAAGGTTATTGTGGCCGAACAAAAGGAGAGCGGGACGGCGGAGGAAAAGAGAAACGAGGGATAATCGAGGCACGTTTAATGACACCTGACGTTCAATTGAAAACGCGGAAGTCTATCGCGATTCCTTCCTGTTTGCCCTTGTCCCCGTTCCGTCGACAATTTTAGAAAATGATCTCCAGTAGTTTGCATTCCGTAGTAACGAGCATCGTCACCGCAGGATATCTCATTGTATCCTGAAAGTATTTTATTATAATATAAATTTCTTATCGGTATTCGACTGAAAAATAACAAAGGCTCGTTCTCAGTCGAATCTGTCCGCGCAATCCTCTTACGGCTCCATTCAAATCAATCGTCTGACGCTTATTCGAAGGCGTTTGAGAATAGAAAGGGCCGACAAACGAGTGATCGCTAATGCTCGGTGTCGTGAACAATGCCGATCAACTGGTCCCTATTCGCGCGGACATTGTGGCTGCTTATTAGCCGTGATTGCATTCAATCCGACACGCCGTTGCGCCCGCTGCCAAGTACCTGCTCGCATTCTCTAATAAAGTCGAGAGTCGCGGCACCCTGAGAATCGTTCTTCTCCCGCGAAAGTGTAACGTGGCCTGCGCTACGCATGCAAATCGCCGGTTTAATATTCCATCTGAAGGGCCGGGGCGTGGACGCGTGTTAGCACGTAAATTTCTTGGAACAAATAGTTTCTGCGCGAGCTTTGACGAGGGTGAACGCTCGACTCCTTGATAGATAATACATTCTAAAAATCCGGAAACTCAATTCGATTTTAATTAAACTACTCATGGTTCGTTATATTTTTTCATTGAGTCTGATAGAACATTTCTCGAAGAATTCCTTCTTGTTTCAACGCGACACTCGCCTCGATCCGTGCAAAAACTGTTCGGCTAGTCACCGTTGAAACATTTCAGCACCTATTCGATTTGTTCCTCGAAAAATTCAGCCCCAAGTTTTTTCCAGCATCTTCTCTGCTCGAGCGGAGAGGTGAAATAAAGAGGCAGAAAAATCGAAAGTACTCACGCGATCTCCTCGCAAAACCTAATGCATCTTGAGGTAAAACTTTCAGCTGGAACCGAGGCCTTTTCTTTTGTCCGTTCCCCCTGCTGTTGATTTATTTCACAGCTGTCCCTGGAGCCTACGTATATTTCTCCCCCGGCCAGGTGAAATTAGAGGAAAATACCGGTCCGATCGGCTTCCACTCGTAAACCAATATCTGTTTTGCCATTTTTTGCTGCACGTCATTACTCGGATGCGATTATATTGCGCCTATCCGAGGGTTGTTACCTTTTTCCTCGCGGCAATCACGATGATAATGTCTGTATCGTCCGAGGAATGCCAGAGCACTCTCCTCGTCCTCTTATTCTATTCCACGGTTACCTTCTTATTGCCTCGGTCACAATTAACTTTAAAGTAAAGCCAAATTGCCGCGTCTAAAAACGATTAACCTCGTTTACTTTCTATCAATCTACTTTCCTCGCGCGCGAAAAAATCCGATACGATCGCTATCGAAATGGTAGCAACAGACAGTGTATTCCGTTACTCCGATTCTATACGGTCAATCGACGGCACGAATTGGTACATAATCTTTATCAGTCGGAGAACGTCATTGGAAATTCTACCGACGACTTACTCGCAGCTATCACGTGCCGATCGAGGCCTCGCTTAATTATTTCCATACAAATAAACGAGGCCTCGGGGTAGCGGAGTCGAACGTTACACCGCCGAACGGCCGTGGTACACGTCGCGGGATCGTTTCCTGTTCCGCGAGACCTCAAATATCGAGCACCGTACGATATACCTCGGGAGTATTTATCGTTACGAGCGCAACGATCGTGCCGATTGTCGCCGGATAAACCGGCAGACCACACAGGCTAATCCACGACAGTCTTACATTCGGTTCGAAAAGGCGCATTAAAGTTTGTAGTAGGGAACTTTGGGTTAGACTTATTATTCTTCCTTCGCGGTTATACGAGGAGTAAAAGCGTCTCGGATTCTATACCCTTGGAATCGAGGTGAACGCGTTAATAAAATTTGTATCGGTTCGATCTGAAATTCGTTCGCTGAAAGTAGAACGAATCTTGGATTGATGCCAATTCCAAGAAGCTTGTTCCGGCAATAATCGTAGAATTTTGTAGGTTTCTTATTTCGATGATCAATCAGTATCCATCAGCTGACCGTGGCTGCTGGTTGTTTACGGCCGTAGCGTGTAGCTCGCGAACCAAGGGGAAAAGCATAACCGTGTTCTGTACACATGGAAGCTAGGTTTTTATTATGTTCTATTCATAGATTTTCTTTTTATTCTATGATTGTATAAATTATGTAGTTATCAAGGGCTGAACTGCTTTAAGTTTTTAACAACTCGCGAATCAGTTTAGGAAACTTCTTCCACGGTCGATCGAGACGTCTAACCTGGATTCTTTGAACATGCGAACAAAAAGCACGCTCGCTTTCCTTTATTTAATCGTACCCGTTAATTCGACCGCGATTATCTTATTCTCTTTTTACGAGGAAAGCCTCGGTCTGTTTCTTCGAGTTTCGGCTGCCTTCTTCATCTCCTCCCAGATTCTTTATGTTTCCTTCGTTTCTTCTTCTTCATTTGACCGCGCCTCAATTTCAAATATTATACATTTTATTATTCCTACGTTACGTTTACACA
>SHCU01000027.1:463842-481937 GCA_004307685.1 Ceratina australensis
GGGAAAAGCATAACCGTGTTCTGTACACATGGAAGCTAGGTTTTTATTATATTCTATTCATAGATTTTCTTTTTATTCTATGATTGTATAAATTATGTAGTTATCAAGGGCTGAACTCCTTTAAGTTTTTAACAACTCGCGAATCAGTTTAGGAAACTTCTTCCACGGTCGATCGAGACGCCTAACCTGGATTCTTTGAACATGCGAACAAAAAGCACGCTCGCTTTCCTTTATTTAATCGTACCCGTTAATTCGACCGCGATTATCTTATTCTCTTTTTACGAGGAAAGCCTCGGTCTGTTTCTTCGAGTTTCGGCTGCCTTCTTCATCTCCTCCCAGATTCTTTATGTTTCCTTCGTTTCTTCTTCTTCATTTGACCGCGCCTCAATTCCGTATATTATACATTTTATTATTCCTACGTTACGTTTACACAAATTCTCTGTTCCATTTTTCTCCTCTTGGTGACTGCTTTTATCTCTCGCGGTTCGCAACGGTATCGGGATCGAAGCCGCGAGGTACCACGTTAATTGCGCGCGTGTGCGAGCGAAAAGAGGATGCGGACCGGAATCATGCTTCGGCGTGCATGCTGTTTTTCGCAGTTTCCTCAGCCACGCTCCCGCCTCCCAACTAGACTAATTCGCGATTCATATTAAAACGCTAATTTAAAAAATAGAATTTAAATCCTCAAAGAATCGTCCAAATTATAAGTATTTTTTCTTTCAATTTGTATCATTGGAATATTTGATCAACTCATGTGTTTAATTTTCTTTTGATAAGGAAATCTATAAACAGGGAATAGTTTAATATCATGTGATATTTATTCGCTGCGTATCTATACGACGACTAGATGAAACAAATAAATCAATAAGAAACGATCCCGCCCCTTCGCAAGCGTTCACCGTTCCACTTTCATCATTTCATCCCGATAACGCGCCGCGCTGTCTTATCGAACCCGCAATTACAATATGTTTCGCGCAACTTATAGACTTGTCTGTTACTTACAAATGTTATCGCGTGCAGGATTAATAACGCTTACGCGCGCGCGTCGAGCCCGCCGCTGGCCGATTTATCACGATCGACGAGCAACGAAAAAAATCTATCCGACAAGGAACAGTTATATTAGCGCGCGCGCGGGACACGCGATAAATGCCCTCCGACCGCTTATTAATCGCGCATCGGTACCAACAGTCATCGATCTCCTCGTCCTTTCGCGTTTCCTGTCGTCCTTTTGCGATTTAACTGTAAACCTGTTGTTCGCCTCCGGAAAAAGTTAGCTTTGTGTAGGAGCAGATGTATACTGCTTACAGACTCTAGAGATAAATAGCAGGAATTAAATGAGATGTACTGAAAAATAATTTTATTCGAGAGGAAAATAGTCCGAAATTCATTAGGGAAATTTTTGGACTATATCCAGTGACTTATGAATGAGGGTGGAAATCTAAAAGCGTCCTCGAGTCGGATTACGCATTCGGTAACGGAGACTAATTTTAAGTTTCGTCACCCTGTCTCGGATTCTTACGGCGTACCGAAATTTGTTATCGGAAGCAACTTCTTAGCAAGTGGTCCTCTCGATGGCAACCATTTGGTAGGACCCTCCGCGAAGACCACCCCGTCAAGTGATATTTCAAGAATCGAGGGGCTTCCGCTTACCGTACACACGAGGGTTAATAACCAACAGGCTTGAGTGGACCGTTCAGCCTCTAGCATACATTTTTTTTTTGTACTGTATCAAACCTAAGAACACTCGCAATTTACTGCCGCCAGGGATCGTAAACACTGTCGTCTTAAGTAGTTTTAATGCTCTGACTGAGATTCGCTATGGTCGTTCGTTTCATTCCGAGGCATATATTCATGCTTTATCTCTTTTACAGAGTTCCGAATCTTTTCGTAGTAACGTAAAAAGTCGTACTTAGAGTCGTAACTAATAAATAGAAAGCTGACGTTAAGCTAGAATTTTATGCATGTACTCTGTTTAGAGATTATTTCATTCGATTATTCAGGATAAATGTTTAGCTGTAAATTATTTAACTCGGTTACATACAGATTGAGTCAGTGAAAAATATTGTCTAGTGATCTACTCCACTGATCACTGAATTCAATATTAAGCCTGACATAAATACATGTTAATTTCTTAGAATACAAGGATAGATTCATTTAATGATTCTCATCGCGTACACACAGAGTAAAATCACACCGAGCTATTGTAATAATTCTTATTGACTCGTCTTGTAGTTTGTAATGTTTTCCAAGATCACGTGGAGGGATATCGCTGCTGGATATAATTGTTTTCAATACGAAACAGGTTGTTCTTTTCTTGTGAAAGATTCACCGCGATTCCGGTAATTTGTATCGCATTACTTTTCCCCGCAATTACTATCATCCTAATAATCGGTTGCGCAGCATGTGTATCGCGGCCAATTACTATTATATTATATTTTAATTGTATTATTAGTCATATAAAGGCCCCCCTGCGTGCGCCGGTACATAGTTACTCGACTGTTAATCGGCTCTTTTTATTCCTGTTCGCGGGCATGTACGAGAAACGGAACGTCTAATTACACGCGATCCCTGCAGAATGAATTCTGATACGCCATATACAACAGATGGTACATTCGTGAAATGGGGCTTCGTTTCTGCATTCTAGGTAGAATACGAGATCATTTTTCTTACGATTACTTTGTCCATCTGGGTCATTATAAATTTTGATGAATACTGTGTTCATGAAATATCAGACTGAGTGTCCAGAATATTTCTACATGCTACATATATTTCTTAAATCGAAAAGAAATGTAAATTTATATTTCACTTTTTGAATTATCATCATAAAAATTTCGCTTTGCATAACAATCTGTCTGTTAATGAGGTACGATGTGTGTACTCGCGTGGTAAATAATGCGTGGCCGCTGATTTCCCGGGATGTTCATCGTAGGAACGAATTCGCTGATTCCGCCCTGCGGAAGTCGTATGAAAATCGGTCTCGCTTACCTGGCCCGTAACGACGGGAAACGCGGTAATTGCCCGTAGGTAGGTACCTACGTCTGAATCGAGTTACCTCGATGTGTCTCATCGGCAATCGAAACCCTCTTCGTCGCGTTTAATCGAGCGGAATGAGATAGAACCGACTAACTACGGCGTCGCGTTCGTCTTCCTGCGATTTTGTTTCCTTCAAGGAGGTGACGCGTACTTGGAAAATTCCTATCTTGTCTTCAGGAAAATTACCTTTCACTCGCTTTCCCGTCGTGCCATTTGCATGCCAGCCATAACCAGTAATTAAAATTCTTCGTATAATGACACGTCAATTCGCCGTGACATTGTATATAATAATTGACACAATATTTGAGTAGTCGTCGAAATCTGATAAAGAATTCTTTCAATACTTTTTGCAAATTTTCTATCCGGTTCGAAGATTGCGTTCCTCCGGTTCTAACATAAATTTCCTAGCCCATTCGCGTTTGCTTTTACTGCTCGCTGTGTTTATGTATTTTTCATCGTTGAATGCCTTGCGCTTGGAACGGGTAGAGGTGAGGCAATAAGGATCCTGTTTTCACCCTCTAGAGATGCCTTTTAAATTACCAAGGGACCACGTTTACTGCTACCTCATCGCTTCCCCGATTATCCCAGTTTTCCAAGGAATCTCTTATGGTGGCTGCGCTGTATCGCAGTCTGTTTAATTCATTACGAGCCATAAATATTGTTATAAAAATTAACACAATATTTCTTAGCTGATGTAATCACCGGTATGGTAGGTAGGTAATTGATATAATAGTTGATTATGAATCTCCTATAATACTCGGTAATTGATAAATTATTGCGCACTACGATTGATACGATAATTTATGTAGTAATGATGCAAATAGATTAAGTCACGGTAGATGTAAACACGGCAGCGAATGTATCACTCGGGGGAAATCGGACACAGAGAGGCGTGCATTGTCATTATATATGGCCTGGCCATTGTCGTCTGATATAATTATAACTGAAACGGGTAGGCGAGGGTGTCACGCGATACCTACCCGGCGTCCACGTGTCGTTCCCTCGCGCAAGCACCGCGGAAAGAAAATGCTTTTTCGTAATCGACTTGAACCTCGAGCGCTTCCTGATCGCTATCGGGTTACAATGGGCACACGGGCCACGGTTACGTACCCCTGTTACGAGACATCCATACGTTCCAAAAAGACTCGGAAATTAAAATGATTTCACATACTAGTGTTCCCTCCAACCTGTTCAGCTCAAAGTAAGCTAACAGCTAAACGAAGAATTATCACGATTGTTAGTTAACCCAGCGAGGAGAGATTCTTAAACCAGTTTTCAATACAGCGTTTAATTATTTAGTAAAATTTGTTTTTAATGATTTATTAATCAGGTATTTTTCTTATCGCTACATTCATTCTGGCATACATCAAATTATTATTATTATTAGTTGACATTTTTAATATAGGGATCCTTATACTAAATTCTAGTTCTTCGTTTACTATAGTTTTCTAAGATATGATATGAAAACGAAAGTGTTTTTATAAAAGCAATCATATTTGATTAATAGGCTTGATTATTATGCGAGTCAATAATATTTCTATGTCCTAAAAAATCGTATTATAGATGTGTACAACCAGCCTACTAATCACCTGTTAATTCCCCCGTATCTTAAAGATTGCTAATCTTCGGAAAGGAGTTCGAAACTGGGGAACGTATCTTTCGGCACAGATCGCAGCCGGAAGCATAACTCGCTGTGAATGCTTTTAGTTTGGCCGAAGTTGATGAACCGTTTAAGGCCAACGAGTTATCCGGGTGATCAGCGTGGCTGCTCGTTTCAGCCTCGATCGGCCGCTCCGATTCGCGTTGATATTTTTCTAAACCGCGTATCGTACTCCCGGGCTCCGTTGCGAACGGGGGATAATTGATGGAATAATATCGATTCTTAAGGAATCGATGAAGCGTCGGGTGCCTGTACCCGATTTCACTTGCCGACACCCATTCGGCCGGAAGTTGTCGGTCTCGTACGATGCAAATAGAAAGCTTGTTTTCATTACTTCTACCCCATTCATTCGATGGTATTTATTCTCTCGAATTAACACGGTCAGTCCACTATTCGTGCTTCTGCTCTGCTTATTGGAAATTCCCCCCTACCGACTCACTTAACTCTTTGAATCGCGACGGGATCAAAAGTGTCCCACCTCGAAATATTGCAATAACTACATATGCACAGCTTTATATTTCTTCTTCGTAGAGCAATTAGTAATATTTTCATCTGATTAAATTATTAATACTTTGTTTTATATTATTAGTGAATACCAATTTTGTTTCATTTAAGATGCAATCAAATTTCTGTCAACATGGGTAAGTTTTATTATCCAAGATCCTGTGCCCCAAAGAGTTAAATCCTGATTATTTCCAAATATGGTATCACTAGCTTCAGTTATTCGTTATATATGATTTATTACGTTACAATAGGCTTGATAAAGATACTACGCTCGGGTGGTATCCAACAGACTAAAGAAATCTCGCGATTAAGTGTCCCGGTGCTCGACACGGTATGCTGCCTCGCGGAACGATCCTCTTCCTAAAAACCAGATCGTTCCGTTTCTAAGCTAAACTAAGAAAAAAAGCGTAGGAACCGATGATAGCCGAGGCGTTGTTCGTTTTAGGCGTTTGCTCGTCGAACAAGGAACGTTTTCGAGCGATCTGTTGCGGTCGAGAGATACGCGATGCTCTTTCCCTGTTTCCCAGTTACGAGGGAAAGAGAGACGGCTCACCGTGGCGAGCGCAAAACCGCATTATCACGTGCCACGTCTGCATGCTTTCTAGGAATTCAAAAACACCGCGACCGAAGGTGTATCCTTGATGATGGACGTCCGTCGAACGGGAAACCCTTTTTCTTTACCCTTTCGAGGAACCCCCTCCTCCCTCGTCATATTTTTCTTGCTCGCTACCGTTGCTCGAGTCACGCATGCTATTAACCCTAGGAACGGTAACACAAAGAATCCGTGCGAAGGGATAGTTTCTTGCGTGCATGGTTGTAAACAGTGTTCGTGTAATAAGAGCGTGGCTATCAGTCAAGTTTTATATCTCATTTCCACGGTACTAAACTCTTGTACGAGAGCAGCGGGGGAAAAAAAATTGGGTCGATCGATTATCTTGAACGGCCGGGCGTCGGAGAGATGCTCTATCGGGCCCAGAACAGATGTAGCGTTCTATGGGGCTTTTTGTCTACATCGACGATTGTCCCCTTGGTCGATTTCGGTACCGTTAATTTCAATTCCTACCATTCGGCCGGTTTCTTTTGTGTCAGCGATCTCGATGTCCCCTTATCCTTACGTCGATCATAGAAGGTTTTGATCTCGTTCAGACGATTTGGTCCGCTGGCTCAGGAACGAGCCTCGGTCGTTGCGCAAGTCCCACCGTCGCCTTTCTCGACTTATTCGACGAAACTTGGAAATTCTCGAAAATCGGCCACCCGGATCGTCTTTTGTTTCGAATCAATCTTCCACGACGTGGAATTAACTCGGAATCTCAGCGTTCAATTTTATATAATTGAATTCCATAGAATCTGTCCTTAATTACCATCGGCTACTCAAAACGATTTATCACACGAATTTATCGCGTGACTCGGCAATGTTGCAGACCGCTAGATTTCCTGGTTCTTTCTCTGTTACAATTAATTCGAGCCGGGGTAATTAAACAGGCGCGAGCAGGTCTCGCCCGTTGTTGCTAACAAACGTACGTACCGGGGTCTCTCGTACGAAACGATCGCTACACATGTGAGTATACCTACGTACCTACCTGCGCGGGGAGCTGACCGCGAAAAACAGGAACGCTCGACAACGTGAGCTTAAATATCGTAGGCGCCGGAGTGAACGACATAAAGGTGTTCACTGACCGAAACGCCGGCGTCTAACTCTTCCTGCTGGTTTAATATTATAACTACGAAGATACAGTTCACCGTGTATCAAAAAATCTGATAAAAAACCTGTTCGCTGGAATAACGCATAAATTATTTGATCTCATAAAATCTTACAGATACACAGATCATTTAATTAAATCAGTAAATAATCGTTCATTTGAAATGACAACTCGCATCGACTCACTCTATATTTCATAATATTTTTTACGAGCTACAAAGTCTGCAGGATTTTCTTGAATCATCCTAGCTAATGCTATCCGAGCTCGCGGTCCCTGCAGCAGCTTATAAAACGATAATGGTTATTCTCCAGGTCCGCGGAGAGTAGAGTTTCACTGTTCGCTGGCCATCAACCGCGTTACGTTCTTTCTTAGAGGAACGGCGGATCGCGGAGTCGCATCTAATGACGTGCAACACGCGATCCACTTGGCAAACGTGTACCTTACGACGGTCCATTGCACCTGCGGCGGAAAAATTCTAATTTGCGGCGTACCCGTGCGGTATACTACCTCCACGACGTGGCTCGCGCGCTTCGGCATCCGGAAAATCTGTTTCCATCGCCGTTAAATTGTTTTCTCGCTTGCAATACCGTGCGACATGATAACAAAGAGGTGAACGTCAAGCGTTAGGCACGAACAAATAATTTGAAAAATTCGGTAGTTGTTTTTTTTAATAATTATTATCAATTTTTAAAGGATGAGATATAATTGCAATGAAATCGAATTTGATTTTTGAGGTTTTTAAATGAGAATAATTATTATTGGCCATATTTAAATAATAACTACGTAGTAACACATTTGTTAGGTATACGAGCATCGTATATAAGAGATAAGCTTAATTACTTAATCAACAGAGATATGCAAATGCTTAGTCGATATCGTCTCCTTCAGTCGGGTTCTTTGAACGTTTGCTCGCCTCGCTAATTGAAGGCCGGTGTTAACGAGAAACGGAACTATTTGCCTGCATCTCATTTCTACCAATAAGTCGTTTCTTTTTCCCGTTTGAGATAGCTTACCGTAGTGTACATTCATGTACGTCACATTCTGGTTCATTTTTTAGATATAAAATCTCTTTGTGAAACTCAGATTTTCTAATTCAGCATTTATGAGGTCTGACCATTTATGATTTATTCTATGATTTATTACACGACTTTACTGTATGATCATAAACTCCCAACGCGGATAGCCTCTGATATCAATCTGGAACATTTGCCAGAGTTTTTGACGGACAATAAGCAGTTAGGAATGCGTTAAGATTTACGAGGTGCAACCGTATTTTTGTTCGTTCGTTTCTGGGTCAAGAGAGCATACGCGATTCGTTTCAGATCGGAGGGATGGTTGTCGCAGCAGAGTTATCTAGTTAATAGTTAAACGCGCCGTTTCATGCCAATCAATCGTGACAACCGAAAGTTCTACGGACGGTTCGAATTTCGTGGCCGTTTTCTTGCGCCTACCGAACCGAGACGTTCTCATATCCATTTTCACCTTTTCACCGTTCCACAGATCACTTTCTAAGCACAATGGAGCGCGTTCAGGCCGCCCGCGTCGGCCCCCAGTTTTCCTTTTCGATAATACGTGCGAACGCTCCCTCGTACAACGATCCATAGATCATTCGTACGATCGAAACGGTCAGGCCTGATCTTATTCAGAGACTCCTGTCAAGGATTTTTTATTTTAAACAACTTTAAAGGCCACCATTATGCTTCGTCGAACCGAGCCTACTTGCAACGATTTTCGAATCGACACAAAAATCCACGTAATCGGCTACGATCCCTTCCGAGCGTGTCAATTAAGAATACGGAGGCCTTAATTTTTTGCCCCGGGGAGAAATTTCTTTAGATCGGACGGTTTCACACTCGTTCGAGCATACTCTCTATAAATTTTATTCACGCCGGAACAGTTGATTTACTGTTTCGTTTCGCCGAGGTTGGGACAGATAAAAGAGAGCTTCGAACGCGAAACGATCCAATTACGCAGCGGCGCGCTCGCCGTTTCACGCAGTCGGAATAGCCACTGTGAATCCATCGCTAGTCTGATCAATACGAACAGTTGAAAAATTGATTCTTTTCACGTCTCATCGAAGCACGTTGTACGTGAAATTCTGATTTTATTTTACTGAATCTCTTCTTATGGTTACACGATGCGAACGGATAGCTCACGTTACAGAACGATTTCGCACGTTCGATTGATTAACGGTACGTCGGTAGATCCAGCATGCTCGGTTGATCGAAAGGGTTGAAAAATAGTAGGAGCGGTATTTCGAGTAGGTTTCGTGTTTGATGGGTTTAATTTATCAAAGTGTTGCGACTCCGATTGATATCGATACGTTACTAGCTACAGGATGATTATTTTCGTTAAAACTGGTGCAGCGTGAGGTTATCAAGGAGTGATAACGAATATATATTTTTAGAGCGTTTCGTGTCAAGGGCACGGAGGGCTCGTGATTTAGGCCGACTAATCATATTTCTTGGTCGGAGGAGCCACCGATATTGGCAAATGTTCGAATCGATAAACCTTCATCCACGTAATTTCCTGGACGTCTGCAGTCTCACCCTCTCGTCTGCGACGCGTCTGTCCCATGCGACCTCCTTTTTAATCAGGCTTCGACATGCCACCACCGCTCCCTTCCACGTGTCCGCATTATTGCTTTTTGATACCACCGATGGAAGTCCGAAACTCGGAACACAGGTTTCATCCCCTGCTCGACAAATTTCCTTTTTCCGCGGTGTTTTTTTTGTGCGAATGGGAATCGCAGCCCGTGACGCGGCCTGGGCGCGGTACCATTTATTATCGACGGTCGAATCATTATTATCATCGTACTCTTGTTCCCCCTGTCGCCACGAGGACAATAACGCATCGTGAAACATAACCGGATGTTACTGCATCGGTCGCTTCATTGTCTCCGTGGGTGAAGCTTCGAGGCTCCCATCGGACCGCGTCTGTTCCTCCACCTTGTCCGTCAGAAACAATTCAAGAGGAACCATGCTCTCTCTTATTAACCTGACAATCTTTTGTCTTCGTATTCCGATATGTATAAATTTAAAGTGTTATTATTCTTATTATTTTATCGGAAGTGCACGATGTATTGTATAATTTGTTGCAATATGAATAATACATATTTTGCATATACGATGATCTCAAGAGATGTTTACTAGCTTTGAGATGCGATGTTCAAAAATTTGTTCCTCGATATCTAGCGTATAGAAAATCTTGAAAACTCGGATAAATGCATTAGTTTAGGAGCTATATATGTGAGAATATTTTCAATCAGATCTGAGAACTTTCAGATTGCGACCAGATCTGAAGGGGGTCCCCTTGAGACTCGATTTTCACGATTTTTGGTATTTAATATCTCCGGTTCTAATGGACGGAATTCGATGAAAAACTACTGAGTTGTTCTTCTATACGAGTAGAATAAGCCTGTAAAATTCCAAATCGATGGATCGATTCTTTATGTTAGAAAAAAATACATGAAAATCACGATTTTCGACGATTCTCGGATTTCGTCAGATTCTGGGACATGGTCTTTGATATTTATTTTCTCAGTTTCTAGTGTATGGAATTCAACAAAAATCATAAGAAATGGACTATTATACGAATAAAACATATGAGAATATTTTCAATCAAATCTACAAACTTTTAGATTTTGACCAAATCTGAAGGGGGTCCCCTTGAGCCTCGATTTTCACGATTTTTGGTATTTAATATCTCCGATTCTAATGGACGGAATTCGATGAAAAAATACAGAGTTGTACTTCTATACGAGTAGAATAAGCCTGTAAATTTCTAAAACGATCCATTGATTCCTTATGTTAGAAAAAAATTCATAGAAATCAAGATTTTGCGATAATTTAACACAACGACCAAATCTATGGTTAAGTGTTTCAATTCGCACTCCCAACTGGCATGTGCCACATTTCATAAATTTATTTACCAAAGCTGACCTGAGATTTATTGAGGTCATTGCACATAGAATTTAGTAGTCTAGTTACATTTTATGATGGTATGATTGATTTCACGATTTATTATAATCTTTATTCTCTAATGATGATGTACGGTATTTCCTGAAATTTTTCGACAAACAATAATAGACGCGGAGAAGGGTGTAACACTTTTCACCGACTAGAGGCGATTCATCGATCACTCGTCGGATCATCGGCGAACGCGAGGTATTCGAAGACTGGTTTTTAAATTCGCGCACGTGTTACTTTCGCGGACGTTGAAGTCTCGTTTTCCTCGGTTCGTAAATAGCAAACGGAACGAGCCGCGAACTCCCGCGGCACGTCGCGTCTCCTGTAAACGGTTTACCTGTAAATCTAATGAAACGTCCGGCCCGCAGAAATTTACGATCTCGCCACGAGCACCGCGCTTTCTCTTTTATTTTATAATTATTCTGAAAACTGGAAAATTGACGCGCGCGTCGTAACCAATTGATAATTATCGACAAATCGTGAAAAAGAGCTGGAAAATATGCCGCGTATTTTTCCGAAACAACTTTCCAGACATTTTCAATCCGCTTTCAAATAGTTAATTCGAACTTTTTCATTAATGGCCTTCGAGGTAGGAAGCGTGTCTGTTTCCTCGTTCCTCTTTTAATTTATTGGCTTCGTTCGCACGCACAAGATCGCCGTTATGCAATTCCCTGAAGAATCATAAAAAATACTCTGAGATTTTATTGATCAGAATTAATAAAAAAAATTGTATTTCATCGGAGTATAAATGATCTCGCTGGCCACGCTTAAGACCGTTAACATTTATCACGAGATCGTGTTGTATCGTGAAAGTGTCGGCCACTTTTTACGTCCATCGAACGGGCCCACGATTTCTAACTTCCTGCAAGGGTGGCCGAATGTACCGTTTGTCAAATGTTAACGCGTGCATCGGTCCCGATGCATCGCACGAATCCTAATGAATTTCGATGTTCGACCGAGGGTTGGGCATATTCCACCGCGAATATTAAATCGGTACACGCAACGAATAATTATCGTAACCTGTTCACGCCTCTTCCTCGTTTCAACGCGAATCGATTGCGCGTGGAAATTTCTCGGAAGCACCGATCTATCCCCGAGTCTTGTTTCAGAGAAAGCACGGTTCCTTGTCGGAGTTCATTAACTGCGATAAAGTCTCACTTATCGTTAGTTCTATTTATCCGTGTATCGCATTATGCTAGCTTCAGATTCTTGTTAGCTTCTTCTCCGACTCGCAATCGTAGGTTCCACCGGCACATGTTTACTTTGCGTTCCCCCCCGCCCGGATTTATTGACCTCCGAGCTACGAGTAATCGTTCGAAATATTTTATTGTACGCCATTGATATTCATACGTATAAGCGAACAGACGCGATCGAGCTCACGCGAGTAACGGTTCCACGATTTCGAGTACTTCCGCTACTTGCTTCCGTCTTACTCTTATTATACCAATCCAGGATTCATCGCGGACTACCACGTATCAGATCGGTTGCATATACTGATTTTAATTCCATTTAAATAATTCTTTTTAAAAAAACTCTTTGATAAATCGTTAAATGATTGTATAGATTACGAATGATAAAAATGGTATGTTTGATATTGGAAGAGGGTCTTTAAAAACCGTACAAGGTAAACCTATGGATTTGCTGTTCGATTTCTTTCACGATCACGGGGCTGTTTGTCTTCGTTCTTATCGTTACAGTGATAAGGTGCCGCCGCCTCGAGCTTGATTGCATTCCCATATAAGATCTCGGCACTTTGTAATTGTCAAGGTTTGCATTTGCCTTCGTTTTTGTTTGCTACCTCGTATTCACCTACGTTCCTCATATATTAAGTATTTGGATTAATAAATGAGTTTCGCTCGTTAATCATTTGTTTTAAATGCTGAATGCGTATACTCATATGGAATTGCAATATAATTCTCGAGTTATAATTCACCCCTCGAGATATCAATTATCATTATAAACTTTTTTACAAAAAGCTTAATGTAATATAGTTCATCCTTCACCTTGAAAGGATGATTCAGAATTAACCCTAAACTTACTGTGTACGGTCAAAATGACCCCACTTAAATTCTTCTATAACACGTTCCATGTCACGGAAATTTTGGAAGATTTTCCATTCAAAACCACGTGGGGCATATATGATCCACACTTTAAAGATAAAATCAAAATTTAAGACATATGTCTTACATCTTTTCAATACTACAAAGCTATAATTAGCATGAAACAGAAACAAATTTTAATATGCATTACACAACAAAGCAACAAATTTAATTTTTATTTTAACACACACGAGGTCTTTGTTTTTCAATGAGAATACCAAGTAGCCCGAACGGAAAGTGCAATGGCACGGAACGTGATAAGGAATTAAAAAAAAATATCGCTTTATCATATCAGAACTAAAATACCAATGCCAAACATTAAATATCATCCAAATGCGAAAAATGTCAGTATAGTATACTTGCGTGCAAAATCTGTCGGTAGGTTTAATGTTAAAATCAAACTAGATGGTTTGCATCTTCGCAATGTAATTCTACATAAGAATTGCATAAAATTAGAGGCTGAAATTGGCAAATTGATTTGAGCAGATGGTGAATTACACAGTCGTTGGACCCGTTCACCGCGGGCCTGGTATAAATCCACGTGAAATGATTAGTTATTAACGAGGTGTCGCGGCCGAGAGAGTCTGTTAGCTAAACGGTCGTTAACGCGGCATTACGCGGGACAGTAGCCCCGGGGTGTCCTGCGAGATCGTACGGCACCGAAGGGGGACGCCGAGCGTCGCTCTCGATTACCCGCTCACGGGGAGAGATGCCGCATCATTATTTTCACCGCGATTTCTTCGATACCTATGAAAGAACGTAGGAGCGAACGTGCCGGCGGCGATTTACCGTGGCCGTTCAACGAAATTACGCTACGCTCCGTCATTTCGTCACGGTGAATCTCGCGAGTAATGCCATTAGGCGGCCGCATTGTAACTGGATTTCCCATGAACACACGCCGCCTCACCTTAACTTTTCATCGAAGCGGTGGCTGCCTAATTTATTCAACGTTAACGCGTTTCATACTTTTTTTTATTCGCTTTTTCACGCTGTTAATAATTATTTATTCGAAGTATGACATTTATTTTTCTGCATTTTTTAACTATTTTTTGTATTGTCCCAAATGAATTTTTGGAAGTCGTACGAAGGGTAGATACGCTTTATTCTGCAACGTTCCTTAACTTTTCATCTGCTCAGTTGTTAATAATTATTTATCGGAAATATAAAATTGATTTTTCTTCATTTTTTTTGGTGGAAGTTTGTAACTATTTTTTTATTGAATTCGTGGAAGACGGGTGGGGACGGTTTATTCTGCTACGTTTACCACCCATGAAGTCTGACTGATATCTAAGAATCGTAGCCAGGTGCGACGGACAGAGGGAATCGAGCGCCGCGTTTCCGGTCACGTCCAACCGGACTAATGCATGATTTATCGCCGATCCGTATCGCGATAATCGATTTCTTGGCTCGATTTATTCAAATCGGCCGGATTTATCACCGGGGAAACGAGCATGCGACAAATAACAACGCGGATTAATACGCATCCCGCCTGGGTTATCGATCAAACCGTGCGATTCTTTTTTCTTCGAGGAAAACGGTGTCTCCGATGCTTTCAGAATTTCTCCTTTTCATCATCGAGAGCTTCTACGCGTGACCATGCCAGATATGTTTGTTCTTTACCGTGTTTGACGCGTAGCTATTCTCCGTGACACAGATTCGATACACAATGGAAAATCTTTTCTCCATCGGCTTCATTATTATCGTCGTTTCCCTGATGATTAGATTGCGAGATTTACGCATTTTTACGAAAATTGTACGTGCAGAAATTATGCTGCGTGTATTGGAATGCATATTTCAATGTTTCAAACATTGTTATAAAAACATTTACGACAACATTGTAATCTCGTGGAATTTCCTCGATACATAAAGTTATTAGTTTTGGAAGGCTAATAGAAATCTCATCGCGGCTTCCCCATAATTTTCCTTGGGATAACACAACAATCTTACGGAATCTCGCTGCTGAATACAAACAATGTTATCGGAGATTCTTCGTTAAGTTTGGAACGCTAATTTTAGAGCCGTGCTCGCTATCTGGCAATAGTGAGTTTCTGTGTACGAGGTCGAACGCACCGACAACCGAACGTTGTAGCTATATAATATCGGGTCCACGAACCTTGTTGCTCCTCGAGCGCGGACGATGAAAATTCATGAGACGCTTGCTAAAACCCAACCGAGCACGTGTTATCAGCGATAAGCAACGGGATCGAAGCGTACCGGGAGATTAATGAATCGCTGAAAGCGTCGAGAGAGCCGGGTCAACCTTTTTTTTCTTTTTCCATCGGGGAAACGTCGAAAGTTGCATAAATCATCTGGCGACGTCGAAACCGTACCGACGGAAAAATGCATTGCGCGTGAATTATTGCTATGCACAACCGCAAACTCCACCCGTCCGTAGCCTCCGCATTATCATTTGCATAGAGTCGTCGCGGTATAATGATTCAGAGGCTAATCAATTGAGCCATTATGCTTTTTGTCTGATAAAGAATTCTTATCAAACTATCATTCTTCTGGCATTCCTATTCACGGGATATCGGATAGGACATGACGCTATAATGAAGAGGAGTAAATCAAATTAACTCTTTGAGGCACAGGATTTCAGATCAGAAGTAGAACCATGTTACACAGAAATTTTATCGGGTTTTAAATAAAATAAAATTGGTATATTTTTATTAATAAAGTGTTGGAATACACTGTTAGATGCAACTTAGAAGAACATCGTTTCTATGACATGATAATGAATGCGGATTGGATTGTTTAAGCTATGTCTAATCCTACGCATATACTACATTTAAAATATATTCTCTGTTTGGAAACCAACATAAAGGTATAACGTCATGTGATAACATAACAAAATAGTACTAGTTAATTAAATTTGTCGTTATTGAGCCGTGCCAGATAAATTTACATAAATATGACGAAATATAAACCTATGCACATGCAGCTACTGCAAGATTTCGAGGTGGGACTAAAAATGTTCTACCATGCCCTGAAATACATCAAAAAGGTGGGACACTTCTAATCCCACTGCTCCAAGGAGTTAATCAAATAACAGAAGTTATGAATTAAAAATCTCGCAACAAAAATTGATCACCAATTTTCAATGCTACGCGTGTATACACGTAATTGAACCGGGAATACCTTAGCCTTGTGAACCGGGGAACAACAAAGTGGCACCAGATTTGCTCCGCGAATCCAATTACCTCACCGGTAGCCGGGTTACGTGGAACGGTGAACCGGCGCATATAATCGTAAAAATAAAATATGCGAGGCTAATGTTAGGCCCGCGTTATTTCAGTCCGGGTGGGTCTCGTTTTGCGCTTGCACCGCCGTGTGTAAGAAGCCGCTACGTGGTCGAAACGGAAACCGAGTGTGTAACCGCGTTTCGGTACCGTTTCACCGGGAGAACTATCATCGTGGGGCAGCATTAAACGGCCGTGAACCGAAGTATCGCGAGCGTGCTTCACGCCCAGAAACATTTTCTTCGCAAACAGTTCCAGAGAAACCTTATCAATACTTGAAACACAAACTGATAACTACAGTTCTTTTATATTGATCTTAACGCTACATTGCCCAAGGAAGTCTTTTCGACTGGCTTTTAGCTTCAATTAGAAATTTTTGTTATTGTTAATATTTACTAATAACCTGTTTTATAGCTGTAAGTAATATAAGAAAATATTCAAAATTAATTTTAAATCAACTTCTTTAGACATCAGTTATTCTCTCACAATGAAGTCATTTCGACTGCTTTTGAGCAATATAGGTATACAGGATGGGACAGGTCACCTGAAGAACTCACTTGTTTTCGGAGATAGGAGAAAATGCATTAGACCAAACATACTTGGTATCGGGGGCTCATAATCTGGTATTACAAATTTTTCTGTAGGTGAAGGCGTTAAGGAGATACGAAGATCAACTCTGTTTCTTTTTAATGGAATTTTATACGAAGTTTGGTTTACCGACGTTCCACATAAAATCTCATGGAAACAGTGAATTATTGAGATCGTATCTTCGATGAACATTAAAAAATCCGTCGTCTTCCGATAATGGTAATAGAGGAAAGGCTTTCCACCGGAAGGGCATGACACGGGATTCGTTTAATTGCCGCGCGTGTAATCACGAGATCGGAGTCGTTAATGCGCGGTAACGGGGCGAACTCTAATAACCGGTAATCTCGATGGAACGCGGGTGAAAAAACCGTGATAAAAGATACCGATAGTCGCGGGTATATTTACCATAGCAAAAGCGTACGGAATCGCGGTATAACGCGAGTCCCATTAGAAGCCGCGTAAGAAACGGCATGAAGGATGGAACCGTGGTTTTCACGGTGAGATGCTCGTTGGAGTGAACGAGCGAGAGAGGGGTCCTCCTCGTAGCCTTGGTATTCTTTCATCGTCCAGCGGAAATAAGCTTGGCCACGCAAACGATCGGAGCCACCGGTATAAAACGCACGCTGGTTAAACATCGGCCAGACGAGCATAATCGTCTACGGATAATCCTGTTTCCACGATCACCACCGCGCCGCTGCTCGCCTCGTAAATCGCGCAATTAGAGCCGCGTATTTTCCATCTTGACCCCTCCAGCGAGCTATCGAATCCTCGCGCCGATTACGTATCACGTAAACAGCAGATTGAATTTATTACACGCCCGCTTTCGATTAAGGCATCGAACGAGCCTCGCGAGGCTCGAATTCCACGGATTACGGAGGAGCTAGACGGGATTGAAACTTTCGATGCAATTAACTGTGTTATTCCAGTAGGAGGAATCGCTCGTACCGGTTTCAGCGAGTTTTCATGATTTCTATTCGTACGGGATGACTCGACAACAATCGAGTGGAAAGATAGGCAGTCTGAATACGTTAGGCGTTTCAGAATAAATGTTTCAAGGAGGACTTGAAAGCACGTGGATGGCTTTCTCACCCCTCGCGGGTACTCGTCCTAGATACCGGGAACAAAGGGTGCTGACTCAGACTACATAGCTCCCCTCGCTCTGTTCGTACGTAAACATCTTTCAGAATCCGGCTTCTGGTTAAAACCGAACACCGCGACTTTCGATCGTTTCCATATATTAAAAATAATAATAATTTGGATTTATATCATATTATGATAAATTGATAGTATTTTATTTTCCGTTC
>SHCU01000027.1:520854-581971 GCA_004307685.1 Ceratina australensis
AATGATCTTGATGGCAGTTGGATTCTTTAAAACACATCACAACGGAGAAGCTGCATAGGGTATTAGTTCCGCAAAAATTCGTAAGATTAATCCCAAGCCAGAAACCAGTAGAACTTTTGAAACTCGTAAAACCGAAGGCATTGAAAAAGCAGCGAGTTATCGTGTTCTCTAATCTTAACACTACCTCGTACTGGCTCACGTGCTTTTTACAAGAATGCGGAGTCTCAGTAACAAATTTGCATGGCGATATGACGTTGGAGGTTCGTCGAAGAAAGTACATAGACTTTTTGAACGGTAAGGCGATGGTCTTATCAACGACGAATGGAGGATCCAGAGGCTTGGACACGATAATGGTGAATCACATTTTAAATTACGATTTTCCATTGAATACCGCCGACTACATTCACAGGTACAATTAATAAAGCACCAGTTACTTATTGAAGTTGAATATACAATAACGTGTTATCGATCTTATTCAGATGTGGTAGAACTGGCAGAGTAGGTACCGTAGGTGACTCGAAAGTAACAAGTTTTATTTCGAGGAAAGGAGAAGTAGCTGTGGTTCAGAAGATCGAAATGGCTGCTAGGAGAGGTAGACCGATACCAATATTCAATCTCGTGGGAACTGATGAGGAGGAGGAAGAAGACATACAAGATGAAGATGATCGATACATCGAAAGGCTAGTAGAAAATCTGGACGAAGCAGATGCAGTTCCTTACTAATACACGTACATGTAAATATTTTCTATGCGAATAAAGATATACACGTTATAAAAATACGGCCTATCGCTTCCACCCTTCTTTATTTACGGCTTTACGGCAACGCGCTTTCACGAGAAACGATCTACGAAGCCCTTGAGGGAGTCTCAATAGGATTAAAGAAATCGACTGAATGTCATCGCCCCCAATGTTTAATTAATTTCGCTCGAGTGGAAGACGAATGTAGATCATACGTTTCGTAAAAGTGTAAGAAGAAGTAAGTAGTTATATCCGGGAAAGAAGGGCTCGCAAGTGAAGCTAACATCCGGTTCGCGCGTATCGAGCCGGTCAATTTGGTAAAATTCCGGGGGTTTATTACGCGCGTACGTAAGTACGTAGTTTGAGGAAGGAAGCCGTAGACCCACACGTGCGTTTTTCATTCATCCGCCGAGCGAACGCTCGTCGCCACTCCCACACCGGCCGCCTACGTATTCAAAACCGAACTACTGTAATCCAGACCGTGCGTCTAGACCAGCTTATTACTCGCGTTGCGTTTTAGCGAAATTAAGCGTGCTCGCACGCGCAGGTATTTGCGTCCCTTCGTAAAAAGGGTGTGCGTGACGGCAACGATGACGATAACGAAGGAGGGTGCCACGTTCCGACGATAACGCTCCACCCCCGCCTTTATTCAACGGGTTTATAAACCCATTGTTTTAAAACGGTATCTACGGTTTCATATGCAATAAGTAATCCAGCTTCCTTAAAACTGTCCGAAACAGAGGCGAGGGGTAACGGAAACGGAAACGCTATGAATAGTTAGGAACAAGGACAATGAGAACGGATTAATTAGCGTGGGTAGTTGCGTGTCGTGCAGGACACGTAAGGGAATTTCAGGCGCACGAACTATTCTAACAATATAAGCATAAAACAACGAAGTTTCGATCGAACTTTCCTCTCACAGATGAATTTTAAAATATTTTATTTAATTCATTCAGACCTGAGATCTAACGAGCAGCTCCGTTCTCGATTGTCGGCAATGTAACCATCCTCGCGGCTCAAGTTCGAAAGAGCCAGCTCGGGCTGTCCGGGACCGAGCGTCGAAGCCAAAGCCGATCGCAGAGAGGGGACCTCGATGGGCGTCCCTGTAGAAGCGAACTCCAGTCGTTGTGCGGCGCGCAACCTGTTAGCGTCGTGATCTTAACATTTTTTTGTGAATCATCATCATCATTCCTCTGTTCGCTATCGTGCACGATTTACCGAGAGGAAACATCACGCGTGATCGCAGATCCGATCCGGTTCGATCTTTCACCGGAAGCGTATTAGAAATTTGTGATATCAGTGAAACAGAAGACGGACACGCTGACCACGGGTTGACGAACCTTCTGAAAGAGGCGGACACGTCGCGTCGGTTCCGTAAAAATGCAACGCCTCGTTCGATTACCATGCGACATACCTGAGGACCGCGGAGAGCGATACGTAACGCGGTGAAAAATCCTTGTGGATCGCTCTGGTAGAAAGGAGAACGATCGTAAAAAAGATCTAGGTGTGTAATTGAAACGACGCGACGCGAAGCGAATCGGCTTCGACGACTCCGGCAACTGCTCGATCGCGTTTCAATCTCAAGTCAGGGGATTTTAATGCTCGACGCGTAGATCGCGAGTGGAGAATCGTCGCGCCGATCGATGCTCGATCGCACGGATAAACTAGTTCGTTGTCAGTGATTCTGTGCGAGGAGGATCCGAGACGAAGAGCGACGCACCCTGGATACATGGTGCCTTGGTGACCGACTCGATTCGTTTTGTGTAGCTAGTTAGAAGCCGCTATATTGGAGAAGAAGCGAGAGAGCGGCGTGCCGCTGTTCTGTGTACCGCGGCAGAGGCGATCGTCGCAGGCTGAAAATGTAAGTATCACGTTAAATCGAATTCCGTATCGACGATAAGAACAGGCGATAATTTAAGGAAATCTGTAAGCTAGGAAAGGTACAGTTTCCACGGTGAAATCGGTGTAGACATCGGCTCGTATATTCCGTACGGAAGTCGGGTTAACGCCGATGAATACCGGTGGGTGAAGGTCACCACTTACCGTCCATTGGACGCCGATACCGTAACTTGCGAGTGAATTCATGGCGTTGCATCGTACACGATTTCCTGTCGATCGACCAGCCAACATGACCCGCTCTATGCTAGATTCTCGCTTTCCCCTTTCTACCGAGATCTTTATATAATTACCTGGACACACGTTAGAAAATAAAAGACCGAATCGCGTCATCCGACCGCCCACGTGGTCGAATCGTCGATTCCATTTATAAATCTCTTAATACGAATCAAGAATCAATAATCGATTTCTTATTGAGCTGACCGTAACAGGGTAGACGACATCGACGGTTCGTACCGTTGGAACGCGATATTTGAAAACTAAAAGCGAGGCGAAATTAGCTCGTTGATGCAGTCAGCCGGTTGCAGGAAAAGGAACCTTTGTGCCGCGCGTACAATGTTATTGTACATATTCCCATTCCCAGCACGTATAGGCAATGGGAGTTCGTTATTACGCCTACTTCCGGTGGTCGGTTTGTAGCGCGGAGTCGTTCGAGCTTTAACGCCGCTCCGCTCGACTATTTCGGAGTGCATAACGCGCACGCTACGTTTCTCGGGTTTTATCGTCCACGCAACAGGTACCATCGCGCTCGATCCGGCGTAGAGAAACAACCGTTTCCCGGTTCCTGCTACGATTTCGAGCACCGTATTCCGTGGCTCGACCGTGGAGATAGATTATTCTACCTGCGCGAGCGGCACGAGTACGAACAGAGAGGACTAGCCTCGAAAATACCGCACGGAAGAATGCTACCAGAGTCCCAGCTGGAATTTTTCGAACAGCTGCAGGCGCATACCTAGGCCCGGCTCGAGAGAAGAGGCTCGGCTTCTTCGGCGATCTCCACGCTCGTAAACTCGCTCGATCGCTTGTCTCGTCTCGCCTCGGCTCGGCTCGACGTGACTCGACTCGAATCGAATCACCGGCCGCCAGTTTCCAGTTCTTTCGCAATCTTCGTCTCCGCGACGGATGAATGGGACGATCGGCGTAGCGTGCGTAGTCGAATAGATGCGTCGGGCCGACTTTAAATCCCGAGATATCGTCCACGTTTGTCAACTCGATTGATTCGAACTAAACGGTTCTCTTATCGCGAGTAGACTTTTAACTTTCAGATCTCAGGAGAAGTGGTATAGCTCCGGACAATTTGGACCTACTACTGCTTATGTGTGAATTCTCTAGCAGGACAATATTCAAAAGTAGTAAGAAAATTGGTTTATGTTTCAATGCTCCGATATATGATTATGCTGCCAAAGCTTCTGCCTGGTGCATTGGAACACAAACCAATAGATTTCTTACTACTTGTGAATATTGCCCTGCTGGGGAACTCTCGCGTAAGCAGGTCCAGAATAATTGTCCGAAGCTGTAGGTTTCATGATTCTTTTATAAGAGATCTATGACTGCCGTCACGAGAGTCCATAACCGCGTGAAGACCAGTTTTCGATCTGACACGTGTTCTCTAATGCGTTCCGCGCTGCGCTAACGGTTATGGACTCTCGCGACGGGAACCGTATCCGTAGAGAAAAATCAAGAGGTCTAACAAGCTTGACAAATTCGCTGGTTTTCCGAGCCAGCCGAGGGATATACCGACACGTGGTTCCGACGTAAATAGTTGCCCGGACGATTTCCTGCGGCAACAACCTTCCCCCTAGAATCGAATTATTATCGCGTACCGACGCGACGTCTGATTGACAGGATACAGGTTCTTTAAAAGCAACGAAAGGCAATTAATTAGAGCCGGATGCGTCGATTGACCTCTGAATAAGTCTGCCAGGGTTCGAGGCACCCGGGGGCTTGGCCCTTTCGAGCCTATCCTTCCGGCGTCGCGGCCGTGAATTCCGCCGTCACGTCAAAAACCGAGAGACTCGGCGCGCAGCCGCTGCCGCGCGTTAAAAATAAGACCGATGGTATAAACAGTGTATACGGTCGCAAATAAACCTCTTCTTTCTGCAGCCCTTCTCGTTTCGACCTATATTTTCGCTGTAACGAGGAAAAAAATAGCTCGCTTCGATGGGATTGAAATAGAATGCAAAGAGGTTCGACGATCGAACCCGATGCCCACAGCGTTCTCGCGATCGATTATCGTTTGTAATGCAGGTCGCCCCGCGTGGCCCGCATTCCACGAATTAATTTCTTGTTTTTCTCGTTTCGTGGAAACCGCCGGGATATACGGAACGAGGATGCGCGTGGGAAACGAGAAACAGCTTAAAAAGAACTCCACGGCGAAACTGTTTATATTCATTCATCAAGACTATTCATGATTTATTGCACGGCTACGAGGCGTATGATTTATCTAATGATTCACCGCAATCTTTCAATTGAGGTAATCCCTGATGATTACTAATTCGCGATATTTGTCAGATATTTTGATAAACAATGCGCGGTCCGAAGTGTCCCGAGACTTATGAAGAGGTTGTATGTACTGTTATAACGCGGCGCGATGGCTATAACTGTAAAAACATCGAGCGCCGGTACTGTATGGGATGGGACGGACGGTTAGCAGCTACGGGTAGAACTGTCACCGATGCGACGCTTTGGAAAAGCACCGTCACCTGGCACGCTAGACCCCTCGCTGGGTAGTTCGGCTCCGCGTAGTCGTCGCGATCCTCTCTCGTTTTACAGCCAATCTGCGACGATTCTTCTTCCCTCGGAATCACCTACGGCGCATCATACGACTGACCTATTCGCGGTATCCGCAAATACCGAGGCGTAGGTGACTTATTACTCCCCGCGAGGACTCATTTGTCGCCTATTTCGTAACTGCACCGCACGATTTCTTCGCCGGGACGCGCTTCTCACGCGTTACGAAAGTAACAGTGGAAACAACGTGGCCTATCGCGTTTTAAGCCCGTTACCCACTCGCGTCTTTTCCGTATTATCTAATGGCAAAAGTCGATTTTACGTTGTACAGCTTCGGACAATTATTCCGGACCCACTACTGCCTATGTGCGAGTTCCCTAGCGGGACAATATTCAGAAGTATCATCATGTCATATGATGATGCTGCCAAAGCTTCTGCCTGGAACATTGAAACATAAACCAGTAGATTTCTTAGTACTCGTGAATATTATCCCACTAGAGAACTCACACATAAGCAGCAGTGGGTCCGGAATAATTGTCCGAAGCTGTACGTATACATCGGTTACTGTCGACCGTTAACAGCGACGAGAGTGCAACGAGCTAGGTGCACGACGATATGGTAAATACGATGCAAGTGTATACTGGGCTTTAGGTGGGAATAGAGCGAAAGCGACTCGGTCGCGAAAAAGAACCGTATTAGGTCAGTAGCATTGGATGGAAAGAATAACGATAACAAGAAGAAGAAGAGGAAGAATTCGGGCCCGTCGACTCGTCGGTTCTCTCGGTTGGGTTAGGCCGAGCGACTCTTTGGAGTAACGGCATCTCCGAGCATCCTCTTCCTCCTCGCCGCGAACTCCTTTCCCCGTACTCTGTTCCCTGGTCGAGTTGGCCCGTCGCTTCGCCTTCGAATACATACTCGGAACGTTCGCGTTCACCGACGACACGCTCCACCTTGTCCTTTTCTACTCACACGCAGTAAACGTGCCTGCACGCGGATGCACTCGAGATTCTAGCGTGTCTCAGCCTCGACAGCCGCCCCGTATCTTCGAACGCAACGCCCGTGCATCGGCCCGCTTCCACGAATCTCCCTTTGTGGAATCGACGTTCACCGTTTTGCAAGTCGAATTCTCGCAACAATGCGCGTTCGCGTGAAACTGGTCAACGATTTCCTATCATTCCCGATCGATGACGAAACGGCCGGAACGCTTGGCCATGGATGAGTAATCGCGGCGAACGAGCAACAAACAACGCGAGTTCTCTACATCGGTGACGTAACGTTTACCTATGAAAGTTTAAAGCTTGTCCCAAGGACCGATCTCGAACGACCGAGCAAAGGGGAGCGACAGAATCGAACCAGCTATTCGCTAAGGGGTTTCACGTTTCCGATGTGACGCGTTTACGCGTGCAGCTTCGGACAATTATTCTGGACCTACTACTAAACCAATAGATTTCTTATTACTTGTGCATATTGTCCCGCTAGGGAACTCACGCATAAGCAGTAGTGGGTTCAGAATAATTGTCCGAAGCTGTACCCAAGTATTCGGCTTGTTTCTACAGGGAAGATAAGAGATCTGCGTCAGGAGTTTTCCCGTTGACTGTGTCAACGATCGAAGAACGTGAATCGTAACACGCGAACAACTGACGCAGCGGGTTTCTCTCGTAGGACTCGACGCACAGGTAGCTACCGAGGAAATCGTAGAAACGAGGCGTTTCGCGAATCGGCTTCACCGCGTCCCGTTTCGATTTTCTGGGTCATGGTGCTCGCCGCTCTTTCTCGGCCTTTCTACCTCGGTGCACTCGAGTTCTCTCTCGCGCGCTCGTCTCCGTGTCACGCGTTAACCTCGCGCTACCCTGAATTCGTTTTGCCTCGGAATCGTTCCGCCGGCTTAATGTTACGTATGTATGTATGTAGACTGTTCGCTAGCTCGTTCCTCTCACGAGCCCGCGAATCTGGGGTGAGAATCCCGCGACGTTTAGGAAACGCGGCAAAAGTTTACGGCGACGGCTTTCACCGATAGCGACGGAGCGGAGGTTGATAAAATGTCGCGGCTCGTTGCCTGGCTAACGATGTTCCCTGAAACAAAAATATATTTGTCAACTGCTCAATTATCTGTAATTAGGTACAATTAACATTAAATCTGGAGATAATAGTAGTTTTCATATTGACATAGTAAAGTGCATCGAAGAACACAATTATTTCAATAGAATTCAACTCATTAGACCATATGCTAATTTAAATGCCTCATAATGACAAATCAGGGTTATTGGATAGACAATACTGATTTCACACACGATATAGACAAAATGTAATAGATATACATTTCCTTAAATGTGAAGCAAATACGATTAATAAAAATGTTAATTCTTCAAGTATGTCGCACTGTTCATTTGTTACACAATGTTAGTTAAGATGTAGGATTAGGCATTAGGCGGTGCAATTTTCGCTGCCACTTTCACCGTTACCTGGTGAAAACCATCGGGCAGAGTATGGAAAAATCCGCGAAAGAGGAACACTGGTCGGCAACAGGAAGCCGGCGAACAACCGGGCACCGAAACAGTATAGGAATTGCGCGATGTTATGCGATCTTGGTTGCATCGGGTACCGGACACGAATCGTTACGTCGAACCTTTCGTCGTTCCAGCGGTGCTCAAGAAGATCGCTGCGAGCCGATAACGAAGCCACCGGAACGCCTATGAATACATACATAAGTCGTTTTCCTTGCGTAACGCATCCTCTTCCTCCGTTTTCCGCGACGTCGGTAGTCATCGCCTCGGTTTCGCAGCTGAACGCGTTCCGCGCGCCCGACGAAGAAGAAGAAGCCAACCAACCAGCCTCGAAAACTTCCAGTTCCGTGACCTCGCGGCCGCTTCCTTCCGTGAAATCGCATCGTACTCTTATTCCCTTCCGGCGGCGGTTCGTTCTTTTTATTTGTCGTTTCGAGAGGCACAGGACGAAGCCCCGATCTATTAATGCCCGTCCGATTAGATCGCCGCGCTCCGATCCGTGGGAAAATATCCTATTCGAGCCTCGGAGCGGGATCGTCTTCTCCATTAGTTTCCCTGCTCGCATCCTTTATCATAAATGAAATAGGTATGCACTGTGTTCAGGCCCATTGGACTCTGAAATAACGCGTTCAAATCTGGTATGTTCAACAAAGATATACGCTTAGATTAAATATGTAACATAATATTAGCTTCTTATCTAAGAGAAAACGTATACCTATTGTCTATTCAGAGAAAGAACTGTAGCAGGTGATTCTAGAAGCCAAAATAAAGAACAAAAGAATTGCGTATGGGTTTTATTATTTATTTTAGCTTCTGGAATCGCATCTGAAAATTATTCAGTTCATAACACACGTTGATCCACGAATTATGATATACGAGGTTTGAGTATGGAAACAGAAAATGGGAAGAATCAAATTGATACATCGACGATTAAGCAGCTGGGCTTAGGTGGACTAGAGAAGCATGAAGGAACGGGTGAAAGAGAGACGGAGGAGGGTTCGTAAAGAGACGCGCGGAGGGTCAGAGGAGGACTTCCGGTGCTCAGGGCCGTAGCTCGCCCTCAGCGCTTATTCTCGACTCCCTTTCTCCGAGAGCGGCACAAAGGACTCTCTCCGATCGTCTCGAGAAGCAACGGGGAACCGAGGGGACCGCGATCCTCCACGGCGAGAGAGACTGTCGCTAAACGGGAAGAAAAGAATTGTCCTCCCTTTCGAAACGATGCCGGGCTTCGTGGAAAAAAAGGCAGCAACCGTGGATCGTGGAACTTCGATCATCCAGTCTGCCGCGTGTATGAATAAGAAAACTATTCAGAAATCGAGGAATCGTAAATCAAATAGCATCCTCGGGACGGTTCGTAGCTCCGTGCATAATTTTCTCATCGCACCCTAGTCGTTAGGAAGTTGAGACATAAAACGGGACTGTAAATTGTAATAGAGAATGCATTCGTTATCAGCACGGGCTTCTGATCGCCGGGGCTCCTCGCAATTAGAGGTCTAGAGGCAACGAGATAGACGAAGTAATTGCATCAGCTTGTTGCAGTTAGGGTTTGTATATTCTAGAAGTTGTATTGGCTTACCCCAAATGCTCCTTTCGCTATCTGCACGTATTTACTACAAATTGAATCCGTGAGTTGAAATTAGTTCTACGAAATAGTGTTTCGATAAGTAGTCGATAGAACCGGGGGTCGTATTCCAGTTACGATAAAGAGCCACTTTACATTTTTTATGCTCTAACGTTGAAATCTGAAAGCGAATTGAATAATCATTAACGAAATGAAAGCGTCTTTTGGAAATGGGGTTAACCAGGTCGTCGGTTTTCTCGAAAGAAAGAAACCTCTAGCGTTAACCTTAACCCTTTCTCTCGGCAGTGTCGTCGGGCTGGCAATCATCGAAGCTATTGTATTCAAATAGCGTCGTCGTTGCTCATAGCCGACGGATGAAGGGAATAACGTGGGAGTGAGAGTAGGAGGACCGCGTGAAAACAGCGTTCCCTCGCGTACCTTCGATAACGTTCGATCCACGGAGCTGGATCCGAGTTTGCTCCCTAAAAAATGATCGTAGCAGGGAAAAGGGGGTAACGACCGAACACGGGCGACCGTATTCTCAGGCGAGCCGAGTGCCGAACTCGTTGCGTGTTGCGTGGACGGGTGCCAACTTCTCTTCGCGATGCTCGATCCCATCGCGAAGGGTCAACGATCGAAACGTGGCTGTCGGGTGCTCGGTTTCACCGCGACGAACAGATCCTCCCGTACTTCAAATGAAAAACATATTAGATAACAATCACGCGACGAGTGCAATCGTACGGCGTGTAGGTTTATTAAATCAGGCACCGTGCTGCCTGCTTTCATGAGGTCAAATCCGTCGACTGGAAAAAATGAAAATTCAATTTTTAGACTTTGTGTGAGAAACAGGGAACGGTAATCTTGAGGAAATCAAATAAACGAGAGGCTGAAGCAGGCCATCTGGATTTTATCAAAGCCTTTGCTCCTTAAGGGTAATTCGTTTTGGAAGGGGGTGTCATAAACAGGCTACACTGTCGACGACATTCTTCATGTCCCAAGTACACGTTTCTGTGTTAACTCCTGACCACTTAGTTTTATCCCCACCATATTTAATTCAATTCTCACTTTCCCAGGTTTGTAGCGAGTAAAGTCTCGGGGTAACCGGAAACAGAGATGAATATACAATCTGTAAATTTCGAAAAGCGAGCAATCATCGCGGCGAGAGTATATTTATAGATCAACCGTTAAAAACCGCGTACGTACGCCTGTTGGAGTGACGCGCGGCGGTGGCCGGCGAACAGGGTCGTAGTACGGGACCGGTCTCTTAATCTTCTCTCTCTCGAAATAAACGCCCTCCGTGGTTCGTGAGCGTGCCCGTTTCGCTACCGGGCTGCAACGAGAGACGAAAAACGCGGATCAATGAGATCGGCGGATGAAATATGGCGCTATTGTTTGAAATTAACCAACAGGGCAGGGGTACGCACTCGTCGACCACGCGAGAACCATTAAGGCCTCTTAGAACAAAAGAGACGAACCTTTGCGCGCCACGCGACATATGTATGTACGTACGCTGGTAAAGAGTCAAGGATCGGTAGCTTTGATCGCCATATGTTCCCCCGGCATGCTTACTCTGCTGCTGAACTCACGAATTCTGACTTACAACGCCTGTTTCTACGAACGATTAAACGGGTTACACTTTCTAAAGTCGAATCCTTTTACACAGAGAAAACGTGAAACGCGCGACCCTACCAGGCGCGTTCAAGCTCAGCGTTAACGGCGAGATAAGCGAAATTCAAACAGGAGATATCTTCAATGAATTATTATACTTCCGCCGGCAAATCTTGCAATTAAGAAATACGTTTTACGATACGTATAACTGCATAAGATGTTGTAAGAATATGAATCGATAAATGAAAACAGATATATTATTATGCTGGCCTTTTAAGGTTTTTTATCGGTCGTTACCAATCTGTAATTATGATCGATCTGTCAAACACTGGATTTACTGGTTTTCGAGGGTCTCTTTCCGCTATTTAAGCTACCCTCGCCAACTCGAAATCGTGCCGTCGTATCGAATAACTACCAGCAGAATATAACGAATTCTTTGTTCGTTATCTTCGAATCGTTTTCTCTTCTCCGTTACACGGTACACCGTACCATGCCCTTACCGCTGATATCGGGACAAACGAAGAAATATATACATTATACGTACATCTGAATGGAACCTCAGAATCTGAGGAGAACGATTAGCAACGATTCGCGTACTAGGTAATACCAAGCGCGAAGTCGAATTTCAGACTTAATTACAGTCGGTTGATTAATCGTACCAGACAGCGTTCCTCTCTTTCGCGCGGGTAAAGAGCAAAAAGGAAGTCGTTGACCCGATACGTCATCCTTGCGTAACGAATATTTTACACACGTGACCTGTACGCTAATCATCGTATCTGCGCGTATCGCGTATCGAGACGAAAAGGAGCAACGCGGTGGAAACCGACAAATACGGGCAGAATTACCGTAAAACGAACAGTCCTCGCACCGGTTTTCCCGTTCCTCGGAGGATCTCGAGTTCCAAAGATAAAAAAAACGAAAATACAATTGAATCATGAGATAGTTTGAAATTGTCATACAGAATAATACGAATCATATCCATGTAATAATTTGTTAAAAGTAACACACGGAATACATGAATACGAAATATCATGGGTATAACGTGTACATCACGTACAGTAGACACTTATGAAATAAAATGTTTATTTATGATGAGAATTGTTGTACGACCTATGATTAGGATATAGGTCATAGTGAGTACGAGAGAGCAGAAGGATAGGGGGAATGGGTAGGAGCAGGTCTTCTTACCCTGACAATGCCTGAGAGACAGGCTCGTGCAAGTCGTAACACGAATTATTCGCTATCCGCGGTAGATGCTCGATTGTCAAGTAGTGCCAGTCAGGTAATCGAGCTCGTACGCAACGCACGCGGCGCGGTATTATTGACAATTCGGTTTCGAGCATGAGACTCGTGAGTGGTATACTGGAGTTAGTCACACGGCTGACACCGTCGCCGAGAAAGAAACGCGAGAAGAATCGTAGAAAAACGGTGGGGAGCAGCGATGCGCCGTGCGTCGAGAAGGTACGTACGTATGTACACAGAAATTATAAACTGCGTAACGGGGAACGAACGGTGACCCGCCGAATGGTGTGGAACGTACGGTCGGAGTGAAGGAGGGTGGCGTCACGTTACGTAGTGGGTTCCCCGCGTAGAAAGGGAATAAAAAGGTTCGGAGGTAGAGAGAGTGGTAGTAGTTTCTAACGAAGAGGAGCACAAGGGATCGCTTTGAGTTGGTCATCGGATGACTCACGAGGAGGGAAAGAAACGACCCGGCACAGCTCCTGCATTCCTCCTCGATTGTCCCAATTTAAAAGAGCGCATTCCTACCGCGAACCTCACTGTTACTGCCGCGCGTCGCTTTAAAACTCGGCCGCAGTTCCTTTCTAATCTAACAGAGGATTAATTACTATCTGTTTCGGTTTTACTTTATCTTCAAGTACGTTCGAGACCTTAACCCATTGACTGCCACGTGAATTCAGCGCGTCTTGCCCTGGACGGTTTTATTTTAAAGAAAACATGAAGTTTTATAAAGTATAATAAGTTACTGATGTAATATTTCAATGACATTTACAGTATTTTTATTAGGAAAAAAAAACAGTACGAGATAAGCAATAAGATTGTAGTTGGCGTCATAAAATAAGACTCCTGTGCCGAATGCCAATACGAGATATCTCGTAGTCGGCAGTCAATGGGTTCATCGTTGCGAGCATTGTTCTCGAGACAGGGCTTCCTATTTCTCGCGGATTTTCACATGTGGCGGCCACGACGAAGGCTTCCTTCTCGATCGGTCGACAAAAACGATGATCGCGTGGCTGGAGGTCTACTTCGACGGACCTCCTCCGTGTTACGCTTTTACCCTGATCTACCAAGGGACTACTGAAAGATATCCAGAGGTTTCAAATTAATAATACTATAAAATATAAGTATCGACCGGATGTTCGTTTCAATTAAAACCGTAGTAGCGTTTATGGATCTTCTTTCTTTATACTTCAGATCGAATGTCTTGGCTACCGTCCGACTTATCAATCCGGCCACGGCACTTCTAAATGCATTTTACTGATAACGATACGCTCGTATCGGGTTATCACTGAAATCTCCATTGTTCTTTTTCCCTCGCGCGCGCGTGACTCGTACACCCTCGATCCTGATTCATCGTCGATTTTTTATTGCAGCCAGTGGTCTTTGAGAAATTAATAAGAGGATGTTTGCGTTGCGGATAGATAAAACATGATAGATCGTTCTGCGATGTGACCGATGATCCGTGACCGGCGTTTCAGGTAAACAGGATGGACAGGGGGGAAAGCCTGGAGGGCGTTTATCCGCGTAACTTTCTTCTATTCTGAATGAATTCGCACGATTAAAAAATAATTACTCGTTCGTTGCATAGAAGGCAGCCGCGTTCGGTTGCAGTCACGTCGTGGCCGCAATCAACGGGCGGAAACCGAGAGAAAAACTAGCGTTTTACCACGGTAATGGTGCTCGATGTTATTACGATCTCTCTCGCAACCTGTACGATCCCGGTAAGGGGCAAAATAATATTCTATCTGGCGCGGCTTTATACGGGTACGCGCGTTCACGCTCGAGGGACTCGTGAAAAATGCGCGTTTCTTTATTCCGCGACGCATCGTGCGTCGGAAAACTCGCGTTGTGAAAAACCGTAGCCCGATTGTTCCCAGTTCCCAGAGCGTAAGAAAAAGAAAAAGTCCATCGGCGAACAGAAATATAATGTTACGATTCCGCGTCCTTTCGAGAGGCGCGAAGGAAAAGCTGGGAAAATTCACGTGAACGATTATAATATGTATATGCGCACCGTAACAATCACGAGGAACGCGCGAGAGAGGAAAAAGAAAAAAATTGAATAGAATCGAGGCTGAGAATTGCATAGTTTGCGCGAACGATGCTACGAACGATGGTAATTTGCATAACTAGTTCGCATCATCGAGGCCCATTTCGGGCGACAACTATTCTAATCGATCGCCTTTTACGCGAGGACATCGCAATTTTACTAATTCCAATTCGCCTGTTTCCTCGCGCTGTCCACGAGTTTCGACATATCGTTGATCAACAACGGATATCAGCGTCCCGATACCGTTTCATCGTTATCTCGAGATAAACCGCGTCGATGAAAAATTCTAATTTATCGAATCAAACCATGACACGCGTCAGGAAGTTTCACTTGAATCTCCTTCGAACTTGACCAACCAGATACACACGGGATCTCTTTATCGAATTCGTTAGATGACGTAAATTCTTAAATGAGCGTGTAATAGCGTTATGATGAATCAGGATCCATTTCTCACCTGCAAGATTTACGATTAACTCAATGATCACAGATAATATTTATTGACTCATTCAAGCAAATAAAATGTTTTGAAAGCATGAATGGCTTGATGAGTAATGAATAATTAAATTAATTATTTTAAATTTCAATGCTAGAAACTGTTACTCATATATTAATCAATGAATTATGTATCAAGACGTGTTTCATTGCGATGGAAAATTCTCATTTAAATATTAACAGGTTCGAAAGAATGTTGGTTCTTTATTAATGAAAATTCATCGATATAGAATTTTACGATTTATCATCAGATTTTCCTTGCGTCCTAAAATTAGTGGCTATTACCATGGTACATGGCGCGGACGGGCTGACAATGAGATTAGGTAACTACGTTTTACTTTCATACGATCACGTGTACGGCTCGCAGGTGGATCCGACGACACAGGTGATGGTTCTGCGGTTGCACGCATCGCGAACATTCCCACAACAGAAGGCGTATAAAAGTCGTCTTACTGGTTTAGTACCTGTGACTTTGGTCGCTTCTTTGACATGTTCGCTGACCACGAGAGAGAATCCGATACCTGAACTGGATAATACGACGTTGGATAATAATACAGTCGTTCTTAATCCGAGCGTTAAAGCCTGCACGAACAATCCTGAGAATTTTCGCACGGTGTGATCTCATTGAAAAAGAGCCAACGGGGGAGAGGCAGCACCCGCGTTAGCACCCGAGGTTCAGCCTCGGTGAAAACTAATCGTGGATCGTTTCACGGTCGCGATCGATTCGCAGGCGAGGGACGATGCACGGAATCTGCGGAACGCGACGGGCCACGGGTCACGGGCCATCAAGTGGCTCGCCAAATATCTTTCGTCTCCTCCGTGTTAGATTATTCCAGGCACGAAAATACCGGCGACGACTTACCGTCAAATTTTTATCGAACCTCGCATACCCCGAATTCTACACCTGCGCGCGCTTAGTTCGTTAACAATGGAAAACCGCCCATTCACTCGGTACGTATTTTACGCGTTTCGTACGATTTAAAGAATGATTCATGCTTACTACGTATTCCACGTTACTCCTTTCTCTATTGCACAGTTACACGCCATAGTAGAATTTTCCATGCAGATTGATTGAAAGATTCAAGTAGTACGTGATACGTGGCGTAACAAATCTTTTTATGAATTCCTACGCAACGTGATAGGGCCATGAAACAGTAAGCCATTCTCTATAAAATTTCTTATATCTTCAAAATATCAACTTCAATTTATTCATTCATGTTGAATCCAGAACGTCAGGCTTTACGTCTTTTAAGACTTGTGAAAGAAAGGGGGGTGTATATTAAGAAGTTACCGTTTCCTTCTCATAATCATGAACGACACGGTGGGAGTACGAAACCCACGGGACGCGGTCTAAATGCGTAGGCGTGTGCTCGCGTGGAACGTACGCGCGTTAGTGGGAAGGGCCGTAGACGTTTCTAATTAGCCGTCCTACTTCGAGTTACTCCGGTTAGAACGCGAAAAATCTAACTCCTATCGCTGCTTAAAGCTTCCGGCTTACCGAGAGGCTTAAGAATAGCAACGAGCGTTCGCAGACTCCAGCTGCGAAGGTCTATGAGTCAACAAGAATCTTAATCTAAAATAACGTAGCATATAACGATCTTATTAAAAATTATATTGCAATACGAAAACTAAATTAATCGAATATATATTTTAGCCACCCGATTGTTCTTATTAATTTATTCTATGTATAATCTACGTAAATCTTAATTTAAAATAACGTAGCATGTAGCGATCTTATTAAAAACTACATTACAATACGAAAACTAAATTAATCGAATACATACCTTAGGCACCTGATTGTTCTTATTAATTTATCCTACGTAAAATTATTCAGTACGTTTTAATTGACGAAACTCTACAATTTGTTTATTTTTTTAGAATGAAGAGATGATCGCAAGCTTACCGATACACAGTGGCGGCGGCGGCGGAGGCAGCAGCGGAGGGCCGAGCAGTCGCGTGGCTCGAGGACTGGCCCTTCACAGGTCGAACTCCAGCCTGGAGCTTCCTCACAGTCCGGATCCGACGTCTCGCGTTCCGGACACTCCCCTCAGAAGGGAGTATGGATCCCATGGTACGATACTACTCTATCGGAAATCAGGAAAACCGGAAATTGTGGTTGTTACGGTCTCGGTATCAATTTTAGGTAGCATCGATGTGGTAGCGCAGTCGGGCTCGGTCGGGGAGAACCTGTTTGCGAAGCATCAGGATTTGAGGCCTGGGGCGCCTTCGTCGGCGGATCAACGGAATTCCGTCGGCGTCGACTACCTGAGGCGCGTAGCGGACGGCCAGGCCGTTGACGTGGACGAAGTTGTCTGCGATACTGCGGGTAACTCGAGCCCGAAGCTGCGATTAAAGCTGCACAGGTTGTGGGGCGCGAAGACGACGACGCCGTCGAGGCCGATGGAGGAGAACTGCTCGAGCCCCGTTGTCTCCGCCGACGTCGAGGAGAGACACAGGAGACGGGCGTTCGCGCATTATGACTGCCAGTCTCTGACGGCGAATCTCGGCTATGCGGCTAAGCTTAGAGGCATTCTACTCGCGAGGAGGAGGAACACCGCGACCGGTGCTTCGGCAGCGAGCTCGTTCAGAGCGTCTACCCCTGACGAGACACCGGAAGAAGACGCTGGAGATGGGAAAGGTATTTTATAATCGATTCGTATCGAATTGTATAGAAATAATAACTGAGTAATCGTAAACCTCGTGTGTAGGTAACGATTTACTGGAATCGTGTCCTTTCTTCCGAAACGAGATCGGAGGGGAAGGTGAACGGGAAGTGGGCCTCACACGGTGTTCCCAAGGGAACGGTGTTCACAGACCCTCTCTTTCGTACGGAGTCGCGGTTTTGGAACCGGCACCCGGTGAAACATCGTGGAAGCATACTTGTCCCTTACAGAAGCGACCGCTTCCCATCGAAAGCGTCGACGAGGGCGCTCATTATTACAGACGATATTTTCTCGGTAAGGAGTGAAACGCGAAACCATTCAATTCTACATGACGTGGCTTCCTACGAATCCTGATTCAATTTTTTTATTGCATTCGATAGCATCAAGTGAAATCTGATGCGTTACGTTTATTCTATCTTCTTTTCTTCAGGTCGAGAGCATCAAAATTGGTTTGGCATGGACGAGCAGTTAGGTCCCGTTGCTATCAGCATTCGAAAGGATACGAATCAATACAGAATAATAATTCGCACCTCGGAACTGTTGACGCTCCGTGGTTCTGTGCCAGAGGAGGCTCTCGGCGGTATCAGGCCACAAGGCCGACTGCCGACCAGAGAATTGTTGGAACTGGTCGCGCCAGAGGTTCAACTTGGCTGTCTCCGATTAGGTACTCCCGCCGCTGAGGAAGCTCTGGCCAGACTGGACGAGCAAGGACTCTCTACTAGATACAAAGTTGGCGTTCTTTACTGTAGGTCTGGTCAGAGAACCGAGGAGGAGATGTATAACAATCAGCACGCCGGACCTGCTTTTCTCGAGTTTCTCGACACCATTGGTAAGAACATAAAAAGTCACGCAGTTCGTTTAGTGGAGCTCAAGATTATTTTAATTACGTTTTTGCGACAGGCCAAAGAATAAGACTGCGAGGATTTGACGGCTACAAGGCTGGCTTAGACACGAGGACCGATTCGACGGGTACTCACGCGGTCTCTGCGACGCATCGAGGATCGGAAGTCACTTTCCACGTATCCACGATGTTACCGTTCACGCCGAACAACAGGCAACAGTTGCTCAGGAAAAGACACATCGGGAACGACATAGTGACCATCGTCTTTCAGGTAACATAAAGCAGATGTCAATCTCTGAACACCAGCAAGACAAATCGTTTCAACGATATCTCTACAACAGGAGCCTGGCGCGTTACCCTTCAGTCCGCGGAGGATACGTTCTCAATTTCAGCACGTGTTCATCGTGGTCAGAGCTATTGATCCATGTTCCGAAAACACTCGGTATAGCATCGCAGTGTCTAGAAGCAAGGAGGTACCGATCTTCGGACCTCCCGTTCCACCAGGCGCCACGTTTAACAAAGGGAAAGCATTTGCCGACTTTATCTTGGCGAAAGTGATAAACGCTGAAAATGCAGCGCACAGGTAAAACTCTCGACGTAACTTTCTTATTTTATCAAAGTAGTATACGTTAATGAACGATTATTGTAGATCCGAGAAGTTCGCGACCATGGCTACCAGAACGAGGCAAGAGTACTTGAAAGATCTCGCTAGCAACTATTCCTCCACCACTGTGGTCGACACTGGACAAAAATTTTGTAAGGCTGCATCTTGTCTCTCAAGTTGCATGCAGACGTTGTTGTCTTTCATTTAGGACGAAGCAAATCGCTTTCTATTACTAACTCACATTCATTTTCGAACAGCTATGCTGTCGTTCAGTAGCAAGAAGAAGACTGCGGTACGGCCGAGGCTATCCTGCGACGCGTCGCAACGAGGTGCGATATGCTGGCAAGTGATATTGGAAGACAGCAATCAGAACACGGACTGCTACTTAGGTATAAGCATAGACACGATCGTTTTGATCGAGGAACATTCCAGGCAAATCGTATTTGCTACTCCTTGCGTGAGCGTGCTCGGGTGGCACGCACAGACAAACAGGTAACTTCTCTATTCTATTCGAGTATCGTTTAACAATTAAACAATCGTTTTAACTTGTCTACTACTACTTCCAGTTTGAGATTGTACTACCATCAGGGAGAATGTATCACGATCCACGTACGCGGTGATTATGGAGAAAGGGACGAGCTAATGGAAATAGTTGCTCGTCTGCGTGCCGTGACTACAGGAGCGCCCGCGACAGAGCTCTCCTTGAAGAGAAACAGTCTTGGACAGCTAGGATTTCACGTTCAACCGGACGGTGTGGTGACCCAAGTCGAAAGTATGGGACTTTCCTGGCAAGCGGGTCTGAGACAGGGTTCCAGACTCGTTGAAATTTGCAAGGTAGCTGTGTCGACCCTGAGTCATGACCAGATGGTAGATTTACTGAAGACCAGCGCTCAAGTCACCGTCACTGTGATACCAGCGAATAACGATGGCAACGCCAGAAGGTACATTTCAATCAATCTCTTAAATCCGTTAGAATTTTTTCCTACAATTTTCTTATATCTTGTCTTGTTCTTCAGAGGTTGCACGCTGCAGAACTGTCAGTACTTGTCGAACAACTACGAAGGGGATTACGAGAACGTGACCAGTCCGGACAACACGCCTGGTCAGCAGACCGCGATGTCTCATCAGAGACGATACGAGAGATCGTTCAGCCCGCCCCGATCGAGCAACAGTTCCGGTTACGGGACAGGGTCTAGCTCGAGATCGTTCAACGATCCGCGGTTCCCCATGGAGGGCACGATGACTAGCAGCAGCAGCGGGCACAGCAGCAACGATGATCGCTGGTAAGAGGGCAACGCTCAGACGTCGCCGGGCGTCGATCGTTCCTCGCATTATTTGTAAGATAAACGCTTTCCAAAGCCAGACATTTTTGTGGGACGAGCAGGTACGAGCTACTGGAGCCACAGGATCAGGAGGGCACCGGGCACCGTAACGGTGGCGGTACGCCTCCGCCTCCGCTGCCAGCTAGACAGTCTTACCAGATGATCAAGCCTGGTGCACACAAGAAGGAGAAGGAGTCGCATTACGCCAGCGCTAAGCAGTTCGCGGAGAACTCGAAGCATCACGGGCAACACGATCATTACGCGAAAGAGAGTAACTACGTGTCGCCGAAGTCTCTGCAAGAAAGCGCGAGACACGAGAATTATCAGAGGCACGTGGAGAACGCTCACCGCGGGCAGGAACACGTCCCGTCGAACTACGTGAAGCTTCAGAAAGAGAAGTACGAGATCAAACAGGAGAATATATACGCGTCGCAGAGGGAATTGCATAAAAACGTCGAGGGGCATTACGTGTCTCATCAGAAGCTGACCGCATCGAACTCGTTGCCGTTGCCACAGAACGCGACTTACAGTCTCCCAAAGTCCGGGAGCAACAACAACGTTGGCAGATGCAACGAGCACGAATATGATTACGAGTATGAGTACGATTACGAGGGTAAGCCGGATAGAAATTCCAAGTATCAGCCGCAAGAAGAGAAGATACTGGATCGCACGTGTAAATACGAGCCGGATGCGAGAGGCCACGAGAAGAGAGCGATCAACTACGAGTACCCCGAGGAAGTATACGAGAGGCGGAATAGCAAATACGACATGGATATCTCGAAATACGATATCGAGTGTCAACAGCAGGTGAACGAAAGGAAGCATGCCGATACCTCGGAACAGAATCGTGAATCAATTAGATACGAACTACCGCACGACTTTAAGGTCGGGGAGAAAGTCACCTGTTTGAAGACTACCATCACCGAGAGACCTGTCCCTCACAAGATAAACGTCGAGTACCGTCAGACAAAAGATTATACCGCGAGTCTACCGCCGGAAGTGAGGATCGGAGACACGGGAGTCAACGGTCCCGAAGTAGGGATGCTGCCTAGTGAAGACGAGCTGTCGAACGGATCTGGAAGCGTTTCACCTAGGCTGAGAAGAGTGAACAAACACAGGACTGGAAATCTGACTCCTTCCAGCGGTAGTTCTAGGAACCAGAGTCCCAGACCGAAAACGGGGGTAAGGAATTCTCACAGGAACTCGGCGAACTTGACATCCAGCACGCTTCAGGAGGATCTTATGAAACTGATCAATCCTGATTACATCGCTGACGATGATCAGATAACGAACAACAACGTACCTGTAACAGGGAACGCGTTGATCGGTAATCAAAATGCGAATAAGATCAACAATAATATGCTCGAGATTCAGAACCGGTGTAGATCGAGAGAAAATCTATGCGGCAACGGCGGGAATGCATTGACCGTTCTACCTGCGAATGGGCAAGAAAACGGGAATGGGAACGGGTCGGAAGTGATTCTGACGATGGCCAGGCCAGCCACGGTGATCTCGAACGCGAGTACCGCATCGAGTCCCGCGCCGAGCGAGAACAAACTATCGAAGGAAGAGAGGTAGGCTCGCTTATCTTTCCTACTCGTAGAGCATACGTTTACGATTAGAGTGTATTGTATATGCATGTGTCTTAGATTGTCACCGCGCGTTACCAAACCTCCGCATTCGATTTCCAAAGCGCCGAGCAACTCGACTTCCATCAAAGACGCGAAAAATCATAACGACACGGACGTGGACCGTTGGCAAAATCATCACGTCGATCCTAGATCGAAGCAGCACGGTCAAGAATGGTCCGACGACAGACTCATCGATGGATGTAATACCATCACGTAAGTCTAACAATTATTCGCTTACCTCGATATTCGTTCGTCCCATCCAATGCGAGTTCTCCTTGTTTCAGTAATTCCGTACTACAGTCTCATCTGTCGACCCTCGAGCAGCGAGTGGCCAGAGAGACCCGACGAAGACTTTCCCTGGAGGACGAAGTGCGCCGTCTGCGCGATGAGAATCGTCGACTTCAAGACGAGAGTCACGCGGCGGCGCAACAACTTCGCCGCTTCACCGAGTGGTTCTTCCAAACGATAGATCATCAGTAATTAACCGTACCGTCGTTTCTTTTGCTTCTTTTCTTTTTTCGACGATCATGCCAGAATCCGGGGTCGTCCTTCTGCGCGGTAAGAACAGTATTAATTTCACATTTCGTACGTCGCGGATGTTAAGACGCGAACCGAGGATAACTCGAGGCGGCATCGCGCCTCTGTTCTTTTTTTTTGTATACGTAGACACGTCCGCTGTTTTGTATGATAAAGATTGGTATAGTTGTAAAGATACGATGTAAGTTACCATCGCGTGGCTGATCGTTGACGATGCGCATCGTTAAGAGATAGCACGTCGATCACCTTCGTCGATTATCTTTTAATTCGAAAACGACCAAATATTGCTAGTTGTCTAAGGATCACTTTAATATTAATACAATTCGTAATTTATTACGTGTTCTTTTGTATTATTAGTTAGGCTAAAAGTTAAGCGAAACGGAAGGGATCATTTTCGTGCGTCGTTCCTCACCCGCACGGAACACGATGTCGATCGTTCGCCTCGACCGATTTCAAGTCACTACTGTGAGGCTTACGCGTTCGTTTATCGCAAGAACTATTTTATTTTATTCGTAAACTGTACACGCATTACGTCGACGAGCAACTTTGTAAATTGATAAAACGAGTCGATAATAAAAAGAGATGCACACCAGAGCGATGCGATAAACTTATTTTTCTAAATACCAAAACAACGAAGAGACGAGACGAGGAGTGGAGAATCTGTTCGTAAGGAGAATGAGAGGCAGTGACAACGGATGGACGACGATGGATCGAAATGATACCGTGGCGCCTAGAATAAAATAGTTTATTGTAATCCACAGAAAAAAAACAAGACATTTCCAGGATGTCTGAAAACTCACTGTCCTGTATCGATTAACAATAGCAGCGGTTACACACTCTTTCTTGCGTCGCGTCGGGACCAACGTGAAAGCGCATACGCGCGCACTTCTATCTGGTGAATGTTATGTAGAACGTCGAGGTGAACGATACAGAATATTCGACCATATAAACTACGGTAAAATTCTTTTTTTTTACGATACTCCGCTCTTTTAAAGAGCCTGTAACAGATTCTGTTTTATTTAGTTTCTTTAATATGTATGTATATACATGCATATCTATGATTTATATCGGAATACCCGTCTGTCTGAGGGGGAAGGGGAAAACCTTAAATCTGCGATCTCGCACGATGCCGTGCGTCTATGCGTGTGAAAAGGTGCAACGATCATCGCACGACGAAGCGACGAATCGCGACGTCTCTATTATATTTTTATAATCGAGTTCTCATTTCAATTCGCCGATGCGGTTGGATGCGCGACGCGTTCGAGCACTTAACAGGCACAACTTGAAATCCCACTACAAATCTCACGCAACCCACATATACGGACGCACGCACCCACTCCTCGGCATCAGTAGGCTCTCCCGGTCGATGAAACGCGTCGCAAAACGCTTTCAGAGACGATCAGAGAACCAGTGTGCTTACTACCGGGCTCCTAAGATCCGTCAATTTGTTCGTTTAAGTACATGAGAATGTATGCATATGCGATTAGTACGATTTAATGATCTCGCGTTTAAGAGTCGACTTCGCGTGCCACCTTCCACGTTTTTTCCCTCTCTTCCTATCTAATTGTGAACTCGTTGATAAAAGCGGACATTCTCGAGAACAAGGAAAACAGTCGGAGACTGTGATCATCATATGGCACTAGGTATCGCTTTGCGGAGAGACGTGAGGTCGTGTTAATAATTGCCCTAAGTAAGCGGAGAGAAAAGTTGAATTCGTCGAGTCGCATTGAAGCAGAGGGAAAACTCGTGGGAAATGTACCGGAGGGGCGGAAGAGACAGGAGGACGTATCCCGGTATACGATGATGCATCCTAAATTTCGCCGCTACCCTCCCAGTTTCCGTCTTCCGCGTAAAAGTATTATTACTTGCTTCGAGCACGCGATGACCGTTACCGTGACACCGAAACGGATATTGCAAACTTTTTGATCCCTAAACGTTCGAACATTGCGAGTAATATTTCGAAGATAAAGAGATGCACACCTCTGCGCATACCATAGCTAATACAAAAATACTGTTCTGTTGCACCATTTCATCTCCTACTACTCTTATTAGTTTTACGCATAATTATCCCTGTAGTCTTTTAAAACGCTCCTTCGTCGCTTTCGAGAAAACGAGGAAAAAAAAGAACTGATGAAAACAGAAAAAAAAAAAAAAATCTGATTACGGCCCGGCCCAATTCCGGATGAACAATGAGAGTATCTACTTATCTAGCAACCGTCCCGTTTAGCGATTCCTCTTTTCAGCTCGTTTCTGTTCACCAACCAAAAATATTTCGCAAACGCCAGCGACACACACGTAAAATTCATTCGATGACACTTGACAACGTAATAGAATCAAATTCAATTAGGAAGTCGATCCCTATCCCTACCTGGAAAATAGTACATGCGATGGTAAAAATCAGCCTCGTACGAGCGTGCGAGGACTACGTATACATTATACATAAACGCGCGTGTTTTTACCCTCCTTCGCGCGGTTTGCCGTGTCTCGCACGACTTTCGGCAAACGCGGAGAGAAACACGACGACGCGACGGTACAATTTTCGCAATGAAGTAGGTCGTCGCGATGCCGTAATGTGTCCGCATATCCAAGGGAGAGAAATACATCGACGACGGATCGCCTGTATTTATAAAAACGTTATAGAAGACGTGATATGCGAACGATACGGGCAAGACGGACTATTACCTTATCCCACGTTCATCGTTCCCTTTTCCTCTGTCTTTCACGCACCCCATCACTCTCTCATTCTCTCTCTCTCTCTACTCGTTCCTGTAGCGGTTTAAATAATTACAGTACGGCTACGCGGAGCGATAAACGTTCCTCATAAAATCCTATCGACGCCAAGCCATTCGTTTATTCACTACGATTATTAACTGTATAATCATGTATGTATATATATATATTTATATATATAGATTTATGTATAGTATATATTCAGCATCACAGTAAGATAGCGCCCTTCATTCATTTAAGTGATCGTCGATCAGCTCGGACTATTTATATTCATTCCTGTCAACAATATATTCTACAACAACCCGTCTAAACATTCTTGGATAATTCCCTTTAAGCATCGGTATCGATGCGACCCACCGTGTACCGTTGTACCCGCGATAATAGACTTGCCCCGCGAGGACGTACACGCCGGACAAGTAAAAAGTGTAAAAGCCGGACGCATGCCGGCGCGTATCGATAACTTTGCGAAATACTAATGTCGGAGTCGAATCGAAGAAGCGGATAAAAGAAGCGACGCGATACAAAAGAATCGCGGTAAAAGCAAAATGAGAAAACGCGTACGGCATCCAAGGTATATAAAAGAGAAACCAGTCGTTAATGCCTCGTCGTTAAAGCCCTGATGCATATGCAAATGAACGGTGACGCGTGCTTATACGTTACGTATCTCGGAAGAAAGAAATTACATATTGTATTTTGTACGTTTGCACGACGCTGCGCGAAAACGTCGGTACGTAAATCTGAGTACGTATAGTTTTTCTCGTTCGAAACTTAACGAGCTATCGTCTCGCATACTGTGACACACATCATTACGTGCACCGTCCAATACTGTCTACTAATAGTAAGTTTCGGTGGACTGTCACTACATTCGGTCTCTGTTCTACCTATCGAGTGGCGAGAGAGGATCTATAGATCTAAAAAAAAAAACAGATAGTACTTACGTCTACTTCGAAAAAATAAATAGTTATAAAAATAAGCGAGCATTTGATGCTTAAAATACCTTAGGTAAAAACTTAATTAGTTTGCACCACGCGCGCACGGAGTGGAATGTGTGGTCTCTCATACTAGATCGTTAACCCCTTGATTACGGCAGGAATTACACCGAGAACGGCGGACTTTTGGGCAGGGATGTATTTTTGTGCTCCTATAGGCACCCTCCGCGTCAGAAAACCAAACTGCGTCGAGTGCCTATAGGTGATCTCTGTGTCGGAAAGCCAATCTATGTCGAGCGCCTACAGGCGCTTTCAGTATCACAAACGTAAAATTTCTAAGCGTCTATAGGCGCCTACAGTAGTCAAGGGGTTAAAAGCGTACGTCTAACAAAAGTTTAACTATCGTGTATGTAAAAAACGTTAACGACAACTTGTTAATTGTAATTCGAAGTGCGACAGTTCGATAAAAAAACGCGTGAGTCAATAAATAAGAGTGCAACAAGAGTTAGAAATAGGATAAAAAACGAGATCGAGACTGGTCGATTCGGTCAACGACCAGACCCGACCGTCGATACTCCCCGAAGAATAAATAACTGTTGAAAATCTGATCTCCTCACGAAAATACATTAGGTACTTAGTACGATTCGTTTCACTATCTCTCCTCAACCCCATCTTTTTCCTACGGATCCGTATAATAATATATATAATCCATAACTTCGTTCACTGTGGAAGAGAAGACGTATTTTCATTCGCGAAAACACGGAACGCGCTCACGATTTCGAGACGTTTTAAATAAAAACTGCGATCATATCTTTTTGTACTTTTCTACGTGTTCGCGTCTAATCATTATTTATACTTAACAACGGGAACGCGACCGTGTTCACGTCGCGTAGAAGTTCGCGCAACAGTCGAACAATCAGGAATTGTTCCGTGAAACGAGCATGCATGACAATCATCGAATGGAACGGAAAATTGCGAAGCGTGGCAAGCTCGGATGGGAAAATTCAAATTCGAATCGCGAACGGAAAGAAAACATGAGGGGAAAATTGAGATTCGAATCGTGTATACGCGTGCCACGGACCCCATTCAGAAAAATCTATCCAGTGGCACCGCGATCGATTATTCAATACTTTACGATACCGAAGCGTCGGTCAAAACTCTTGTACTATTCGCGACGCGTCCTTTTCGGACGTTGATTGACTCCGATGTCATCGGTACCGCGAGATTTTTTGCCAATTTGTACCTGGCTCTGTGCGGTCAGCTGCAACGAAATCGCGTGCGTGTTCAACTTCTCAGCCAACAGCAAATCCTTCAGACCTTTCATCTTCTGACTGTACAACGTTATCCTCGGTCTCTCGTGCTCGGAGTCAGTCTCTACCTCGGGGTCGAGGTTTTCCTGAGAAGTCGAAGGTGCAGGAGGCAGAGCACCGTCCGCCGGTGCAACGAACGGTTCACCGCCGCCTTGTAACAAGTAATCTCTGTTAAGTATCTTCTCACTGCAGGCCGCCGTCAACGCTTGAATACTTGGATGCATAGGTGCCGGGTTCAACGGTACTTTCGACTCCAAACTCTTGATTAGATCACGCGCTGCGTTACCCCTTTCCTTAGTCTTACAGTAATTGTTGTTGTTATTATTATTTAATGCCTCTTCCGGACTCGTTTCTCTTTTATGCGACTTCTCTTCTTCCTGCTTCGTCTCCGCGTCGTAACAATCGATAATCACTTGAGCGCGAATACTGGCATCGAATTTTGAAATGGTGTTTACCAACGGCCGTGCCCATCCTATGTGCAAGACGGGCGTGTTCGCTCCTTCCTCCCACTGGCAAATGCCGTCATAAAACCTCAACAAATAGGCGAAACAACGAGGCTGCTTTAACAAACGTTCGTCCGCTCGAACTGTGTGCGGTATCAGTTCGTTTGCTATCTCTAACAATTCTTTATATATCTCTCCGTCGTCTCTCGAATAGTCATACCTGTTACACGTTACAAGATTATTTTCATGTATCCATGCTTACAATTTCAATATTCCCATTATTATTAAATTATAATTTATTTAAATATATTTATATTATTGAATTATACTCACTTTCTTAGAACGTCTGCTGCATCTGCCCACGATGACAACGCATTGGCATGTAAGCCATGTCTGTACAAATAACCACCCTGGTAGGTGTATGGATATACATGAGCATTCCCGTAATATTTCCTTGCTGATCTTATAGCTTCTTGAAAGAGGTCTATTGCAGGTGGTCTACCAGGAGTAGGTGCCGCTTCTTCGAGATCTCCGAGGTTACCAAGGGCCATGGGATATTTAGCAAGATGACCCAAATCATATAACAACCACAGTAGCTCCTGTTGGAGTAAAGCTACTTCTGCGGCATCTGCTGTCGCGCTCAGGCTAGGATTTATAGCGGATACTATAGTGGCAACTTCCATAGCCCTAGTACATACAACGGCTTGCCCATTCACGTACAACCATGAACGAGATGCAACTCCAGCCTCGACAGGCTGACCACGTTTATCCTCATTTCCCTTTCCTAGAAACAGATGATTGACTTAATTACCTTTGTTATTAAGTAAATTTCTAAGAGCTGTTGTCAATTACCGTGCCAAGTAACTTCCGCTGTTTCGGTTCCATCTTCCCCGTAAACAACCCAAGCATGATCTTCGGACATAGCGAGATGCACATCTTTAAATCCCAACACTTGACACCCGGCAACTACGGCGAAAGCCACGCCGAAACAATCCAATTTGTTCGCTGTGAGGTAGCTGTAGAGACTTTGTAAGTGCGCGCGATCCTTGTAGTAGCTTCTGGTGAGGGAGTTCCATATCACATCGGAAACTTTCTTGACGAGCTCTCTGGTCGCATATTTGGTGTCGTAAACGGTGAGGTCGACCGCGCCCTTGATCACGGCGTGAAATTTTGTATACAGGGCCTCGGCGATGTGAAACTCGACGGCCGGCAGTTTCGGCTCATCGTAAACAGTGTTCTCCTGCGACGCAAATGTCCGGTTACAGGTTAGGGAGTTCTCGACCGCGCCGACGAGGATGGAGAGTAAAGCCAGGTCCGGTTCCGAGCTGTTTTCCAACTGATTTTGGAAGATGCTCACGATCGAGGAGATGCTCTGAATAGGAAATAGAGCTTTGTCCTCGTCTCGAAAACCCGCCATGTCGTGACTGGCTGGGTACACACACGAGATCGAGACGGAGATCTTCTTTCTATACCACGAGTGTCATTCTGTTTTACATTTATCTTGACAGAAACCCACGACGAAATTACGTGATCCGCTTGGCTTTTGATTTGTTGACTAACAACGCACGCTAGCCGATGCCGATTTTCTCGTTTTCGAGGGAAAACTCTCACATTTCCGCGTCGGAAAATTTCCGCACCATAATCGTGTATCAACCAGCGGCGCGCCGCCACTAGGACCGTTTCCAACGGATCTGGTTCTACAAAGTTCGAGAGCAATAAAAGGCGAGTTTCCTTGCGCGCGGACACAGTTTCATTGTAAACTACGCGATTTATTCTATATATCTGATTTCATAGACATAGATAACAATTCTTTAATTTCCTTTATAATACGAATTTAGGAATGTATTAACATATTATTTTCTATTTAAATCAAGGAAGATATTCATAATTAAGATATATCTTGTTTATCGCTGTACGAATTGACTAAATTTATTTAGCTGTTGTACGATTCCATTTTGTTTCAATTTGCAACGTAGTATCATTAGTTTGAAGATAAAACAGGATGAGTTAATGGTCGTTTATTACGCTCGCGTTGGAAATAGAGATAGCTGTCGTCGATAAGAGGCTATCGCGGCGATTACTTTTTCCAGGATGCTAAAAATCTTAGTATGTAACAACGTCGTGAGATGTCAGAATGTCGTTGATTATTTCGCACGTGTTACGTCGCCACGGTTTGAATAAGCTTGCTGGCTCGATCAGATTAGTAGCGACAGGTACTTTGTTTAAATCGCGATCGTGTCTTGTGTTACAAGAATCTACCAGGAAGATGTCGTACACAACCGTTGAAAGGGGCACATTAAACAATACTGATTACAGGCTTTATTTTCGTAAGTAATCAATCACCTAACCTTAACTTTAATAGGACTTCTTCGAAGGTCGAACCAGCATGTCGGCTTTATTAAAATTGCAGAACGTACGACGTATTTGTAACGGATTTCCTCAACTTTTGATAATATGCTAATGCAATTCAAAAACTGGACTCGTTTATCTCTGTTAATTGAATCATTAAAATCGCTGACGATGTCTATAACGTTTTCTTCCTTTTTTCTTTTTATGTATGAAAAGTTCCGAAGACCTTCGAAGTTATTGCGAGTTTTAATGCTTCTTTTTTGTTCAATCAAGAATAGATTTAGCATGCTACGTGACATTCGATTTAAGTGGAATCATTTAAACAGATAAATAATTTCAAGCGTATAACTATTGTTCGTTTCAATCATTTATCTATTTATCGTTTCAATTGTGCAGCTTTATCAATTTGTCTTTGCTTGTCATATCGAACAGCCATTAATCTATTTTCTAAGAGAATTAATTAAATCTTATATCGATAATAGTAACTAATCTTTTTATATTTTTTATGTACCATTTGCATTGTAGTAAATGAAGATGGCCCAATTTCGCCCATGCATGACATTCCACTTTATGCGGATGAAGCTAATAAAATAGTAAATATGGTAGTAGAAATACCAAGATGGACAAATGCGAAGATGGAGATTAATCTTAAAGAAGCATTGAATCCTATTAAGCAAGACGTTAAGAAGGGCAAAGTAAGATTTGTAGCCAATTGTTTCCCCCACCATGGATACATATGGAATTACGGTGCTCTGCCACAGGTATATAATTAGTACTATTTTAACAGTAAATTGAAGCACAAAACAATTGATAATTATCTGATGATGCAACTCTTCCTTGACAATATTATCTAATGGCTTGAAGAGTGATATCATCAGCTTCATTGGCATTGGTTCATTGAAGAAAATGAGTGATTGCATGATGCATACCCATACACTGTTTTATCTGGACATTTCAGTGTAGTACATAAAATCTGTCTTATCAGTCTTATGTAAACTCCGGCAAGCTTAGTTCAAGGGTATCTGTATATTTGCTGTTAAGATTATCATGCAATGTTCAATACTCTTATCTACTTCCTCTTCCCATTTTGATTACTTAATCCAAACATTGTTCGAAATAAACTAAAGAAAGAATTCCTTTACGTGTTACTGTATTTGTTAATAAACAGACATGGGAAAATCCAGAGGTACTGGATGAAGCTACTGGATGCAAAGGAGATAATGACCCCATTGATGTCCTAGAAATAGGATACAGGGTAAGGAATTTTATATTACAAGCCATGTGGTATCATATATTAATTTGTATGTCATAATTCATTAGGTAGCTAAGAGGGGAGAAGTTCTAAAGGTGAAAATCTTAGGTTGTGTTGCGCTCATTGATGAAGGTAAGTAAGATCAAATGAACAATTAAGAATTGTTTTCACATGTGTTTTATAATTTTAGGAGAAACCGACTGGAAGATTATTGTTATTGATGTCAATGATCCCTTGGCAGATCAAATGAACGGTAGTCATATCTCCTATCTAGTTATTTACTCGTTTATTAATGTATTTCTTATTGCATAAACTATCTTACAGATGTGTCTGACATTGATAAGCACTATCCAGGGTTGATGAAAGCCACTATTGAATGGTTTAAGATTTATAAAATACCAGATGGCAAACCGGAAAATCAATTTGCATTTAATGGGGAAGCGAAACCGAGGGATTTCGCTTTACACATAGTTGAAGAAGTGAATCAGCATTGGCAGAATCTCATCAAACGAGAAGCTCCTGCAGGAGGAATATCATGGTTTGTATATTTATGTGGGAAAGAGATAAGTGATGTTTAAATATGATTAATAACAATATTATTTACAGTGCTAACACAACTATCCCAGATAGTCCATATAAAATCACTTCTGAAGCTGCTGAAGAGATAATAAATAAAACACCCGAGCCATTGGAGGCCTTAGAATTGGACCCAATCGGTAAGTTACAAACATTTAATATTAATTTTATTTGTCGAATGAGAATAATACATTTAAGTGATTGTTTGCAGTTAATAAGTGTTACTTCATAGACATATTGCAGCATAAGTTATAAATTCAAGACACTAATCTATTACACTGTGTGAATTCCCTGTTGTATTTTTTAACACTCTTGTATTCGACATTAAATAATTGTTATTAAAACATTCTGGTTTCAGTCGATAAATGGCATTACGTGCATCTTAAGTGAAACTAAAAGGATATGATTCACATCGCTACATCTATTGATATCTGCACATGCTTGCTTGTTTCGAGGCACATAAAAGAATGAGTTACTTCCATGGTTTACATACTTCACCATAAGTTTTGATAAGATCAAAGCTTGCAGTGTTTGTCATAAAATTAGTGTCTCCTCGTAGGAGCGAAACAAGCATCTACACGCAGTAGATGTATATTTCAATGCCGTTATTTATTTTAATATATTTCCAATTTAATGGGAAAGTGTGTATAAAGTTTTCTAAGGATGATTTTCTGAGGAAGTATACTCGTCACTGCAGCATAAATAATATGTACAACTATCGAAATGGGCACTAAGGAACTGAATGTACTTTTCACAGGTTGTGATACAACTTTCCATAAGCATCCAGAAGTAGGGTATTTTAGACGAATAAAATTATTTTTTCTGTAATTTGTTACGCTACAGGTGTGCAATAGAGTACATGAGTGTCTCTTATTTTCCCTGTCATTGCTCTCAATTCTTGTAGATCCATATAGATCCACCATATTCCTTCAATTAAATTTTAAAGGAAACGTAGTTTATACTTCGTGGTTCCGTCGAACGCACGTGCTTAACTAGTACATTCCGTAGAAAGTAGTCTCCGAGGAGACATTCGTGTCTGTTACGTAGCGTACTTAAACGTACGAGCAACCAGGCAAATATATCGTGCTGCAGGACACTTGCCCAAACCGGATCGGGAAGACGAATTAGTCCTTTGGTACGATAAATTTCCAACAAGATGTAACGTAAAATTAAAAAAAGTAAAATGCATTTAATATAAAAAGATATTTATAAATTACACGTGAAATGTTTACCACGACCCATTTTGTACGACGATTATCATTGCCATTTTCAACATATATAAAATCGCGGTAACATTTCTCCTTTTATTTCTTTCGGTGATGTGTTCTATTTCGTAGAGGAAATGTACTACATTGTCTTCTGGCCTTCTATCCCCACGGGAAACGTTCTACCCCAAGAAAATAGCTCAGGAGTGGACAAGGTACGAGAAGGTGGGTCGGTTAACATTCGGTGTACGTAAGGTACGTCGTAAGAAAATAATAAGAAATTATTACGCTAATTTTTTACTCGAAAGTCTCGAAGTAGTCAAGGAGAATTCATCGTAATCTTGATCTTATTATTTACTTATACCATTTCTACCGTTGTTACAATTTACGTTTAATGAACCATTAATAATAGTTAATGTCCAGATCCTTTCTTAACTTGTTTGTAACAATCTTTTTATCTCCATTAACCGAGTAAAAGGTCGATGAGATTTATACCCACGTTAGTCGGGTCATCTATATTATACTAGGAGTCCCTGAGCGGAGAGTACAAAAACAAAAACGGAACTCTGCAGATTCTTTTTATTGGAATTCCAGGATCAAATTCCAGAAATACCCAGTGAATCATGATTTACATATTTAACCAGTTATTCTCCTCTTTCAGACTATTGAAATCTAATGATATATCGAACTGCGCGCGATGACACGTCGTTAGCCAAACTTATAATCAGTACCAATCGTGCGAGCTATCGAGTGCAACGTGAATTTGAAAAAAAAAGACAAGAAGATCTTTTTGTTCAAGTCTGTTTCCTTCTTCGGTGCCGAGTAGCGAAAGATTGGATTCCTTGCCGAATTCCCCGCGGCCTTTTTCCTCCCGTCAACTCATTGGTAACACCGGCTAGGTGAACCGAGAGCAGGTGGAGGTATTGACTGGCGCAATGTACCACACCACGCGCTCGCGCGAATCTCGCTATCAGAGGGGCTGCTCGTGGAGTTCGTACTCGCAGCGAGAAAGATAAAAAGAGAGGCGAAGTAAGAAGGAGCGAGGCGTACGAGGCGAAGATGCGTGCGAGAGAGAGGAGGTCAGGCAGGTTTACATAGAAAACCGCCCGCAACCCCCACCGCCCCGATATTCGCCGATGTTCGCCGGAATCCGACCAATGAGGGGGCACGCGTTCGTAGTAGTGCGGCGTCGCTTCGGCTCGGCTCGCGTCGCCACAACTCGTTCGACCGCCGTGGTGATCGCTCTCTCGTCTCGTCTTCGAACGGTAATACGAACGTGTCGGAGTTTACTTTTACGCGCGCGCCCTTTTTTTCTCGGCCGCTCGTCGTCGCTCGGTGAATCCTTTGTTCGTGCGGTTGTCAAATCGGGTCGCACGGTGCACGTGCTTACGGGAATCCGCGGGTCGCGGCGTTTCGTTTCGCGTTAGTTCACGGTGAACGGTGTTCCACCTGCGGCTACAACTACCATGCGATTTTCGTGGGTGTTCGTGGCCACGGTGCTCCTGATTCTAGTCGCCGGGGCGAGGTGCAAGAGAAAATTCGACGGTGATTTCGAGTTCGCCGAAGAGGTGAGTTCTCCTTTCATCTTCTATCTATTTAAATATCAACGTACGTACGTGCTCACGATCACCGTCCTGTGTCAAACACCATCAATTGTTTTCGAGGCTTTGACAGATGAATTAATTAAATGCTAGCCAGTGAAAGGAATCAACGTTTCATTCTTTTCACGTAATTATACAAAACCACGAGTTCGTTTGTTCGAGCAAATACGTACGCATTGCGTGCTTTTCACTCGGGCATTGCATTGTAATCGAGAGAATCGAATCGGTCGATTGTTATATGAAAATCGAAGCGGTAAAAAGCGAACAGTATTCGCATAAATGTAACACGATTTTCAATCGCTCAGACTACGGATTCAAGTAAGATCATCCGTGAAAGTCGAACGGATAGTGAAAGGATCACGGGGTGCAGTAATAAAGTAGCTTGGCTTCATTTCCTAGAAACGCTGGTACACACGAAAGTAAACAAATGTTTTGCCGAGATCGTCGGGCTCGCTGGTAAACAAATGCTTGAATTCGCCAACGGTATTAAGTAGTTGGATAACACGCAATGCGGAAACTTTTACTTTCACGTAACAGGATCGGTTTAATCTTATACAACTTACATCGATACGATTGCTTATTTTTTTTCTCTACCGCTTTCTTTTTACACGGTCGATTTTGCTCGGATTAAGGGTGAACACGGTGATCGTGAAGTAATTAAGGATTCACGTACTCGCGTAAGCACGGATCAGCACGTAAATACACCTCGCTCCGCTCCTCGCATTCCTCGCGTGTACCTCACGTAAATACGTCCTTTGAATCCGTACATAAATTTTTGACCAAGTACATTCTCGGCGACAATAGAGGGAATGCGACGAATCCTTTAGAGATTAGACAAACTCTCTACACGGTACGAACAACAATAAGAAGACGTAATCGTCCACAATTATTTATGCCGTGTAAGGTCAAACGTAAAACGTATTCATACATTATGGATGAAACTATTATTTGTCTTTGCCCTTGGGTATCACCCACATATCGTGGAACATTCTGCACAAAGTATATACGTACGTGATCTATCGACGAAGCCTACGCTTCTTCTAATTTCATTAAACAGATGTATTCGGTACGAGGTGTACGCGTACAGCACAGAAGCATATCATTTAGAAATTTTCACTACTGGTCTCGTATAATTTCGTATGAGGTACACAGTTTTGAAACAGTTGCAGACTATTGTTGCTGACAGCTGTCTTCGAGCAGAATGTTTCCCGAGTCTATGCTGCACGTTCGAGCGATAGTTGACTAGAACGGTTGAAACCGCTCGCGAGCATACTTTAAATTTATGAAGCGAACCGTTTTGAGCGACGCTGCCCCAATTTTGGTATAACGTTATGACTTTATGCGCCGGTGCGCCGGTTGCTGTATGCACCACCATCGACACTTGACCTTCTTATCTTTTTCTCGTTTATCCGAATCCGCATTGCCATTTTTCGAGCCGCGTAACAGCTTTCCTTTCGTGGGAAACCGTTGAACCATTTACCAATAACTCGCTTTCGCGATAATTGCGTTTTCTTTTTACCTCGCGAGAGCCCTAAGTTTTTGTCCGTGGGAACGCAGCAGGATGTTATGTACAGATTGCTTGGATTAGGTACGGTAGTTCTTTTTTCTTTTAATCGGGCGTGGAAGATAAAATTGGTGTTGCTTTCAAATCTCGATTGTTTACATATCATCCTGTTTGACGTGGTCGTTCATCTCGTGTTTTACACGCAGTCAAATAATGACGATATGTCTTCGATAATTATTGTATCTACGGATAGTGATATTTGCAACTCAGTTAATTATGTTGACACGGGTCCCTTCTGTTTATTCGTATAACACTTGCAACGGGTGGGATGCTCTTGACAAAGATACCTAATTACCAGTCTTTGCTTCACGTTCATATTTGGTTTCGAGCATACGGCATACGTATTTGTTCGACCGATTTTTCCTCCCGTATTTTTTTTCCCTTTTTTTTCATCCAGTCAATTTGTATAAATTAACCCTCGATGTTTTTGCACGATCAATCCTCGATCGTAATTCCTGCGTACGACCGTTTGTTTGCTGTCTCGCTTCGAAAGGGGTGAACGCACGGCTCGGTGTTTTTTCGCGCGCTCTTTTATCGATCATCCCGCAATTTTAACGCTGTTAATCGAAACCTTGCACATCGAAGCCAATCGCAAACTAAAAACCATTAAACCCGCTCCTCGGTATTTTTTACTGTTTGCCCAGACTTACCGAATTCATTATTGTTTCATTAATCGAGGTCGAGCCGAGCTTCATATGTTTGTCCCCGTCCATTTAACTGCGTAAACATTCGGCTGGTTATGAAGTGCCCTTTTGTCTCTGGGGCTGAAATTTTCCCCGGTCGAAAATGATTTACCATACTTTCGGCCATTATCCGCGCATGTAGAATAATGAAATAGTCATTTAGGAATATGTAAGAGTAATTGACAAATAATTTGAATGAATCGCACCTGCCGCGATGACAAAGTAGAACGTATGACTCTAATGGCGCGAGAAGGATAGAAGGAACGAAAGAAGTTGAGGATAATTTTAATAATCGCGTAATGGCATTTACCTTTCGGATTTTCTGTTTGTTTGCGGTGACGGCGTTTCTAGTTATAGCGGGGAAGCCTTCCGTCGCGTCCGAGAGAAAATCGATTATCCCGTGGCGTAATGGAAAAGAATTCCTCGTATCGATCGGCGACGGATAGAGGGAATACCGTGTGACCTAGTGGCGCGAAGGTAAACGAGCGTACCGGTTGCACCCGCTCTTTTTCACGACCTATTGTTTCTCATAAATTACTACTTGCCCCGGTAGCAATAGTAATTTCTCTCGTTGCGTTCGTTCATAGTTTATGACGCGGGCAACGTCACGAGAACGTAATAGTAATAATAGATATCGAATGCTGCATATTTTATGCCGGTGGTTGGTTCTTCTACCACTTCAATATCTCCGCTCATCGTTTCAAATTCTGACGATGAATATTAATAATATTTCACTACGGATCAAAGAGAGAGAGGGATCGTCGCGTTAAGTGTTCTCACTGATTTAAATAATTGCTGTTATTTGTTCCCCCATGAACCTTGAACCTTGTACCCGAGGCAATTTAATTAAATTTAATGACAGGGGTCGAATGTATTTAACGTGGAATCCGGTCTCGATTAGCTGTTCCACTGTCGGCGAATCGAAATTGAATCTCAAGTTGTTTCGTGCTCTTCTCGCCTCCTCGTGTCCAGCAGGTAGAAATAAAAGAAAAAAAAAGTGGAGCGATGGCCGCGGCGGCGTCGAGTTTCGCGGAGATAAAACGGCCGTTAAGAAACCTTTAGAAACTCAATACACTTTTCATAAATCTCACAGCATTTCGGTGCCGCGTAATCAGAATGGCCACGTATTTATGGCGGGCACACACGCTCTTTGAAAATGTGAATAAGCGCAACTTTTATAGGTCGCCCGGCTGGTACAGGTATGTAGGGTGGATAAGGCGCTCGTAAGCACGAATTTATCGTGGCCACGGCTAGGAACCTTCGGTCCACGTGTCTGCCGTGCAGGGCTTTTATAAACCTCTCAGCACGGAATAAAGTAGAAACTCGAAGGTTGCGAAATCCACCCGGGGAATTTTCGTTCCTATACAATTTACCTTCCACGAAGTAATTGGCCGGAAATCGCAACGCCTACCCTCTTAACCCTTTAGATTCTAATTTTGCACGCCCAAAGTTGGTGCGAGTAAGACGATTTGTTGATAATGGTCCCAATGTCATTGTGAGCTAACGGGTTAAGCTTGTCTCCGAGGAATAAACCACGTATCACTCACCTATTAACCCTTTGCACTCGAAGAATTTTCCTGCAAATATTTCGTAGATTTCTTACATGCAAATTAGTGTATTAAAATTATAACAATTATTTTATAAAGCAAAGGGTGACCGTGAGTCAACTCTCGAGTGCAAAGGGTTAATGAAACTTTAGTAATTTAGTTTCTAAGATAATTGATATGTACTTTCTTATCTTATTTGTTTCGAAGTGTAAAAATCATCCCTTGCTAACTAATAGGTAGTATCTTCTAATTTCCAACGAATAACAATTTTTTGGCTGGTTATGATTGATTTAAATTTTATCACGAAAGATAAGACAGGTAAACTTTGAATCTCGTATGAAAAATTTCACTTTTCGGTGGAATAAAGCGGGTCACGAGCGAGAAGCCAGAAAGCAGTAAACTGGCTCGATCGTCGATTATGGAACAGTGTCATTGCGTTCTGGTGCAATGCAGCAAAGACGGGTGGAGCAAATCGGGCTGAACGTCGCAGGTGGTAGGAACGCGAAGAATGCCGGCCGACACCTTTGCCAACCTTCTCCAACTCTCCTCTTTCAGTGTGTCACCATCCATTCACTTCGCAATCCTGTCTCACGGATCGCCTCTTGAGTTCGTTTATGACCGCCTCTAACTGGAATCTGCGTGTCGATCGTGATCCTCCCCGCCTCGCGAATGAATCTCGAAATCTGAATTCCAAATGTTTATTCGCACTTGAACATCTTCGAGACTGCCGACGCAACCGTTGTGTCGTTCAATATTGAAATTCTCCCGGGAGTTCAGTCTGTTATGCGAATAAATTAAATCGCGCAAAAGAATTTATAAAAGGAAAACCGTCGATTCCATTTTGATGACGGGGGAGCCGAGATTAGTCACGGGTTCCTTTAATGCTCAGGTACCGTTCGTCAGCCACCTTAGAAAGCAACGATCGCGTACTCTGACTTCGATACAACAGTTTATTTCCACAGATTTACGACGACAGGTAAATATTTCATACACGTTCGCGCACCTGTTTCAAATCATAAAGAAATCGGTCGAACCGATTGTCAGGCAGAACTATCGATTCTTTTTGTGGCCGCAATTGCCGCTCGTTAGTCACGAAACAAGCATCGCATCGATGATTTGGCGCACTCGTTCGCTTCAAAAGCTTTATTCGTTCATTTATCTTTTTTTTTCTCTCTCCTTTTCATTCTGTTTCCATTCAAACGATATTATGTTTTATGCACGCTTGTTTCAGCTTTTTAAAAATTGCCTTTAGGCGCATCGTAATTAGACCGTAGGTTTCTATTTGAAATTTAATTTATAAATCAATTTAATTAAAAAATAGAACTGAGATTTACATAGAAGTTTTTGTATGTCGATTAGAACTTTGTCATTTATCTTCTGATATTCTCTGCAGTTTTGCTTAATGTGTATTTTTTATATATTTACTTGTCGGTTTAAATGATCAAACAGTTTGAGGAACTTGGAAATATGTTTCTCCAACAATTTTTCGAAGACTCGAGGTACACCGGTAGGATCTCAGCGTATCTGGGTCAGTATTTATCCTAGAAGGATCACGGGTAATCCAGCCCGTAATCCTTTCTCCGAAGTTCGCTTTTAATAGCCGTTAAAGCCATGGCCGGGTGTCGTAATCCGTGATTCGTTCTCACGCGCGTTCCTCAAAGAGCGTAGGCACCGATGACTCGAGGCCTCATCTCATTCCTCGTAATTACTCTTATAATCGATTGGCATCGGTCCATCGAACGAACGAGCTCGCCGTCCTTAAGTGCAAGTAGCTAATTCCTCGATAAGGTATAAAAGGTGGATTTTAAGTTTGGAGATGAATTTCCATTATGCTCGAACGAGAGATTTTAGTGGCTGTCTGAAAGTATCTGTCCATGTGAAGAGACATGAAAAAGCAAAAAATATGGTTAAGACGTTTGAATTAAGGGGTTTAGGTCTTTCAAATTCAGGTTTTTACCCCGTCTTTCAAGATGACGTTCTATGGAGACATTTTTCTTATTGCTCTCTCATTTAGGAATTATAAAAGCACGAGGGTTGACTCGGTTTACTTCCGTTTTGAGGACTCGAGAGGATTCGCAGAGGCTTCGGAAAGCGAATCAAGTGTAATTTTTACGGTTTTCAATCCTTGCTTCTGATGGGGTTCTTAACTTGATCACAGCAGGCAGTCGCATCTTCATTTCACGATGCACAACTGTCGAGAAAACGTTTGACCGATTATACTATCCAACGAAACGATATTAAGACTTAACTGAATCTCATCTTTCGCTTATCTCGTTCTCTTTTTTATCTCATTTTCAAATTCGAGAGATTTTAAGGAAAAATTATTTGCACTGGTAAAGTATATTACATCCATTTGGAAGGGATTCTTTCTCAATGGAAGTCATAGACGTAGCAAGTCGTTTCTTTGTCCACTATTCAGAGTGGAATGTAATAATTAAAGAGGCAATTCCAAAGAGTAGTATAGAGTCGTTTCAACATTTTTGGTAGAAAATTGTGTTAAAAAAACTAAAGCATGAAGGTATAAGAAATGATAAAATTCTTGTATTTTATTCTTATTTATTCTTGTTCTTTTTTTAAACTCGTGACTTTCGACTGTTTGGAATTTACATAGCTTTGAGTATTTTTTACGTCCTTAGAAGTATTCTAGTCGGGGAAGCCGCTTTTCAGCATTTTTATCGGGGGAATTTTTATTCGACGCGACATCCAACATTTTATGGCCACATGTAACCACGAACGGGTCGAATAGAGGTATCCGTGGGCCATTTCTTGCTTACCGGTGGTATTGCAAATTTGTTTCTCGCACATCGATCCTATCCTTTTCAAGGAAAAGTATAGACGCGATATACAGTATATACGTATAGATATACGATATACAGTATAGACGTGTATACAGTATAGACGCGATGCACGAAGAACCTTTACATCGTAATTATACAAATAATAAAATAATTCATTTGAATTAATATTGCTTATCGAGCTCTTCGTGTATACAATTGTTAGTACTTGTCCCTGGTATATAAAAGTATTTACGGTTCAGATCTGGTAAATCTAGGTGTAAAGTTTAAATCGGCCGTTGGAATAGGTAAATCCTCGAGATCTCTCGAGGGACGAGGGCGCCGAGATCGTGCTAGTTGGGATATAGAGTATAGAGCGTGTCGAGGGGAAATTTGGAAGGTGTCAGGTGCACGTGGCAGCAGCTTTTATTCGCCGCGCGGTCCTTCACGGTGAGTCGACAACCCTTAAATCGTCGCCGGCACTTGCGATGCCGAAGTTTTCGCCGGCTTCCTTTGTCTTCGATCGACGCTCTCACAATTTTCCGGAAGACCGTGCCATCAGAACGTGTTGATTGTCGATTCGTCACGGACCGTTTTGATAAACGAGATAAGGCGCGGCTAATGTCGTAACGATGCACCCTCGATGCTGCCTTTTGTCTCGCGGAACTTTCGACGTTGACCCTGAGCGTGGCTCTCGTCTCGTGTCTCTCTTGGGAGTACAGTCTTCGAGAGATAAAAGTTTCTTAAACCCTTCAACCTTTGTCTTCGATCTGTTTGCATGTTACATTAGACGAAATATTTCATGTATCGCTACACGTGTTATGACCATGGTAGCAAATGCATCTCAGCAATCATTGTATAAAACATTTTATCGAAGTATCAAGTATCACAGGAAAATCAATATGTTTAATATCGTAATAAGTATCGTACGAATTCTGGTTAGAAAAATTTGATTTGCGATACCGGAGGGGAGGCCTCGAGTGCAAAGCCCCAATGTAAATTTTAAACGCTTAGCAATATCGCCTTGCGAGATCAGCTTTCCAATATCGTGAAAGCGCAGGGGAGCCAGCCGTTCGTTCATTGTGATCTCGAATTCTGTGGAATCAGTGCAGGATAGGATCTCGTCGAGTATTTGGTTCGCTAAAGGGAAACCAATAAAGCCTTAGTAGAAGAACAGCGCTGGTAAAAGAAAGAAAATGAATCAGTCGAAATATCCAATCGTGTAATACGTTCCTAAAACAAGGGATAGCAAATTGATATCTGTATCGAAGCATCAAGTCTCTCTTCATATGCCTTAGGGTCTACGAATATAATCAAATGCGATAAATAATTTGCAGTCGTAATTGCTTTTAGAGAAAATAAGCACGTGAAAATATCGTGAGATTTATGAGCATGAGTGTATGTTCGCGTGCTTGTAACATGTTTTTCTTCCCTGTTCTGAAGCTTAAACAGCAGATGAAAAGAGAAGCTGATTGAATTTTTCCCCATCGAATGCACGTTTCCTTTTCGTATTTGTTTGAGCAGGCGCAATCGTTTTCATCCCCCAGAAAAGGGGATGAAAGGAACTCGCAAAAAAAATACGTAGTACACTCTGAAGTCGTTCCAAGAAATGTTCCAACGACGGAAGGGAGGGTGCGTTTCTTTGTTCGACGATGGGGAGAACTTCTCGCGGAATCTCGTTGCCGTTTACGCGTATCTTCACAGCACAAAGAACATCAACTATCACAGTCGCATGTCATCATTGCGTGTCGTATATAAATTGCATCAAAATAAGATCATTTATTTTTTTTTATATTATTTTTATTATTGATTTATACTGTATAATATATATCTGTACGGCTAGACATCTTCAGTTTATTTAATCATTGTCCGAGGGGACAGACTCTATATTGAATCGTGCGACGTTTGAAATGGTCAGCGAGTAACCGCGACGTTGTTAAATTTCCGCGAGTAAAATAACGAGCTGTTTTTAAAAGCCGCACCGGTCGCGGTCGGTTTGAAGGGTTGTCGCGTGACAGGATGGTGCGTAAAGCTAGCATAAAAGGACCGCGCGTTGCTCATTAGAGAATATAATCCGCGCGATAAAATTGTAACGTGGGCGGCACGTCGCGTCGAGGAGCGTTCGCTATTCGTTGCGAGTCCGATAAATGCGACTTCTACCGCTATGCGATGGCGTGACCATCTCCACGTAAATGTATCGGTAAATATTCCAGACACCCACGTCGAGCCAACAAGGATCTCAATTTTTCTACCAACGCGAAATATCTTATTCTTCGGTTTTGCATTTTATTAGATGCACGTATTAATTTATAGCCTCTTTTTCGATGTTTACTACATCTAAATTTGTAGTTCAACGATCATTGTTATTTATTTCCCTGTGACAATAATTTTGAGGTAGACTATAAATTTTTTTGATCGTGGAACGACACGTGGGACGATCGCGTCGTTCTCGCTGGCAATGTAGGTACATTAAATTATCAGGAATTTGGGTCACGTTCACCGGCATCGATTAATTTTGAAACCGTCCGATCGGGAAGACTGGCCAGTGAAATTTTGAATTATCCATCGGGTCATAAATGGATTTAGACCTCTCGTGACACGTTGCACTCTGACTGACCGGTTCGCCCGGGGAACTTTTATTGCCGGGCGTGGAATAAAATCGGTTCTGCATCTCATCAGCGCGGTGAAGTACCTCCTGCAGATCGTCGGAAGTTGAGGCTTATGAATATAAACCGTGGGTTTTTATGCATTTATAAGAGAAAAATATAAAGTTCGAACAGTGTGCCACTCCACGGATTTGATGCATTAAAAATGATCCAGTCTAACAATGGACGTCGCTGCGGTTAAATGATGAAATATAAATAGAAATATCTTTTATCATTTTTCCAATCGATATCATATTTGTTTTATTTTATGAAAAAATCTGCTACGCTGCCTATAGATAAATTATATTCGCATTGTAATATCTGGAGGGTGAACTTTGATAAGGTAATTGAGGTATTCGAAAAATCTGCTTCCGTTGGTCTACGGAAGCGGTTCTGGAAAAGTTGTTCCGCGTTCTCGATCATCGGCAAGAAGAAACGGAAAGATCTCGGGGCGTTCTCATCGTACCGCGCAACCCCTCAGGCATGTTCCCTAGAATTTTCTGCTTTTTCCAGCGTAACACGGCCACCCTCTATCCCGTTCGGTCCAGTTCGACTCGTTTCCTCCTTCCTGCCGCCATTGGCTATGAAAGAAACGGATAATGGTGCCGCGAGGGGTGGACGGGAAACCGGGGCTGGATGGGTGGGTGGGTGCCTGGTGTTGGATAGTAAAATATTGGCCAGACCGGCGGGCGCCGACGACGACTTTTTCATCGGACGAGGACATCGGTTCGGTTCTCGCCCCTCTTTTTCCATCCCTACTGGTTCGTCCCCTTTCCGGTTTCACCGTCCTCGCCCAGTCGTCTGCGTGGCGACGTGGCTGCGAAACTTTCGAATCTTTCTTCCTATCTCTCAGATATCCCCACACGAGCTGCGTACCCGTTGTTCCCCGCACATTCTCTGGTTATCATCAGGCTATATAACGATTCTTTTAAAATCTGTTATAAAAATTAATAAAATATTTTATTTTATTGTCGACGCTAGAGTAATTCATAGGATGACTTCATGAGATTTTTCTCTGTGAAATGGACCAACTTCTGTGGAAGTTATTTACTTGTAGAACGATATTAAAAAACGTAGGATTTTTATTACGCGCTCGGTTTGGCGGTTGTTCCGTTGGAAGTTGGAGAGGGAGAGCTGCGCGGGCGTAGGAAAAGTTGCAAAATAGTATGTAAATTTTAAACTTATCGCTGTATAAATTTTAATATTTTCGAAAAGCCTTTGAAGGATCGGCCCCCGGTGAAATTGCGTTCGCGGACGGATAGCCGGGCGAAAATGTAATCCAGCGCCGTTCAGTTTCGGTGTATCCTGATGAATTTCATCTCTGTCCCGCCTCGTCAAACGGTACCATTCGCGGTAAGAGTAATTTATCCGACGACGAATTTCTTTCGCACGGAATTTCGACGGTACAGTTTGAAGAGAGAGAGAGCGCGCGAGAGAGAAAGAGAGAGAGAGAGAGAGAGCGAGAGCGGTGCGAAAAATTGCATTGCACCCCTTTTACCGGGGGGTTCCGTTTCGTTATTTCACCGTTCCACAAAGCACCTCGTCCGATCTCCTCTCGCATTGATTCTCGGGGGCCCGAAAGTAAGATGAAACGACCGCGACAGTTGCACATTTAAAGCTCCTCCATTCTATTGTTACTTCCATCCACTTCCGTCTGTCCCGGTGGTTTTCACAGACACGTTTACACAGACCGTATTACCGATTTGAATCGTGCAATCTCCGCGCCCCATTTTCTCTGGATATACAGTTGTTTCTCTTTCCGGCCATTCTCTCCCGATATTTATCCTCTTGTTGGGTTAAGCACAGATACCAAAGCTGCTTTTCCAGTTCCTCGATCTCCCATGGAATCGTCCAATTTTTAATTATCGGTTTCCTCGGAGTTACCCTTTCATTACCGAGGACGAGACGTCTCGCCGTCATTATCTCCTGGCTGTCGTATTATACGCGGCTGGCATTCTCGTTACGGCTCAACGATTAATTTCATAATCGTCGAATCAAAGTAACTCAAGTGTCTCAATATTTTTAAAAATCCGACCTAGTCCAATCATCAAGTTCGCACGAGCTCTTGAACATCATCACTTTAATAGACCTAAAATTATAAAAAATATATGTATAAATATAATATGATCAGAAAACAGGATTTACAGAAATGAAAAGATTAATTTTCCACCGGTATCTGAAGATTAATACATCTCAAATTCTTCGGTGGTATCTTTAAATGAGTTAAGTTAGAACACACCGAGGATAAAAGTTGTGGGGAAGCACGTTTCGTACGTGATACGTTTGTATCCGGAGCTCGGCTTGTACACAGATTCGATCCGACTGGTTAAAATGTTGTTTAACTTCTGGATAGTGATCTCAGCTACTCGAGCGTTCAACGGAAAATAGACTTAACTATTGAGTCTCAAACTTGTACTCGTACAAAGTTTCATTTCAATGTTTTAGTATATTGATACTACGAAAAATTATTTGATATTTTAACAGAATTGTTTGACGTATTTAGGAATTAAATTTTGCAACTGTGCAAATAGATTTTCAAGTGCTTGTATTTTATTTTCTATAAAAGTCTAGTGATATGTGTATGTGCGCTATTTTACTACTAGTGGCTCAGTGGGTTTTGTTGTAGAAGCTTTCTCTTAAGTGTTGCATACAGCTATCCGTTAAGGGACTCTTTGCTATTAACTGATACATTGTCATGACTCGCTACTAGATCGGACTAGCTGTCCCGCAGAGTTCTCTCGCCAGTTGATCTAGCTGCCTAATGGCCACGACAATTCCGAATTGCGGCTGCGGCTAATGCACTCCGCGTACGCTCTACTGCATGCACCCTCCTTACTCTCGAGATTTACATATCGCTCCGCGAATAAGATAGGGAAAAGTCACAGGAAGAAGAAGGAGGAGCTAGAGCTCCGGTCTAGTCGTTACGTGGTTCCACCGTGTGGAGAGACCGTAAAAGTGATCCTGTAAGAGGATCATTATTTGGAGTGCTGCGCGGCGAAAGGGATATTCGATCAAAGCGGATTAACGTGCTGCTTACCAGGGATACCTGGACGGATAAATATAAGTATTTGGAATCCGTAAATCTATATGGACTCAAATCCAGAGGCGGAAAATAAATGATACCATCCGGTCTGATAAATGTTTATTCGATTTTCATAAAGATTTACTTAGGAGACTTACGTTTAATATGAGACTTTTTAGTTATACATCAGGTTTAACAAAATAAATTAAAAAATCATGGATAGCTCAGACTAAAATTGTGCTTGAAACTAGAAGAATATTTCAATGAAAAATCGTTAGTCTGATAAATGATAAAGACTTACGTCTGATACTTAAGATATTAGTAAGACAGTGTAGCAATGAAATAGAGTAACACATATCATAAATAGTTCAGATTAAAATTGTACTTGAAACTACAGGAATATTTCAATGAAAAATCTTCGTTCCTATTTTACGATTCTTTTTTACTTCATTTTCATTTTTTATTAGAATTTGCAATCCAAATGAAAGTCGCGTATCTTTCACGTGCGATGTGGCCTGGAAAGGGTAATTTTTACAGAACTCGAACTGCCACGTAGAGTGGCGTTAGCGGTTGCAAAGTGTCGCGGTAAGCGATATTTCATACCAGTGTTCCGTATATAATTAATGGCAGGTTCTTCCGCCTCCACGGCCAATTCCGTGGCCCCTCGAACGCCATTAACTCGGGTCTCCTTCTCGCGTCACAGGCCCAACGTAAACGATCGTACTGTGTCGTCGTATTCATTTACCTTCTAAATCTCGATTATTGCTCGCCGGTTCAAGAGGACCGCAAGAGAATCCCGAAGGAGAGAGGACCAGCCCCCATCCCTCTCCGCCGCCGTGCCGCCGTTTACGGCCAATAAAAGTTCCCGGTTTCGACCACGTCGCGTCGTTCCTCTAATTTATCTCCACCTCCCTGGTAATTGCCTTTTCCCTATTTCTATCACGATTTCGTTTTCCTACATGGAACAATTTATTAGTTCCTGTGGTCAAGCAGTTGCAACGTCAATGTTTGTCGATAGATTTCTATGCGGTACAAAATGAAGTAGTACTCGAGTAATGTAAGATGTATTTTGATCGTTACAGTTTCTCAGGCGCATTGTACGCGTAATCAACAGCATCTCTAACCTTGTAGGTTTCTATATAGTCATTGACTAACGAGCTAAATCGAAGTTAGCTTACACGCTCCTCGCACGTTACGAGCAGCTTCGTCCTATTAGATCAGCGAATAAAATTACCCACGTTCTTCGATCCTCGAACACTTCGCCACGTGTTCCTAAGATACCACCATGTCATTTGCATAATTTGTACTTGCCGTAACGAGGGAATGTGTAGTGCCTGCGAATACGTTCAGAGAATACGGATATCGTAATTCGTTCAAATATTTCACACACAGTTTGGTGATAAATTTTTCTCGTTAAAATACCGGCGTGTATGTAGGATGTTTTTTGCACGAATTGTCCTGGTTTTCGTAGCGAAATTTCAAACTTGAGATATTTGAATGTCCCACTTTTCGTGGCAAATTACATTTTATAAACTCAAAATAGGGGAGTTAAATTTCGCTAACGGAAACGCGCGGTATAAATTGCATAAATTTTTTATATTTCTATCTAAAATGTTTCCTTTAAACATTGCGCGTCGATCTGTTTACCACGGTAGGAAATGTGAAAAAAGGTGAAGGTGCGAAGGCGTAAAAAAATTTTTTTTAGTCAGCTCGGCGATTTTCACTTCGCTGTCGTATTTACTTTACCTTGTCACAGAATCGCGTTTATTAAGCGCTCTCCGTTCCGTGCATGTAGGTTTTCCGCTCGAGCCCGCCCCATAATTCGAAACCGTGTTTTTCAGATCGGGAAAAGCCCGGGCTTTTACACCGATGCTATTATGTTGTAACGTCGACAAATCCGCCGTGAAGTTATCGATACACCACGCAGCGCACCCCCGGGTTTTCCATTAATCAGTTCTCCAGTTACGCGGCACGTAATTGCCACTGTTACGTCCGTTAAGCGAAAAACTCTACAACCAGACCGAATGATCTCTATTTTCTTCTCTGTATCTTCCAGCCGTTACGTATCATATCGTTTTTTCCAGTTGAACTTGTTACTCCTTGTTTGGTAAGTGCACCACAGGCGGACTATTAGGACGTTTGCCATATCGGTGCAACGTAAAATATTTATTTATTTTTTTATTATTTAAGATATAGTATTAACCCTTTAACTTACAAATATTACAGAGTTTGTACGAATTTCGAGTAAAATGAATGACGTCTCCCAGACGTCGTTGTAAGCGAAAGGGGTTAATTATTCTCATAGGAAATGGAATACGGAAGAACTATTTGATCTGCTCGTAGCTTCGGATTTCACGAAAGAACGTTGACGTAGGTGAATCGTAAAGAGAGGGGAAATAGGCGAGTGGTCGATTACGCGTTATTGGTTCGTGCGGTAGTACAGTTTCCCGGTCGCATCTGCATAAACACGATGTCGTTCTCCAGGCATGGTCAGAATTGTCAGAAATTCCAACTCGGTTATTTTGCCAGGGAGTGGCGTCGGCGTATCGATTTTCCGCGCTTGCCTCGGCTGTACGAACTACAGTCAATGGAAAACGTAACTTGTTTTATTATTGCACGCATTGAATATAAAAATGAGAATCGGCTGATTATCTTCGCTCGGTACAAATCGTTGGGCAAAATAGATGGAGAATAGTTTTCCTTCAGACGTTTCAAGATACTTGTAATAATGTGAGAATAAAAATGCAAAAATTAAATTATGAACGATATTAACAAATAGTGAGAACAAATGTTTAGGTAATTATTAATGAAATGCAAATTGATAATGAGAAATTAAATATTGGCTGACACAGTTGCTTATTAAATGATCACGTGTACAATTTGTTTTCAATATGTTTGCACGGTGGCTCATTTAGTAATGAGTTCTGAAATACGCCCGAAGAACGAGAGTACGCATTCTACACAGACGAGAATTAATTACCGTTGATTAACTTCTTATCAGTTGGCGAGCGAATTAAAGTCAGTAATGCGATCTAACGTCGTGCAAATTCGATCGACGGTATTGAAACGGCAAACTTTGCGTCCCCGTCGGACGCGGAACTTTTAAATTCTCTTTGACGGGACTCCTATTTTCGAATGGATCGCAGGCCGGTGCCTGTATCGAGCTCGTTTAAATTGGTTAGTCGTAACCAAACAGCGTGCAGTGAAAAAGCAACGCGGGGACAAGTTGCCTAGTTCCGGGGGAATTAGATTTTTCAACGCTATCACCTGATTGACTCGACTCGAAATTGTTTGCGCAAATTATCCCGAATTAATCCTACCAATTACGGCGACGCAATTTCATTTCGCTGCACGCGGTGTTACAGTCGGTTCCATTAAAACTGAAAAATCCTACCCATTTTTAACGAAGAATAATTTACTTTAATAATTGACATGACAATAACGCGGTGTCACATAATTTCTGTACAACAATTATCACTGCGTTCCATTTAGAGAATTTAATACAGGAAATGTTACATCTTTTCATTAATTTCACGGATACAAATTGCAAATGAAATCGTGGGAATGTTAAAAACTAGTTATGAAAAGAATCGGATTGCTGTCTTGTCGGTTTAATCGAATCCCGGGCAACGTTAACGCGTTCCTTCACTGTGTTCTTTCCGGTGAATCCGCATAGCCCGTGCCTCGACTTCCGAAGGGAAAACCGTTGGCAATCGCGTTCGGTACACACAGTACCTCGAGAGTCGAGGGCGGATGAGTTGGAAACTGACTTGCACCCTTAACGAGGCGACGACTTTTCGGGGGGCTGAAATTGAAACTTCGACCCGAACGTTCGAGCGCGCGCCGCGTTACAAGTCGTCCCCGTGTACTGTGTACATCCCCGTCTGGGACTTTAATTAGGAACTTTATATGGATTTCAATTACCCCGCTTCTCCGATCGCTTCGACCAAGGCTAGCGGATCTGTCTTTAGTAATCCGGATTAAAATAAATCTCGCTGCAGGAAATTATCGTTCGTCGTACTTAATAACAATTATTAATTAATTTTCTTGCACCTATGTTATGATGCAAAGTGACGTAACTCGTGCGTCAATGCTCTTGGATATGTTGATCATACTTAAGGAACTGAATATCATGTTGTCGTGTATACGAATTCTTCGAGGTAGAAGAACCTGAAAAGTGGTTTTATTATTTGAATCGCGTATTCGGTACATCTGTATCGCGAAGGGAGTGCATTGTACGCGCAGGTGCGGGACAACAATACTTTCGCGGACTTGGTGCATCTCCATTGTTGTTTCGCCGCGTGGCAGCCGTGAAGAAAAAGAAGTAGACAGATCCGTCCTAGTTTCGCAAAATGCCAGGATCTTGTTTCTCCTCGGATGCATTCTCCTAGCGATAGAAATTTTGCGCGTTCACCGTTTGTTCGAATTCGTAAAACGGTAGAATACGCTGGCTCTGAAGGTTTAGGAGGTAGAAAAGTAAAAAGACAATGTCCATTGTAGTGCTAGTCTCCGGTTCTCGAGCTGTCTTAATCTTTCATTTTCTATTGACAGTACATTTACACGGGTTGGGGAATTAAAAAACAATGTGAAAGTATTCACTGAAAGTAGTACGAAATTAATTGAGACACCTATGTAACATTAACCTATTGCGCTCGAAGAATTTTTTCACAAATATTTCGTAAATTAATGGATTAAAATCATTATTAATTTTGTCTATATATAAATGAATTTTATAATAATCCAGTTTAATTTAACCCATAATGAATTGAAGCAATAATTATTTGCCTGTATAAAAATTATTTTATAAAGCAAATGGTGACCGTCGTCTCTCGGGTGCAAAGGGTTGAATAGTATATAGATTGTATCTTTTATGTTGATATTGTAATTGTTTTATTTAACGTAAGACTCTCAAGTGATTAATGACCGGATTTAATCTGTAATTTTCTATCAATACCGTAGACCATAATAAGTTGGCCAGGGAATGAGCGAGAATCAGATTGGTAGCGTGGCCTGTTAAGCGCAACAGGAGAATTATCCGTTCGAACGTTCACGAACCTGCAAGCTGCGTACCGCACCCCCATGCCTCGGCCATAGTTCCGGGGTTTAGTTTACAATTGGCGAATCTGTAAACACATTAGCCTCCGAGCCGACGATTCTCCGCCTTAACGCAACGAATTTCAGCCTATGTTTGGAGCTTGTTCATGATTCCTGGCACGTACAATGCAATACGCTCCCTTTGCACGATGTCCTGTGTACTCTCGCCAGCGCTCATTGTCTGCCATACAATCTGATAATTATTCTGTATTAATGAACATTAGACAGAGAATATTATTTTGATAGATAACGTATCGACGGATATTTTAACGAAGTTTTGGTTGTAACACCTCGGAGGGTACATACCCGCAACGGTATTATAAGATTCTTGAGGCATCGAGAGATTGTATCGAGCAGAAAATTTATCCTCGTAAAGTTTTCACGTGTATCGGGGATTCGTTATCTTTTGTAAAGCGTTCGAACGTAATTAGTTGGCCAAGTGTCGTTAAAAGGCTGCCGCGCCCGGCACCGTAATTAGCATTGGGATTTTCCCGCTTAACGAAGCCTCTTAAGTTTCTTTAATAAGTTGAAGATTGAACGAACAGTCCGAAGGAATTCTAAACTAACAACGACTTTCTTTAATTTTGTGTTCCAGGTGAGTGTCTTTATTGTCTCTCCGCTACGAGCCACATTGTCCTGCGTTACCGTGAGTCACTTGAATTTCACATTTTATAAATCCGATGAGTTCGATGAGAAAAGTTATCACCGTTCGATGATAATAATTAGACTGCGGATTTCGATGTAAAATAAACCTCTGGTAATATCAAACTAAAAAATGACATTCATGAATTCTTTTTTGAGATCACATTTGACATTTAATATGTCTTCGTAAAATATGAAGTAATTTGACGTAAATGCATAAAATCCGCAGTCCAATAATAAATTTCACATCCTTTCTCAAGTAATAATAACGCGTGAGACTTTATACTTTACGCGGATGTGATAATGGCACGTTCGAGCTCCGCAGAGATAGATTTACTCTCAGACTCGTTCATAAAAAAAAAGGAATATCGATCGAGAAAATATTGATCTGAATCGAAGAATAGGTGCATACACACCCTCCTAGCTAATATATGTATAAACGGGGTAATACGGAGGAGCATCGGTTGCTTCCCAAGGGAATCAACTAAATACATATGTAATATACATATATACTTAGCTCGGCGAGAACTTATTAAAAGTTTTATCGAAAGAAACTCAGAGTCACGTGGAAAATATTTTCCCAGGAAATACAGACTCTCATCCATTTCACTTTGCCCGTCCCCCCGAATCTATATCTGCTCATCCAGTTGAGTATTTTATATCGAAATAATCGTTTTCATTCAACACAACTTTTCAATTCAATAATTACTGGGTTGGCAAGAAAATAATTTAGTATTTGCAGTATGAAATAAGATTCAACTTTTCATCGTGCAATCTCTTGCACAGTTATACGATTCGATTCAATTATGGCTCTCACAGACGATCGACCGGAATGTTGACCATCTTTAAGTGAAAAATCATCAGCATGAAATTTTCTAAATCAATTCTAACACGTGCGTTCTGTTAAGCAATTGTCACCATAAACTTCTTTGCAAGCCTCAGTCGCTTTCTTGCCTTTATGAAAATGAAGAAGTAAAATATATCTAAAATATTCATTTTTGTGCTGCATGTTAAATTAAAGACGTAATCTAAGAATTTGAAACAACATTACACGGAATTTGTTTCTACAGCAATCTACAAGTGTCAACTAACTACTATCAAAAGACAAAAATTCACCATTTTGATAAAGGCATAATAAAACAATAAACGTTGTCCGTTTTTACAGTTATAAATTACTCTTCTGCCAACCCAATATTTGAAATACCATATAACAATAAGCGATGGAATATTCGCGTAGTTCTTCCATTCTCCTTTCTCCACTTTTCCGCCCTCCACCGGGCCACGGCTGATTCACAAGCGGGAGAGAAGCAGTTTTCACGGTCTATCGTATCCGATCCCAGCTTCTCTATGCGCGCTTCGCAGCCGGAGGGTGCGGGCTTTTTATATTCCAACGCGGACAGGAGTCGGCGGCGTTCGGCGGCGTTTTTACCTACGAAACACGGCAATATTTTAACGAGCACAGGCAAGCCAGCCGCGTGCACGTAGCCGGTAGTCACGGCGACGCATACACCAGCAGCAGCAGCAGCCCTGTACCGTATACACAGCTGCGAGGTTGTAAGAAACTCGGTCGCGGAAGAAAAAATATGCACACGCCCGGGACATTGCTCGGCCGAGTGTTGCTGCAAGCTTTTTCGCGCAGAAATACCAACCCTTCCGGTCAATTATTTTAACCCACGCGTGCGCTCCTACGAATTAACGACGATTTTTTTTTTTTTTTAAAATTCTTCGCCGTTTCTCCAACTCGTTCCGTTTATCAAGTCATTCAGATGAGGCAAACGTCGTAATTCAATCTTAACGACGTTTGTTTTTTAATCAGATAATTCGTACTTGTTTTCTGTAATCACTTGCATCTCGTTTTTTTTTCTATAATTTTATCTTCAATATTATTGTTTTAAATTTTTAGTTCATTTAAATAATGAGAAAAAATCTTGTAGTGAGGAATTAAATTATTAAAAGCATGGAATTAAATGAGAGGTGGAACGAGGGGTTGCTAATGCTGAATAGGATTGAAATTTTGCATGAACGAGGGAGGACGATTTTATTCATTGATCTGAAACGTTCTATGAAATAGATCGGCGTAGTGTCGATCGGAAGCTTCGGTAGAGGAAAATTTAGCCCCGATATATCCCCGGCACCGAAAAACTATTCGTCAACCCGTCAATCGCAACGATCCGACTTTTCAATCGACTCCTCTCCCTCGCCGTCGGCCTCTGTGTCGCGTATCCGCGAATTGTTTCTCGTTCGCGGCGCGTTTCCATTCGCGATGCGTAATCGACGTCGGTCGGTCGTTTCGATTCCTCTGTAAGGAAATTTGCATCGCGCCGGATGCGCGGCCGTCGAAGCGGGAATTTTCTGTGATACCGCTCCCGGCTGAACGTCGCCGCATGAAAATGGAAACGGAGGATTCTCTATTCGCGTTTCTCTGTTCTTTCGAAAAACATTTTGATCGCGTATCGTTTCACCGCAGCGTGTATCGTATTACAGGCGAGCGTTGCGTTGCACATAAATCGTGCAATAAATCACGAATTGTTACAATGAAATTTCAGTTGAGAATGAAAAATGAGCGTTCATTTTTTATCGGATATTATATCGGGGATCCGATGTCGAAAAATTTGCTATCGATTAGAGATTTTTTAACGATTCTTATTGGTTCTCGAATACGAGAGAGTTTGCGATTTATTTTTTTTATGAAATCAGTGAGAGACGTGCATGTGTATCACGTTTCCATTTCTGGGCGCAGCTCGCGTTGGCGAGTTCGACTTAGAAGTTGAAACTTTGAAAGGTTACACTGTTGCGCGAGTTAACGTGCGAGCGATAAAACCGGGAAGACTTCGGGAGTTAACTTCCGGGTAACCGAGAACTCCTTCTACGTTCGGGAACACCGATCTCGGACAACGAACCGGGTTCTGACAGAATTTCTTCTTTATAACTCGAACGCTTTCTGGCCGGTCGAGGAAAACAAGTTAATTCGATGAAACTTGGGCTATTCTCCAACTTCGCTATCGATGCTTCCAATGAGACGAGGGAGACAATAAGCGGATAAACAGACTCGAAAGACTTTTCTCGATCGGGAAATACTAAACGAGATTGTTCGCGTACGCTCTTATTTGTATCTTGTCACAGTTTCATACTAACAAATAATACAATAATTCATAGAACAAGTCACACAACAAAAATTTGTTATAATTAACCGTTTGTACCCGATGCTTGTTTTATAAAATCAAAAAATTAATTATTGTTATTTGGTGAAAATTTCCTCGAGTGCAACGGGCAAACAAATTTACTTACAAATTTCCGTGATTCTACGATATCTTATTTGATCAGACATTGCACAGGGCCAGAACAATAGAAAATAGATAACTCATGTAGCTTACCAATATTTGGATAGCCCTCGTCGACTGATAAAGACCTTTATCACTTCTTGCTACGCTATTAATGGTAGCGTAATGAATTTTCGTTAGAGGATCAGCGAATTTACTGTAGTACCGCTAGGGATGGCAATTAAAGGAATGGGAGAACCGTGAGTGCGAACTCAACGAGAGGAATCGTTATTTATTATGCGATTAACTTCGGTGAGGTCGCGTTCTTGGATCGAGTTCTTTTATTACCATTTTCCTCCTTCGTTTCTCTCCTCCCTCCCGCTTCGTCGGTGAGGATGGAACGGATGATGAATGAGCGGACACTGTGTTGCGTCCTTGCGTAACGCTATCGATCATTCTCAACCTCTTCGTAGGAAAGAATGCACTTATTCATATATTCTTTATATTTTCTGCTCACTCGGTTCTTCCATGAAATCCGTATACCAGTGATAATAGATATCTGCGAGAAAAAAATCGTTCGCTTTGCGTTGGTCATTGTTCAGGCTCGGATCTCACGAGTATTATTAATCTATTAAAGAAAACTAAAGATACTCGGCGAATATCTGCATGTTAGTAATTTAGATTAAACAAGAATCGATGTATTCGGAACAATAGGAAATCCCGAGGGGAAATAATTCCGCACCACAAAACCCTGTTAACAATGATAATTATTTTGAAGGCGGATTTAACGCGTCGGGTGCTTGTGATTACAGAAACTCGGAGAAACCGTAATGTGTAGGGTAAAGGGAGGTAGGGGCTCGGGGGGACTAGAAAGGTTGGCTGGGTCGTGTTAACGTAGTTTCGACGATCGAGCAATATCAGAATTATTGTACGAACGCTAACGAGCATCCGAGCGCAATGCCAACAACCATCGCACGGGGGATTCGGTTTGTCTCCTCCGATGTTCACTCGACGCTCCCGACAGCTTGAAGATTACACGGTTTAACGAGGATCACGTCTGTGCGTGTACCAATTCTCTTAAGAACCTTTCACAAAAGCAGGGCCGAAGTAATAATTGTCGGGTACAAGGTAACTAGCCTGATGTCCATTTAAATTAACGTAAATATTATAATGATTATATTTCTTTTTAACCCATTCGCTGCCAAACCTAAATTATATGAAGTTATTTTTTTTGCCTTTGCTATTTACATTTCAAATGGTATTATTTACCGAAGTTATGTTATTTCTTGATACAAGTACGTAGATTATCATATGTAATCATTTACATGCATAAAATCAAAGACGGGCATACTCACACCTAGCAATGGGATGGAAACCTTTTGGAAACTTTTTGGGAATGGAAATCCTGTATGCTATAGCATTTTGAAAGAAGGACGAGTATACTCGTCTTGGCATCGAATGGGTTAAATTGAAATTGTGACCCACCTCTCGAGTGCAAAAGGTTACACAGTATTTGTACATAAATTAACGCAGAGATACGATTACAATAATAATTGTTATAATGAACGATGTAACGAGGGATTTGATTAGTAATTTCAACTGAACAATAATTCGGGATCGGTTAAGTACATATAACCGCGTCGCCAGTCTCAAATGTTTTAAGTCGCTCGTTCTCAATTTCACTTTTTCCATTCTCGATCCACCGTGCGAACGAGGCAATTCGCGCTCCGTGTTTGAAATCCTCGCCGAGACGGACGAGAAGGAAATCCGGAAAATCAACAGAAGATAATTAATTAGCTCGAACGTGAACTAGCCGCGTGCGTTTACGATGGAACTGGAGCGCGAATAAATTCATTATTCTCAGCGAGCGGCGGCCGCGGATGTCGTTGCATACGGAAAATATTTTTCTACCGTGGATAGGTAGGTGCCCGCGTAATAAGTAATTTCGTACGCCACGTCCCGACGCGATATGGGACGACAACGAAATTTGACCAAGAAATTGCTTATCTTGCCACGCGGAAACTCGATTAGAATTTCTCACGCGATCGCAATCGCTACACCGCGGATACGTGCACAAAAATTGAGGGCACGCGCAGGGAAACCTAATGATCGAACTGGAAATATAATAACGACGGGATGAAAATGCATTTGTAAAATTACACTTCATTTTTTGTGATATGAAAAAAGATAAAGTTTCGTTCGACGTGTAATTATCATAAAAAGCGTGTTTCGTTTCCATAAAAAAAAGTTGTGGTACAAAACGGGGAAAATACCGGATTGAAAAGTGGAGCTATTAACTGTCGACGGAATAGAGGGGCCCTCTGATGCATTATGTTAATTGATATCCTGATAAGCTGTTCATTCATGCGACACGCAATCTCGCTTAATGAACATTGAAAATATAATTCGCAGGAAGCTGCGCATGTTTAATAATATATTTCGTTGAAATTGGAGATTTATTATCGGCCATTCGAGATCGATATTTCATGCACTGAAATTCGTTTATCATTACGTGTTCATAGTTACATGCGATCACCATATCGCGTATTATATTACTGCCAGCATCGAATATTACAAAAATAATTCGTAATTTAAAATGCAATCATTTAAGTGCGGAATTTCATTTTAGAGATCTTATTTTCTACTAATTTAAATATATAAAAAATCTAATACTTTGAATACTATAAATTAATTCAATAAACTCTAACAGCTACAGACTTCATGTGGGCGATGTTATAATAAAATCAATTGTTTTATACGAGTCTTTTTATATTTAAACAGATTATCAATATTAATCGAAAAAAATTTAGAATGACGTGTATACACGTAAAAAGCAGTTAACTGCTTAATCCGATAAAAATGCAAAATTAAGAATATAAAGTTTTTAGGGTTGGTCACTTCTCTTACCCTGAGAAAACGTAATAGTATGTCTGACACGTGAATTCGATTAAAGCGAGAGAGAAAGGCAGCCGTATGTATCTATCCCGCGTTCGTAAGTAGACGAAGAAGAAGAAGAAGAAGAAGAAGAAGAAGGTGTACATAATCCCTCCGCGAGTGGAGCAAGGAGAAGCCTTTCCACGTATTTACTTACTCGCTGATGTAACCCGTAAGAGGTTCAAATTGTACGGATTCGTTTGCTAGCCCGCGGCGCAAAGGGAAAGAATAATTCCGTTTAATCGCGTTAATCTTAATCGAATTACTTCGCGGCGCCGCTCGACGTGACGTCGCGTTGTTCCGAATCGAACGTGTTCGAATGATTCACGCGTGTAATAGCGCGAGACAGGTGTCCCGGACCCCCGGTGTATCTCTTACTCGCGACGCGTGAAGATTGCCGGGGCCGAGACAATAGGAGGGGGAATAGGAGACGAGGTGTGGTGGTGCCCTGAGACGAGGGCAAAGACAGTGAGGCAAACTACACGGAAAGGCATTACGTATGCATCGGCGAGATGTTGGGGTACAACAACGCGCGAGGGCTTTCTAAAAATTGAAAGGAACCCTTTTAACGCGAGCATCTTTGATGCCTCGACCTTGGCTCGGCGCGAGTTCTCTGTCTCCTTTGTACCTGCATCCTATACCGACGACCTCCTCCTACTTGAAAAGCAACCCTACAACCCGCGCGCATTCACACATCCGTACGACGATTCACCAGGTGTACACGTATATCTACAAGCTAGCCTCGGTTCTCTCGACTTTTTGCATTCTTTCTTCCCTGCCTTCCCAGCCTACCACCCCCACCTCCGCTTTTCTCTTCTTCTTCTACTACTTCTTCTTCTTCTTCACGTCTGTCTCTCGCTCATCCGTTTCGCTTGCCAGCTTCACATCGGAGTGGTTCCGGAGCTCTTCTCTCGTCATCGATTCGCGGAAAATCTCCTTCATGCTCGCTCTCTCCCTCTCCCTTCGCCGTCCCCTTTTCATCCTCTGTGTCTCTCTTGTGCAACGAACCGGCAAAAATCTGTCTAGAAATTCCACCTACTCGACGATCCTTCGTTACGAGAAATATCGCTCCAGAATCCCGTTCTCTTTTCTTTCTTCTTATTTTTTTGCTGCACCTTCGCTGCCGGTGGAATGCTAATGGTGGAACGATCAGACCGACGGATAAAGGGTTCGAAACGCTGCCGGAAATAATTATGATCAATACTTATTTAAATTGTAGTAACGCGGTAATCGATATAATAATTAACGCAGTAATTGATACGATCGATTTAATGTTTCACGGAGTGCCCTTAAACGTTTCTCCCTCTCCGGAAATACGTGTTTGGGTTATTCGCCTATAGAATATGAAAGGGTGCTATCACCAGTTTTTCGAGGGTAGGCGTGGACCAGTTTTCCGACACGTAGCGAGGTAACGACGTGCAGCAAAGGGATTGCGCGGCGACGTGCGTAGCCTGGCAAAAGCGCGGAGCAGGAAAATTCATTTCGATCGGTCTTTCTCTTTCCACCGTATCTCGAATATTACGTTGTAACACACGCTTCCTGTTTGCAATTCGACGCTTAACCCTTCCGGCAACATCACTTCCTCCTATCGCTGGTATCGGTGAATTATTACACAAGCGATTAGAAGAATTCATTAATATTGAAAGGCTGAATTCTTCTTCTCTCCTTCTGACACTGCTTTATAATTCGACGTAACTTTGAATTATCCCGTCATCGACGTTCCCTCGCGCCAACGTTTTCCCGTGAGATTTACATGAACGCTGATTGAAAATGTGCGTCGCTGTTTTCGAAATTTTCACCCTGTTTAGAGTGCATTTTCCGTTGATTTCGGCCCGTCGATAAACGCAGCATCGCTCTCACGAACATTGACTCTTCTAGTAATCACTGTCGATGGCTCGCGTCGTGTCACACTTATCAGTTCCTAAATCAATGTTACTAAGGGAGAATAAAAATGTTTGCGAACTGTAGATACATTTTTGTATAATATGAAAGCTGAAATCCAGATCGATACTTTAACGTGAATGTTTCAGTCGAACTTTTTTAGTGGATCCGCGAGATTCCATCATAACAATTTTCACTAAATTTCTCCGGTCCGACGGCGTCGGCCAAATTTGTGAATAACGCACTCGGGAAAATTTGTATTT
>SHCU01000027.1:584656-609260 GCA_004307685.1 Ceratina australensis
CGTTCGGCCATTGTATAACGGTTAACAATTGTTCGTGTTGCTCTATTCAATTGTTGGAATTAGTTACACAGAAGAAATTGAGCGCGGCTCGGTTAACAGGGGCAAGTGAGGTGGGGGTAGGTAGGTAGGTGTTTAAGCTGGCATTGAAATCGGACGCGATTAATCCGGGTCCTTGGTAAAAGGTACAGAGGGTAAGCGGTTAGATCTGTGTCGCGCATTGTGTATTTTAATTTGTCCCCGGGCCCGATTATGAACGGTAAATAGAGAAATACTGCGCGAGAATTGCGGTAATTCGGCGAGCGTGTACCTCCTATTCAGAAGCGGGGACCGTCGCAATTGCCGGCGGTAACGTTCTCGATGAGACCGTCGTGCAAACCTCGTGGATTTTTATTACAAACGCGTTCAACTGGTCCTCCGACCATGTTTAAGCTTGTAGCCGGGCTACACGACTCTTAATGGGAATCGATATCGTAGTCAATTAACTAGATTTAACGCGAGTCCCGTCGAGCGTTGTCGTGTCGTTTTAAATAGTTACACAAATTTCATTCCCGTCCTAATGTGACTGTAAAAGATTCCGGGTATAAGTTTCAGTCTGCATGTTCTGTCAAACCAACGAGGCGTTTTACGAGCACGAACCAGCAGCAGATTTTAAATTGATTTAAAATAATAATTACTTGCATGTTAAGCCCCGCTCACTGTTTGAATTAAATCACATTTAATTACATACATTTTAACTTAAAATATTGAAGGAAAACATTTAATAAAACAATAAAACTTTCTCGAGTGTAAAGATTTTTATTTGTATAATGATGGATTAAATTCTGATTTAAATTGTACCATTATATTTGTGTAACAATTTACAGCCTTTCGATAAATAATCGCTGATATTTACCCCCGATATTTTAATTTGTAAACGTCAGAGAAGTTGTACACGTGAACCCAGATGTGCAGGCGGGAAATTATTACAGCGGCCGGCGGCCTCTAATTTGCGACGATCCGATCGCTGAAGTAAATCGATCCGAGTAAATATTTGACATGGTTTCGATTAAATATGCCGGTAAGCAGAGTTCGTTTGTATTCCGGTCAGTTTTCGAGTTTCCTTCCACCGAGCCTAAATCAGTCAAATATTTGCGGTCCGTTCTCTATTTTCTCTATTTTACCGTGTGACGCGGGGTCCCTCGATACCCGACGTACGCATCGCCGGTAATTAACGGCGGTACGCCTTTTAATTTTCCCGTGGCCGGCGACAGAAATATTACCGTGTGCCACGATGGACGGTATCCGAGTCCACCGTTAACGGTAGGGCTAATCAATCAGTGTCATCGACGTGCCGGGAAATTTCAGGAATCGACGAAACGCCTCTCGTTCGCGAGATACAAGCGCTCAAACGAAATCATACGCTAAACACATACACGTTGTTTCCTCGGCTAGTTTCATTATCGACTTCGTTGCATAACTAATAGTCTACGTAATCGCATTAATCGAGCGACGTAACCACCGCTAAAATCACTTAAGGACAGAATGTACGCAATTCTCGTCGTTCGCTGAATAAACCGGGCCATTAATCACCGGGCAACTTCATTTTTCACTCGACTTCCATTCAATATTTTAATTAATGACTCGGTAATAGAAAAAGTCTCAGTTGTCTTCGTGATTCTTACGTCAGACCGGGAACCGAGGTAAACGTTCGCTATTAGTAAAAGTGATCTCTGCCCACGTCCACGGGGTAAACTCGGCGTCGTTTTGAAACTGGCTTCGCGTGCTACCCGAAACTCGTGTGAAAGGTGGCACGTTGCTCCCAAGGACTGCTCTTGCCGACGTCGCGCGTCGCGCACAATTGCCGTTTCAAACGTACGACACGGTGTCACTTTTAATCGAAACGTCCGCTCCCGCTCGATCTGGTAAACAAAGTTAAACTCGTTTCGCCCACGAGGAGAATTGCGTCACGATGAAACGCTCGGTTTGCTGATCGTGATGGAGAACGTCGCGCAAGGCTGTCCGAGAACAAAGATCGTACGACGGGTGTCTCAGTTTTCATCGTAGAAGTTACCACTTCGAACTTGGGCCTCACCCTCGGGATAAGGTTTAACCCTGTGCACTCGGGAGACGACTCCATAGTTATTATAAATAGGGGAAGACATAGCGCAGTATATATGTTATATAATTTTATATATTATACTTTATATTATAGTTTTATGGTATATAGTTTTATTTTTGTTTCTTACAGAAGAATTTAAGAAGGGTCATTTTGACCACATGTGGTATGTTCAGTGATAATAACTCTATGGGCGACTCACGGTTGCCACTTGTTTTATAAAGTAAAACATATATCATTGAGCAAATTAAAATTACTTACTACAGAATTCACATATGTAATATCCAACGGATTCTGCTCGCACATCATCTCTTATGAACATCTATTCTCTACATATATGATTCTGTTATTCTAACATTCAAGATTGATTCACATATGTAATATATTAATCTAAAAATTGACAACAGTATAAAATAATTATTATACAGGGAAATTCAATAAATATTTGGGGAAAAATTCTTCGAAAGGGTTAAGGTACGTTAGCGAACCACCAGAGATTAATTTATATTCCTATACAATAATTAAATTAAAATTGTATTGCATATAAATAATTTCTGCATGAAATAATGGATCCAGCAAGTTCATATTATTCTTGACTCATGCCTGACAATGTAATTTATGTATGTCTCGCGTTGTCGACAGGATTTTAACGAATCCATACCATAAGCTCGTGGATCATTAAATTCTTGCGTTTTCACGAAACGACCGTGTAGAAAACTGACGAACCGTCATTAAATCTCTGCCCTCTACCCTCTACCGTACTACAGCCTCTCTCCCTCCTCTGTGCTCGGTTGTCACGACAAAGCGTAATTGCTCGAACCTCGCCGAGATTCCTCGCTTGTTTCGCGGCGAATGCGGCCGCGTAAATACTAGGGAAACGATCGGTCTCCGACTGGAATGGCTGGCTCCACGCGTCTCATACAAAGTGCGAACCTGCTGCGATCACCCTCGTTGAAGGGTGAAACGCGACATTCTTGTTCGAACTCCGTTATCCGCGCTGTACGTGCAAACGTTGCTGTTGTGTTTAGTGGATTTTTATTTGCATTCTCTTCAGACTTAATAGATTTGGTTCTCATTTCTTGTAAAATAATTTATTAATTAATTTTGAATATTCTTAAATGGTTAAATCACTTGATTGTAATAAACTATATATCAAATATTATATCATCATTATATCAAAAAGTTGAAATTGCATTTACATTGATTATTATAAAAAATTCACGTAATGGGGATTTGATTTGATTTTTAAAGATTTTATTCTATGTTTTGGCCTGAGTTATAAAATCATGGAGGATATGAAGGGTTAGGTAGTCGTACCTACTCGACACGGTTGCTTCCTCGTTCGAACGAGGAAGTTGGTCCTGGCACGAACGCAATCCATCAGGATCCCGGTTTCCCGGTGGTATCGACAGGGCCTCGAACGGTATTCTCGTGTCAGAGATTTTCATGTTTCCTCTCCCTCTCAGTTCCTGTCTTTACCCCTAATCGGTTTCGAGATCAGTTCATTTTTTCATCAAGATCTCGCCTATACTCGTCGCCGTTCTTTCGTCTTCTGTTTAACTTTCCACTCTCCTCGATGAAACCTTATTACATCGAGCTCGACGTGATTCCCTCGAATACTTTACTTAATTGCTTTCCTATCACGCCACTTGGTTGCTTTTCTGCTTTCATTTTCTATCGTGAAGAGAGCATTAGCCGTGTAAGAAAATAAATAAGCCCTCGACGTGATCTCGTCAAAAATTCCACGCTCGAGCGTGAAATATAATTTTATTTGCGCCTAGCAATTTTCCGCTAGGGAAAATTTATCCTTCAAGATAAACCAGGTTCGATTTTCGTTTTCTCTGGAATTTAGAGTTGCAAGTAATATTTAATCAGGGGTAAGATGTATCAGTAGCAACATTTAAAAAATATACAAGCTTCGCATATAAAGTACATGGCAAATTGAAGTTATCGTAGATAGATAACTCTTTATTCCAGCCAATGCTGATCCAGGATCGGGCTTGGTTTCATAGAGTAGCTAACAGACAGAAGCTGAAAGAGAAAAAATAGAAATGGTTGTTCTTTCTCTTTTTAATTGCGTATGAACATAATTGTGACAGTTCAAACAGTCATTAGAGAGAGACAGTACTATCATTTTGATCTTTCTAGCGAGGAGATATTATAACTTACACACATTCTTATGATTCCCCTACTCTATATCTACTCTATCCCTGTTTAGTTCACACATTTTATCAGTTTTCTTAACCCACTCATCTCTCCATACTCGTTCTATATATAATACACCGTATTTATTTACATATCTTGTCCGTGTTACATACGTACATCTTGTTTTTTTTTACAACTTTTTACATATTATTATACATTTTACATATTTCTATACTGACATCTTTACATTCAACTGAAGTTATAGTAATCTGATAAAGGAGCCAGTAGAAAATACTATTATTACTACTACGTTTTTGTCGTTTTTGGGGCGAAAATATTTTTCCTCGCATTTGACGGCAGCTGAAAGAGTCCCGTTTCTGAAAATTCGTTTATGTCCCGATAGCGAGGCAGATTATGCATTTCTGTTGGGCCCTAGATCCCCGGACAAGTTGCCTTTTACTTTGGCGCGTCGGACCGGGTAGAATAAGTTTGGATGCAGTAGCCCCGGCCGATCCATTATCGGAAAAACTTTCCTTTTGGGCGCGGCCTCGTGAAAACGCCGCGATAAAACCCTTTTTTCCGGGCCACAGGGGAATACGGGTGCTGGTGGTGCGGCTTTGGCGACGGAAGTTGCCCCTGATCGGAGAATTCCATCGGCCCCAACGGGATTCGATTTCGCCCCGTTCAACCCCGAATCAGCTTTTTACCGGAGGAACCGGTGTCCGGCCACCTTTGTTCGTTCTGCCTCTAGATAAAGACCCGGGGTGTCTATATGCCTCTAATAGACATCGTTCCTATTTCTCGTCGTTTAGTATTCTAATAATAGTTTGTTGCCAAACAATTCAGTAAATAATTATTTAATTCATTTTATTAAATAATTATTAACCCTTTGCACGCGAAGAATTTTTCCACAAATATTTCGTGAATTTCTTACGTGATAATTAATGTATTAAAAATATTAATAATTTTTTCTTTCGACATTTTTTAAATTAATGTATATGTGGATTTTATAATAATTAAGTCTAATTCAATCAATAATATATTGAAGCAGTAATTATTTACCTGTGTAACAATTATTTTATAAAACAGATGGCGACTGAGTCCTCTCCAGTGCAAAGGGTTAATATTTAGTAACAATAAGACCTGTCTTATTCTTGCTGTGATACACGTAGTTTCTTTCTCCATTTGGAAACGGGTAGCTTCTGATATCCACACGGAGTGTAAGTAGAGAGTATTTCCGCGCGCTGTCCGACAAATGGCATTTATTTCTATGAGGAAGAACAGGTACACAGGCCTTAAAATAAAATACGAACACCGCGCACTGTTAATCTCGTAAAAAACATGTGGCATAAAAATATGTTGCAGCTAATCTGACTCGTAAATTCCCGAGCCACTGGGGGCAATTCTAATTTTTACATCGCGTGAAAAAAGCGCGTGCTTGTCTCGTCGCGCAAGTACGTGTTATACTCCATGCCGGCCGACCGTGTAAGTACGCGTCTCGCGACGTCTCGCTTTATCATTCGGAACGCTTCCGCTCTTCTCGTAATCACGCGGAAACGTGTGCCGCGGAGGCTGTAGAATTTTTTCATTTCTACAAAATGTATACCTAAAGGAAATATTTCCTCGTATATTATGCCGTAAGATGAAATGCTATGAGAGTTCATAGATTATTTTTTAATGAATAACTGGATTAAAAGGGAGACTTTTATGGTACCATGTGATTTGTACGCAGCATATATTCTTTTCTTATAAACGCATAAAATCCGGAGCCCGAATATATCAAATGAAATTCGTAATATATTTAACACTATTTCTATCGCGTATTTCTATATCGTATACCTATCTCGAAGCATATGCACATTTTTAAATCCAGGATGAGCTGGAGGAAAATGGTATCAAAAAATTAATTGTGGAGAAATGATTAAACTTAGTAAATAATGTTTAGTTAAAATTTGAAAGGTGTCTTTTGACACCTCATGGTAGAAATTGTGTTAAGTATTTAATTAAAAATGAGTGTTACTTCAGATATTACAAATTTTTGGAAGTCTTTAAGTATGATGTACCAAATAAATTGCCGATGTTCCTGAAACCTGATTCAGGTAGAGTAGATGAAAATTGACGAACGGAAAACAACAATTATTAACGAAACGTCGAGGCCTCGGAGAGTCGCTTGGTTGCCGGGGGCGGTTCCGGTCTTGGATAGTTGCACGGAATTTCTGTAGAATTAACCAATAGAATGTTTCTAACTAAATACAGCGGCAATAGTTCCTATCTAAATGGAATCATTCGCGTGAACGCAGCTTAAGTTTCTCTAACCCAGTAACTCGATAATCGCGCGTATATACAAGTTTCGAACGATAAGGTTAAGCCCCGCGCTCGCCCAATAGCCGGTCGCGAATTCGCTTAAACTTAATAGAACCGAAGTGTTTCGTCGAAACACGCTCGCTCGAGGCCTCTTTACGGTCCCGATAATCCCTCGCAAATTCACGCGAACGACGCGACGCTCTAAGATCCCGCGTAAAATATATAGAAGTTGCATAGCGGGTGATCATTTAATCATATGTGCTCATTATTATTAGACTTGTTAGTAGAGTCCTTGGAAAATTAATTTCGGAACACAGTCAGGATCCTAAAAAATGTACAATTCTTATCTGTACATTCGCAAAATAATATAGAGTAATATTTTAATATATGATAATAAATATTCTATCTTTTTATAAATGCCAACTATTGGATAAGAGAGATTGGTAATTTGAACAAAAAGTTAGTTAGTAGTAAGTAGAATCACTGTGCACGGTTGATAGAATTCGTACATTAGACGGTCTTGATCGCGTTAAGCGAATACCCCGCCGGAAATGTATTCATGCGAGCTCAGCATTTATCTGGAACCCTTTCACAGAGGAGGATGAAGAGTCGAGAGATCCTCCACTTTTCAAAGCTGCTACCGTCCCACGCGGAAGGGTTATCGCTACTTTTTCCACGTCTGTTTGTTTAAAGGATTGCTGTTCCGAAACCCTTTCGTTGGAATAATTAAAGTAAACACGGCGGGAACGAAGCCGTCATATCAAATACTGGAAACGACTTGTTTCATAAGTTAATAATTGAAAAATAACATGTGTATCTTCCGTCTGCTTGTGTTTACCAAAGAGCGTGACGAATATTCGGAACTATCGGAGATGATCTCAACTAAATGTTATCGTATAAAAAAATCACAAGTATCAAATTATTAGTAATTCAACCCCTTCCTATGCCATTTAGCTCGTCAAAATTCGGGCCTGACTCTTCACGTTTACGTTTATATTATGTATCTGTTCATAAGCCTGGCTCGTCATATTCATGTTTGGGCCAAAATCTTCATTATGAGTCAGGCTCGTTGAAGTACGGGAAGGGGTTAATAAAATTAGAATTTCATCCATGATATCATATATGAAGTGTCAGATTTTCTGATTCACGTTCGTAGATTGACCCATTCAATTCTACAATACATCGTGAAATTTATCAATGGTCGTAGATTGTTCACGTCAAGTGATCGAGTACGAATAATTTGTCGAGAGGCGGCTCCTCGACTCTTCCTATCGATTATCGAGCACCGATTGTACATCCCGGGCCTCCTGACGGAGGAGCTTAAAATTCCATTCGCGTTCAATTCCGTTGCCGGTAGCCGAACCGCAGCGTTTCAATCAGCGTAACAATTTCCACGTTAACGTTACACGAAAAAGGAAATTCGAGGAATGGAAAAACCAATGGAAGCGTCGAGCGTGGTCGTCGTCGGTCAGTTCCGACGAGTTTAGACCGGCACGCGATCCAAATGATTTACATCGTTTCCCTTTTAGCCCGGGGCCAAACTCTGTCGCCTCTGTATAAACAGCTGCCAATCATTATTAGACCGGCTGCTGCTGCTGCTCGCGCGCGACTCGGTTGATAGAATATTAAACGAACAGATGGAAAGCTCGGCCGGGTTGCAGAATTGAGAACGAGACGGGTGGATAGACAGAAATCCGGGCGCGCGCGATGAAAATTTCCAACCAGACATACACGGGGTTGGTAGATCGTGATTCGGAAAATTTGAAAGCTGGCCCGGTTGAATTTTTGAGCACTCTTCCCGTCGTCGCGTCGCGTCAGTCAAAGCTAAATTATCGCTCGGCTAGCCAACTGTCCGTCTCCTCTTTTTGCCTTATACACCCCCAACCGCCACCCTTCCGGTTCTCCCGCTACCGCGTTCCTTTTCGCCGTTTCTGTTGGTTCTCCGCCCGTTCCTTGCGGCACTCGTCGGGCAAAACGCACCGGTCCGCTCGCCGGCGCACTCGCAGGTACTTGTGGCTTTAATCTCGTTAATGCAGCCGCGGGTCGTTTCGTTAATTCCCGGCCATTTCAATCGCTCCATCGAGCGGACCCTCGTTACGCCGGGCCAGATCCACGTACTCGCGGTGTACACTTCTCCTCAGAAGTTTACACCATATGCTTACCGTCAGGAAATACGTATGAGAAATATTCTGTCTGAGGCTGTATCGGTTGTGACATTTAACTCTTTGCACTCGAAAGGTGACCCACATTCACCATTTATTTCCTAAAATAATTACTAAATAGGGAAATAATTATTATTTGAATATAGTACTGATTAAATTAAACTTAAATATTATAAAGTCCGTACACATGTATCTTAAAATAGAATTGTATCGTAAAATTAGAATTGAAATCGTAAGAATAATTTCAGTACATCGATTAAAATAATATTACGGATATAATTGATTTAAAATGGGCCTAATGCTTGATAACACGTATCGTGAGACTTATGAACGAGGATGTACTCTGGCTGTTAACCCTTCTGCTCTCGTCGATGTTTGCCTCCATATCCGGCGATCGACGTGCTCGACGAATAATAAAACGATTTGTTCTCATTGGAGGTGCTCGAAATCGATGGCGAGGATAATTGACCATTATATCGTGGACGATTTATTTGTATCAATTTACAATTTGTTTTTTATTAAATCTCCTGTATTGATATGAAAAATATTACATCGAGGTATCTGGCAATGTGAAATTAAATCGGATCAACGATTCACCTGGGACGTTGCGGAATGTCCGGGACAAGGACGGGGTAATTTCTAATTTTGATTTCCCGGCGTGCGCCGATAAATTCTGATGGTTCACTAATTATCGCTTATCCCCGGCACGAAGCCAAGCCGAATTGGCCCGCTGACTTCTCGATCGCTGATTCCAATTTATCCATGCCAGACACTCCAGTTTCACGCGGATCATTGGAAAATAATGATCTTGCGTCGTTAACGCGTCGGTGGTAAATCGAGTTGCTTCATTTATTCGTCAGGGACATAATTATTTTCCGGCGAAGCGAGTAGAAGTTCGTTTGATTCGGACCACTTGTAGTGTAATAGCTTATTAATTGATTTTATCAGAATATACTTATTCCAGGAGGAAAATCGTAAAATCAATAGTTGACAAACAAATTTAATAAAATAAAATAAGCTCACTTCCTCCAAATATATTAAGCTCGCTGTTTTAATATTTAATTCTTTTAGATTAAGAAGTACGACACAAATTTTTAATTTGATTAAAACTTTTAAAGTGGAAATGGAATTAGGCTACTTTTAAAACGGCTCATTTTATTCGATATATGAGATCACATAAAATATATATGAAGTTGCGAAGAATAGTTTGACCCGCGAGCGCAGACTCGCGTTCATTGAAGCATTCTGTAGAAACCGCTTTAACCGCATTAAGCAACGGGAACAAACAGCCCGCTCGTTATTTACCGAATAGCGGTACGATGAAAGACGGAAGAGAAAGAGAAAGTCGGTGGACCGGTCTAGTCAAAACCAGCAGAGAAGCTGGGAACAATGTCGCTCTGCCGGCAGTTCGAGACCGTAGAGAAATGAGCAGGTAAGGGGAGAGCAGAAGCGCCGGGGCCACCTCTCATTCTTCACTGAAATTCTCCCGTCGAAATTATTGTGAAGCCCAAGTTCACGGCCCAACCGAGACGTCTACGTTCCTCCGTAATTAACCGTGCGCCCCTCTCGTCCCACCTGCTTCTTCGGCCTCTGATCCGTAAAGCAAATTCTTCTCGTCTCCGGTCAATGGTTAGGCTTTTGACTCTCTCCTTCCAGTCGTTTAACGTCCGCCTGTTTTCGTATTTCGACCGCCTTCGAGCACTCTATTTAGCCTGGCAAATTGGTTCATCGTCGATGCTGAAACTCGATTCGAGGTCGGAAATCGGGGGCCGATTTTTCATCGTGACGACCCGCGTTCCGCTCGATTCGCGGCACGTAATTGCTCGATGCCGCAGGGTGTTGTCGTCGTCGTCGTCGCGGATAGGCTCAGACGCTCAGACGCGAGGGCGCACACTCGTTTCCGGGTCGTGGGAGATTGAGAATGTAACCGAGCCGCGGCACGCGCGATCCCTCTCGCGCTTTTTCATTTTTCCACCGCGGGGAACGCGATGCCTTCGTTTGCTCCTCTAATGGCGTGTCCTACATCGTGTCGTCCTCTTCACCGACGAAAAACGATAGCGCCAGTTTGTTTTGTCTCTTAGGGGAACGATGTTTGGTCCCTCCGACGGGCTCCTCCGATATTGTTTGGTCAGGATGATTGAATTTTCTGAAGCTTTTCGGAAACTCCATCTTTCACTCGGTCGACGTGGAACATGAGCAAAGAGGATGGTTAAGCTCTCGTGAATAGGCTTGTTTTCTCAAGAATTCTTTTCTATTTTCGTGTAAGAAGTTTGGCACACAATGCTAGAGGTTCTACAAAATACTACAAGTAATATTTACAGTTATGACAGTCATGAATATGAAAATTAACCCTTTGCACTCCGGACAATTTATCGTATAAAAAAATCACAAGTATCAAATTATTAGTAATTCAACCCCTTCCTATGCCATTTAGCTCGTCAAAATTCGGGCCTGACTCTTCATGTTTACGTTTATATTATGTATCTGTTCATAAGCCTGGCTCGTCATATTCATGTTTGGGCCAAAATCTTCATTATGAGTCAGGCTCGTTGAAGTACGGGAAGGGGTTAATAAAATTAGAATTTCATCCATGATATCATATATGAAGTGTCAGATTTTCTGATTCACGTTCGTAGATTGACCCATTCAATTCTACAATACATCGTGAAATTTATCAATGGTCGTAGATTGTTCACGTCAAGTGATCGAGTACGAATAATTTGTCGAGAGGCGGCTCCTCGACTCTTCCTATCGATTATCGAGCACCGATTGTACATCCCGGGCCTCCTGACGGAGGAGCTTAAAATTCCATTCGCGTTCAATTCCGTTGCCGGTAGCCGAACCGCAGCGTTTCAATCAGCGTAACAATTTCCACGTTAACGTTACACGAAAAAGGAAATTCGAGGAATGGAAAAACCAATGGAAGCGTCGAGCGTGGCCGTCGTCGGTCAGTTCCGACGAGTTTAGACCGGCACGCGATCCAAATGATTTACATCGTTTCCCTTTTAGCCCGGGGCCAAACTCTGTCGCCTCTGTATAAACAGCTGCCAATCATTATTAGACCGGCTGCTGCTGCTGCTCGCGCGCGACTCGGTTGATAGAATATTAAACGAACAGATGGAAAGCTCGGCCGGGTTGCAGAATTGAGAACGAGACGGGTGGATAGACAGAAATCCGGGCGCGCGCGATGAAAATTTCCAACCAGACATACACGGGGTTGGTAGATCGTGATTCGGAAAATTTGAAAGCTGGCCCGGTTGAATTTTTGAGCACTCTTCCCGTCGTCGCGTCGCGTCAGTCAAAGCTAAATTATCGCTCGGCTAGCCAACTGTCCGTCTCCTCTTTTTGCCTTATACACCCCCAACCGCCACCCTTCCGGTTCTCCCGCTACCGCGTTCCTTTTCGCCGTTTCTGTTGGTTCTCCGCCCGTTCCTTGCGGCACTCGTCGGGCAAAACGCACCGGTCCGCTCGCCGGCGCACTCGCAGGTACTTGTGGCTTTAATCTCGTTAATGCAGCCGCGGGTCGTTTCGTTAATTCCCGGCCATTTCAATCGCTCCATCGAGCGGACCCTCGTTACGCCGGGCCAGATCCACGTACTCGCGGTGTACACTTCTCCTCAGAAGTTTACACCATATGCTTACCGTCAGGAAATACGTATGAGAAATATTCTGTCTGAGGCTGTATCGGTTGTGACATTTAACTCTTTGCACTCGAAAGGTGACCCACATTCACCATTTATTTCCTAAAATAATTACTAAATAGGGAAATAATTATTATTTGAATATAGTACTGATTAAATTAAACTTAAATATTATAAAGTCCGTACACATGTATCTTAAAATAGAATTGTATCGTAAAATTAGAATTGAAATCGTAAGAATAATTTCAGTACATCGATTAAAATAATATTACGGATATAATTGATTTAAAATGGGCCTAATGCTTGATAACACGTATCGTGAGACTTATGAACGAGGATGTACTCTGGCTGTTAACCCTTCTGCTCTCGTCGATGTTTGCCTCCATATCCGGCGATCGACGTGCTCGACGAATAATAAAACGATTTGTTCTCATTGGAGGTGCTCGAAATCGATGGCGAGGATAATTGACCATTATATCGTGGACGATTTATTTGTATCAATTTACAATTTGTTTTTTATTAAATCTCCTGTATTGATATGAAAAATATTACATCGAGGTATCTGGCAATGTGAAATTAAATCGGATCAACGATTCACCTGGGACGTTGCGGAATGTCCGGGACAAGGACGGGGTAATTTCTAATTTTGATTTCCCGGCGTGCGCCGATAAATTCTGATGGTTCACTAATTATCGCTTATCCCCGGCACGAAGCCAAGCCGAATTGGCCCGCTGACTTCTCGATCGCTGATTCCAATTTATCCATGCCAGACACTCCAGTTTCACGCGGATCATTGGAAAATAATGATCTTGCGTCGTTAACGCGTCGGTGGTAAATCGAGTTGCTTCATTTATTCGTCAGGGACATAATTATTTTCGGGCGAAGCGAGTAGAAGTTCGTTTGATTCGGACCACTTGTAGTGTAATAGCTTATTAATTGATTTTATCAGAATATACTTATTCCAGGAGGAAAATCGTAAAATCAATAGTTGACAAACAAATTTAATAAAATAAAATAAGCTCACTTCCTCCAAATATATTAAGCTCGCTGTTTTAATATTTAATTCTTTTAGATTAAGAAGTACGACACAAATTTTTAATTTGATTAAAACTTTTAAAGTGGAAATGGAATTAGGCTACTTTTAAAACGGCTCATTTTATTCGATATATGAGATCACATAAAATATATATGAAGTTGCGAAGAATAGTTTGACCCGCGAGCGCAGACTCGCGTTCATTGAAGCATTCTGTAGAAACCGCTTTAACCGCATTAAGCAACGGGAACAAACAGCCCGCTCGTTATTTACCGAATAGCGGTACGATGAAAGACGGAAGAGAAAGAGAAAGTCGGTGGACCGGTCTAGTCAAAACCAGCAGAGAAGCTGGGAACAATGTCGCTCTGCCGGCAGTTCGAGACCGTAGAGAAATGAGCAGGTAAGGGGAGAGCAGAAGCGCCGGGGCCACCTCTCATTCTTCACTGAAATTCTCCCGTCGAAATTATTGTGAAGCCCAAGTTCACGGCCCAACCGAGACGTCTACGTTCCTCCGTAATTAACCGTGCGCCCCTCTCGTCCCACCTGCTTCTTCGGCCTCTGATCCGTAAAGCAAATTCTTCTCGTCTCCGGTCAATGGTTAGGCTTTTGACTCTCTCCTTCCAGTCGTTTAACGTCCGCCTGTTTTCGTATTTCGACCGCCTTCGAGCACTCTATTTAGCCTGGCAAATTGGTTCATCGTCGATGCTGAAACTCGATTCGAGGTCGGAAATCGGGGGCCGATTTTTCATCGTGACGACCCGCGTTCCGCTCGATTCGCGGCACGTAATTGCTCGATGCCGCAGGGTGTTGTCGTCGTCGTCGTCGCGGATAGGCTCAGACGCTCAGACGCGAGGGCGCACACTCGTTTCCGGGTCGTGGGAGATTGAGAATGTAACCGAGCCGCGGCACGCGCGATCCCTCTCGCGCTTTTTCATTTTTCCACCGCGGGGAACGCGATGCCTTCGTTTGCTCCTCTAATGGCGTGTCCTACATCGTGTCGTCCTCTTCACCGACGAAAAACGATAGCGCCAGTTTGTTTTGTCTCTTAGGGGAACGATGTTTGGTCCCTCCGACGGGCTCCTCCGATATTGTTTGGTCAGGATGATTGAATTTTCTGAAGCTTTTCGGAAACTCCATCTTTCACTCGGTCGACGTGGAACATGAGCAAAGAGGATGGTTAAGCTCTCGTGAATAGGCTTGTTTTCTCAAGAATTCTTTTCTATTTTCGTGTAAGAAGTTTGGCACACAATGCTAGAGGTTCTACAAAATACTACAAGTAATATTCACAGTTATGACAGTCATGAATATGAAAATTAACCCTTTGCACTCCGGACAATTTTTACAAGGCCTTTCAGTAACTATAAATAAAGAAGTAATGAAGCATATAATAGCATATATATGTATAAGCAGTAATAAAATAATGAAGCATTAAGCTTAGGCTAAAAGATCTCTTGCTGTATGTATAAAGATACAAAGTGACCCCCAGCGATTACGGAGTTATTCATTTATTTTATCATGCCGTCATAACGGTGTCAGCGGAGTGCAAAGCGTTAATGCAATAGTTCATATAGTAATTGTTTCGTATAATTGTTCATACAAGCTATTTTGTACTCTGATCATATCAAATGACTGAAAACTGATTTACCCGGTATAATTACTTTGCTTTCAGTAACGATACAAACGGATTAACAGATAAACGATATTAAATCCCGAAGATGAGTTCCGTTAAATGTCAAGTGGCATCTGGAATTGAATGGAGGAAAGTTTAATTGTGGAGGCTGCTTTAACGAGGCCGCACGACGAAAAAGTTGTCGTCTCACGATAACCTTATCCCTTAACAAGGTTCAATCGTGGAAAGAAAGCAGAAAATTCAAGGCGGATGCGTTTCACAGTCCGATTGTTCACCTAATAGCGAGACGGTTAGTTCACGGGTCTCTCTCCTCCGTGAAAGGGCGGCCGGGATGGGGAAGAGAGGAGCAGAGGTAGAGCAGCAAGTATGTAGAAGTAAGAATGGTAGGAGGAAGGGTGGATGTGGGTGGTACGTCGACAGTCAGGATGGAAGTCTTCGGTAACGCGGATGGAACTCGTTATCATCCTCATTCCCGTCGTCGAGATGCTTCTTATCTAGCCCGGTGGAAGCTGCTCTCCCCGTTTGTTCTGGTAATAGGTAGCCCGGCCTCCCGCCCCTCCGACCTGCTACCGCGGAATACTACTTGCCCGTGTCCCAGTTGCACGCGGGTCTGTCTACTCTTCTCCGTGTTTTTACACACGACCCGTTTCAACCCGGGGCAAAACCTTTTCCACGTAATTCCGTGGAACCTCGACGCGGCGCGGATCTCCCGCACGTTTTTTACCCCTTTTAAATATACCGATCACAGGGACACCGGAAACTTCCCCACGCAACCGGCGCGTCGTACCTCACCGCGATAAGATCACCGATAGGAACAACGGTGTCAGTGCGCCTGATGAATTTATTTCATTTTATCTGTTCGAGAAAATATGATTAATATCGGTGGTTATCTTATTAGCTTTTCAATGCTGATATTCTCTAAATTACATTTTAGTTTCTAACAGAAATATATTTGAAATTTAATTCGATACACCCTGTACAATTCATTTAGCTGTTTTAACCTCCGAGTCGCAGTTCGTCGTAGCTAGGAATAAACGTGTACTTTAAAACGCTACTTCATTAAACGTTCACGGAGGATTTATACTATATCATCGCAGCTACGCCCACTGGTACCGAGTAATCTTAAACAAACATTTGCGTTTAGTTTCAATTCTATTCCACGAGCGCGACATTAATTTCAGTGAAGTCTGGAAATATCCGACTATTTCAGATACTCCTTATTGACTCACCCCTCATACGCCATTATATTTCTATGAACGCCGCGCCCTGTGTCACGTGACGTATAAAATACGGATCCCATGATGCTCCTTATTCAAAGGCTTTCCTACGCCCCTATAATACTCGGCTAGAGAGACCTGCACCCGTGTGGACATGAATCTTGCTCGCGTCTGCTTTATAACCTTTCCGCGAAAGCAGGGTGTCTTCAAGTTTCGCCTGATCGACACTACGGCAAATATTTAATTACCTCGAGGTAGTTAAGTACACAGTGTTTCGCGAGCCGTTGATCGTTCGCCGATTCACTGGCGAAGTGTCCCAGGGGTGATAGACGAGAGTAAGGGGATTAATTTAGCATCACGGTATCGGTGAATACTTTCCTGCGGGTAACCGGCGCTCCCTGATAGTTCCACTTGCATAATTAACATTAGTTTTGGTTCGAACTCGGTAGGGATTTTCCGCGATACCTGGAAGCGATGGAGAATCCGCGTACCGCGTGTAAAACAGGTGATAAAGCCGTCGCGGCGGCGACGACGTCGTTCGTCGAAGGCGTCGCGATGTCCGACGGGGTCTGGCTTTACCGTCGGTTTATCACTAATTCCACGCTACGGAATTTAAGGGGAGATTTCGACGACCACTGAACCGCGTTGCTCGTAAAGGCAACGACGTTCCAGCTCGTTGACTGATCGTTAAACACCGGGTTTAAACCAAGATGTTTGAGCAAGGTGAAACAGGTCTTACAATTACAGTTTAATTCATTCAAGAGATTTCGATCTTTCGACAACAGATCGGAGGATGTAGCGCGGAAGCTGGGATCATCGGTGCTTTTGTTCGCCTACTGGCAAAGGGAAATCTCGTTTGGCCCGCGCGCGTCAAGCGGCAGCGTCGAAGACCTCCTCGCAGAATCCGCAATCTGCGCGTGGCGTTTAAATTTCATCCGCGTCGTTCGTTTGTACGGTCGCAAGACAGGATCGAGTTCCTTTGATTACTCCTGGGAATTTCTGCAACCTCTCTCACGCCTCTCTTTCTCTCACTCTCTCTCTCTCTCTCTCTACCTCTTTCTCTATTTTTAATTCATTACGCGCGGCACGTTGCGACGTTACGCGGAGTTACGAGCTCCTATTTGTAAGGAGATTGCGAAGCGCGAGTCAAAGAGAAAACGCGATACGTAGGTACCTCGCTTCCTACGCTTTTCCTCTTTCGTACTCCTTAATGTCGTTGCCACTCGCAGCATGTCGATACAGAAAATCAATCTTTCTCAAATGGGACGGCTGAATGGAGATCGATGGTAGGAAAGGGCAATGTGCAAGACTGTATTTTTTTATTGTTCGCTTTCCTAATTGGTAGCAGCTTGCAATTAACTGTCATTTTAAGATTTAATAAAAAAACATATAAAAAATATAATAACGAAATAATAACGTCTGGAATTTCTGATTTATTCATATGCATCCAACTAAAACTGGAAGGTCGAGATTAAGATAGAGAATGCAATAGAGCATATTCTATGCACTCTAAAAAATAGCAACTCGCGATTAGCCATAAGTCACGCGAGGAAACGTCGGCCACGATTATTCGTCCTTATCGCATTTTTGGGCGTGGGGCATCGTTGGTATCGCGTCACTTCCCAACCCCCTTATCGGACCGGCCGGTTTCACCGTCGCGGGTGGCTGCGGGTTTATCGCGCCGCGAGATCGGGCCCGCGACTCTCGCCCTCGGAATTGCTACGCTTTAAGTCTCGCGGCGCACTTAAGGCCGCCTTATCAGCGCCAACGTATATTTCATTCATATTTCATATTGTGTCTCGCGCGCGACCCGGGGCTCGCTCCAGTTCCCGGCGATCGTCGCTTCGCGTTACAAAAAAATAAGGAATTAGACGATCCGTATCGCCGCGGTGCATATCGCTTTTCCGCACGAACGAACAAGTTAGCGGGGGAAGATTGTAAGAACATTTCCATGAACTCGATAATGCAGCACAGGCGTACACTGCCGCGCAAAAGTTTACTCATTCTTAAATAATTATTTTTCCTATGACGTTTAATGTTACGATATTTAATTATCAAATTGATTTAATTATTGTGATCCGAGTTTAGTTTGTCGGATATCCGAAATGAAGAATCACTTCAAGTTCTAAAAATTGATCGTCGTGATATTGACAAGATTAATGAAAAGTTGATAGTCAGATTGATACGAGTAGAACGATAGGATTAAATAATCACTCGCTGCTGTCGCTTGCAGAGTTCAAGGAAGTGTTGACGAAATAAAATATTCATACAGAGAACATATAAAATTCATTAATAAATCTCTTCTTTTATGTCACGTTAAATATCACGTTATTCATTCAGACAAGTGCTGAACTTAAATTAAAAAAACAGAATTTTTATAAAGAGTATGACTAGGGAGATTTAAAATAAACTCTGGAAGAATACATATATTATAGTGAAATACAAAATCGTGCGTACATAGTATTTTACGATACGCATAAATCATGTTGGTGCAAAAATAATTGCAGGTTTCAAATAGAATTGCGGTGTTAAACGCAACAATTACTTTCACACGAGCCTAATACTTTTGCGCGTTAATGTAGTTCTATCTTCACCGCGATCGCCGTGGAAAAATATATTCCCGTCGGTTACGTACACAAGCCGGGGATCGGTCTCGGCTGGTTGTAATACATGCTGAGATGCGAGCTTTGTTCAAGTTTGAACGAAGGGAATTTCTAAAGAGCTTCGCTGTCGTTAAACTTGTATAGTGTCGAGAGAATATATGACTAGTAGGTACTGTTACGCCCGAGTTATGAGAAGCTGCAGCCTATTAGCCGCGTTCTTTTCCACATTTCTCGAGGGAAATTCCATGGAAATATTGAAACTCGGCGTTGCGTTGCCTGGCTATCGTTCAAACGAAATGTATTCCACTGCTTTTTTATTTTGATCGATCGTCTAATTAATATTATCTCTCGTTTCCGTGCCCTAATTATATGCAAGGAGAAATTCTATTGATTGTATAAGCAAACAATATTTGACAGTGTCTCTACAATGGGAATAATTAATATTGTTATTCGTACTACGTTCCAACTAATTAATACAATTTTCCTACGTGCGAAAAATAAAAATCATAAATGGAGATAGGAATATCACGAATTATCTTAACTGTTCGAATGGTCTCGAATGAAAGTGAAAGAACACCGACGAAACGATCGACGGAATTTCGTGCTGTCGTTGTCTCGTCGATTCGAAAGTCGACGAAACAGAGGCGGACAATCCTATTATCGGACAGTAACTGTCACGAATTGGATGTTTCGATCGAACAAGGGAACTCTTGGAGTGGACCGCGTCCAATAAGACGAGAACGGTACGTTCGTTCCACTTTGTAGCCAGGGTTCGAAACGACTCGAAGGCTAACTGGCCCCGGGTATCATCCACCCTTTCAGCCTGCCATCGGTTCCATAGTTAACGTGAATGGCTTTGGCATCGCGCTGAAATTTCAACGCAGGGAGCAAAGGCCGAAACGCGAGAGGCGTTTGTCATCAACACTGGTTTATCGTCGAATGATTCGTTTGTGACGGAGGGAAAAAGCGTTGTCAAAGGGGTATGTATCCGTAACGAGGTGGAAACCATCGAAGAGTCTCGGATGAGATCAAAGCATTGAAATTTGGGTTGAAACACGTCGGAGACAATGCGACGTCTCGTTTGATGTTTTCCAAGGCAGACGAGCCCATATACAATTGCCTGGCTGCCAGCGCACCGACACCTTGTAACCGTAAAGTGGTTCGTTAGACGCGATGGGAAACGTCCCGCTTTTCCTTCGACGAGCGTCCCGGGAAACGTTGCCGGAATAAAGATGTACAAGATCGCAGTCATTTCGCGGCGCAGCCATTTCCCTTAATAAAGGTAAATCCGCTTTCGTGGTTCCCCGACGCAAACTACAAATTCTACCGTTCCTACGCGATCGACCGTGCACCTACGTAATAATGCTCGTCCTCCTCCTCCTGGATATCTACAGGGAATTTGTTTGACTTCCGGTTGTCCCTTCTCGTGATCCATAAATCTTGGGGATGCACTCTAAAACGTTAGTGACGTTTGAAAATTCTTCGTACTCCTTCGATTTTATTGATTCGTATTTCCAAAGATTTACTACTACGTTTTTCAATCACTAGAATACTTGTTATCTGCTGATGGGCAAACGTGTGTGAATTTTCGATGGAACAAGCGAAACGATTCACGGATTTTAATTTCACGAATCGTTCGAACGGTTTTACGAGAGAATTCAAGGGATTAGGTCGCGAGATGGCATCGTTTCACGGAGACGCGTTACCCGTCGTGTCGCTACTTCCTCATTTCACGGACAAGATGAGCCCCGGGATCCAATAAAGCGCGTATATCCATCCTTTGTGCACCCGCGAGTCGGGAATCGCCTACAGTCTACAGTCTTTCAAATTCTCGGCTGGCTTAAGTTTCAGCAAAACTACGGCTCTTGCCTCGTGCCTCCTCGCGACAGCTCTATCTCTGTCGCGTTTATTACCACGGCTTGAATTTTTCATGCTCGATTTATCCACGCTTTCATATCCGCTCCTGCCACCTCTCCTCCCCCTCCTCCGTGTCTTGAGAGCCTCTTCTTGGTCATCGATTTTCGTAAGGAATTTTCGATCGTGTTTTTTCATTTTATTTTATTTTCAAATTCTATGTCTCTTATTTTTTCAAGAAATTTTATTAAAAATCAAAATAGTTGGAGTGAATTTAATCAATGCTTAAAATTGCTCCTACCTTCTCCCTCTAATCTGCGTCTTGAGAGCCTCTTCTTGGTCATCGACTTTCATAAGGAATTCTTGATTGTATTTTTTTATTTCATTTTATGTTTTTAATTCTCTGTCTCTTATTTTGTCAAAAAATTTTATTAAAAACTAAAACAGTTGGAGTGAATGTAATCAATTCTTGAAATTTCGGGGAAACTCTTTTTCGGGGTGTGTTGGATGCAGCGAGTTTTCGATTAGGGAAAACGAGAGGGAGGGCGGATAGACGAAACAGAAAAGACAGCCGGCGTTTTCGATACCGTGTAGATAAACGGTTTGCGCTTAACACGGAACACAATTTCGTGGTTGGTGACCTACGATGCAGAGGTAGGAGAGAGAGCGAGAGACAGGGATGAGAGAACGAAATTGGTAGAAGGAGACATTTCCATTTGGCGAAGTGCAATCGACACGGAAAAGCGGCTCGCCGAGGCTCCTCCATTGCCGGATGAGTATAGTCAGACCCGGGGGCCATCCAGAATTGATTTGTCTCCGGGAAAATACATGAACTGTCACCGGACCGTCACGTTCTGCCGTGTGGTCACTCGCCCCTACTCCTTTCACGAAATTCCTCTTTTTACGTTCTCTATTACTGTTCTTACGACATCTCGGAGTGTTTCATAAACGCTCATAAACGGTCGTAAGTTCTTTCAATTAGAAATTTCGTAAAAGTTTAAATATATCACGTAATTGATCACGAAGTCAAGCGAATTTAATCAATTTTTATCTAATAAATAATATTTGAAATTCTTGAAATTCTTTGAAATTCTTTTCTTTGAAATTGGAAATGATCAATAAGAGAACGAAAATGTCTCTCTACAATTAATTAACTAAAACATTTGAAATGTTTCAGAACCTTTTATTTATTAGACAAGAGAGACGAAATGAGAAATATCAATTTATCGAAATTATCACATGACATTTTGCTTTTTATTTGGAATACAATTTTATTGAAAGTATTTATGATTTATTTTGTTATAACACTTTTACTATGTGACTTACCGTGGCCTGTCGATCAATATAATCTCTGATGGAATATTTGTCAGGTCTTTTGATGGAATGACCTGAAAGCGGTCTAAAGCTTATTGAAGCTGGGTTTATAAACGGGATACAGAAAAGCTTGCTGAAGAACAAGAAATTTATCGACACCTCTTTTCATATTTCCCGGAATTATTACAGCGCTAGTAAATACGGCGATAAGCTTTATCGAGGCTCGCCCGGGGACCGTGAGTGGCCCGCCGAATTTACGCTCGCGCTAGCCCGTGGATGTTTTGTTACGTATTTCACGATAAATATTTATTTATAGAACATTTCACCGTGCGTTTCGGGCTCGATAACAAAAAACCTCTCGGAGCGCGTTATTTTCTAAATAACGCGCGCGAATTTTCGCCGTGGATTTATCCCGGCCGTCCACCCTTGTCCCCTTCTCGCTTCGACCCCTTTTTTTATCGAGCGTCATTCGTCGACGATTTAAGCCTTCGTTTGAATAAAATCTAATTACGAAATATCCAATTTTATAGTGACACGTGTATTTCACTTTCTAATTTCTTTTTTCAAGCAACGAACGAACGCTCCGTTCATCGGACGTGCGTTGAATAATCTTAAATATATATCACATCCGATAAAAAAGCAAAGTATGTAGGAATTAAAATAGTACAATTAATTGGTTGGCTCAGTACACGTTGCATGGAAAGAATCGTTCTCGACGCGAAAAAAAAAATGGGGCAAAATTAATAACGTGAGCGATCGATCAACGCGGGAGGAGAGCCTGGCTCATTAGTCCTGACGATGATGAAAGCCACGTGTCAAAAACGCGGGAAACACGACTGGATGAACAATCGAGTCGCGTTTCCTTTTTCTGTAACCTTTCTCGAGCCGCTCTTTACGCGTTGTAATTTCCCGTTGTTGATGCGACGTAATTCGAAAGCCAGATGAGAGACTGAAATTGAATCCCCGTTCTATTGTTTCCTCACACGAACAGGGTTCGTTCGTAGATACATTTTTAACTCCGGTCTCGCACCGTAAAATACTCTTTCATCGACTATGGAAGAAGCGATCATTTATAGCAATCATTATTTTTAGATTCATTTTTTAATAAACTAGCGTATCTCCACATTCTGATCCAGGATTTTTAGCTGGAAATATCAAAAATAATATAATTAAAAAGGTTTATGAATTTTTCACGCAAGCAATTAAAATATTAATTATTTTTTATAATTAGAATATACACTTTTGTGTGTTGAAAATTAATTTGACAGTTTTTCGGAATTTTTTCACGGTTGGTTTATTGTTAATCACAGCTCGACGAGAATTTACGTACCTTCGTCGTGCGAAAGTTTTATTTGACAAAAACAGTTGACAGACTTGATTTAGCTTTTGCGCCCAATTACCCGGCCGACTCGTTAGGTCGATATTGCGCCGAGTTAGATTGTCGGTAAGGGGTTACGATTGAGGGAACAAAATGAAACGAAACGCGGTAACGCGTGACAGAAATAGAGAAATCAGTGATCGAGTCAACCGTAGCGCCCGGCGACGCGTCAGTGATGTAGGTCAACAATAAGGCAGCCGGTTTCAAGTAGGCGAGATTGGGATGCGCGCATCTCGAGGACCGTTGAGCGTCCATATCTAATATCTCGTGTACGCCGAAATAGATGTTTAAGTAACACGATACGTTGACGAGATTTATTCATTTATTTATTTATTTATCGAACAGGAGAATCCAATAGATTTTATGCATTTTACTGGAAAATGTAAATGCTAATTTATAAAGGTATCGTAAGTTAACTTCGCGGCACGGTGGTTAAACGATAGGAGGAATTTTTATCTGAAGTCCATTCTTTTAATTGATACCGTGAATATTTCATGTTGCATAAAGTCCGCGGTCTCTACCCATTATAAAACGGAGAGATACTAAATGAAAAGGTACTGCCACCGGTAAAGTTTTTAATCAAATGCAACGCGCAACATGCAATAAAATAGCAGTAAATGAAGATATAAAGTTTCGACGTTCCATATTCGGAACGTTACCACATACGCGATCAAATGCAACGAAGTTACCGCTCTCTTGTTTTCATCTCTTAACCATTTTTATCCGATACCATTTTATTGCGGCGATGAAGAAAGTTTCGACGTTTAGTATGCGGAGCGCGGTGGAAGCAAGGGATATAAAGAATAATATGAACCATACAAATGTATTTGGAGCAAAGATTTCTCTTGTCATTTTATTCATTTCACGCTTGCTCTTGACGCTATTCATGACTAAGTCTATATCTTTTATATTGAATTCTCTCGTGTGAAATCCGCATCCGCCTAGTCCGTGTATATTGTATGCATTCTATAATTTTGCAATCTTGGGGCGGGCGAGGTGAATTGGTTTCAACCAGGCAACCCTATCCCGCGTTCGCACGGAAACGCATTGCACGGCACGTGCTCGAATTACTCCCTTTTCTCAAGTTTCTCCATCTTCCGGAGAAAAATTGTTCCCCGGCAATTCTTCCTACCCTTCGCCGGAAATACGACAGAAGAGGTGGTGGTAGGTGTGAATGAAACTCGATCGCGACGATGAATCGTCTCGATCTCTCTCTCTCTCTCCCTCT
>SHCU01000028.1:0-14889 GCA_004307685.1 Ceratina australensis
TTTCATATTCCAGTTCATCTCGAACGTATTCTCAATATATACGGTCATGCGAGTTATGTTGATAGGAGATTAGAATTAAGCGGGAAAATTGATAAGGTATAGTGAAAAAGATTAGTGAATTTTAGTAGAGGAATGAGTAATTATAAAGTCTCCGATTGCTTAGAACAATATTTTATTTCTTATCACGGGCTTAAGGAATATATCAATGGGTAGGTGAGAAATTACAATTCGAGTTGCTGTTACTTATTCTAATGCTAACCGAACGATAATTAACTGCCTCACGTGTCATCTTAATTACTAGTTTCTGTCCACGAAACGGAAACGAAGCGACTTATTCGGCACGTTCACCATCATGAAACTGCTGTCAATGTCGGCGTAATCGTATTCAATTCGGTATTGTCGTACAAGCTGGAAACACGTGTATAGTAAAATATAATTATTTGATTAAATGACATTTGATATTTACCTTCGCCGTTAGCAACATCATCTTCGTCTCGGCCATACTCTTTCCTAAACACGATCTCGCACCATAACCGAAGGGCAGGTAGCTAAACTCCACGTGCTCTCGCGCACCGGTAGTTAACCATCTTTCCGGCCGGAACTTCGACGGATCCTCGAAATTTTCCTCGCGTTGCGACGTGATTTGATTCGCCATTATAACGAACGTCTGAACAGTTATCATTAAATAATATCAAGAAGCTTTTTTAGATGTATTGTGGCAAATTTTGAATATATTTACTCCTTTGGGTATCGTGTATCCATGAAGGCTTATGGTTTTCGGCAGCAGTCTGGTAATGTACGGGAGTGCAGGCCTCAACCTTTAATAAATAATAATTTAATGCATTCGTAGAGAAATTGTAAAAAATGATAGGAAATATCGAAAGTGAAGTACAAGATTATCATTTTAGAATACATGAAATAATTCTTATTTAAATTTTATTTTTTGCATTGGTAATTTATTTATTTTGCAAGAAAATATTGAAAAAATAATATACCTTAAAGTTTCCTGGAGACAAGCTTTCAGGTATGGCATGCTCTTTAACGTGCTTTCTGTGAACGGGGAGTCGCTGTTTGGCAAAACATTGTATATCTCGTCGTAAAGTCTCCGCTGTGTTCGCGGATTCCTTGCCAAGTAGTACAAAAGGAAAGCCTCGGAGTTCGCGGTCTGGAAATTGAAATTATATCAAATATCTGGAACACGAGTGTAACATTTTATGCGAATCAGATGCAGCTCTAATTGAAAGTGTTACCGCTTGCACTCCGAGAATGATCATGTCCATTAACATGGTGCAAATGTCGTCCGGATGGATGCCTTCGTTCAGCAGGAATTTCTCCAAGATCGGCGAGCTGTTCTCAACCATGGCGCTCTTATCACCGGCTCGAGTTCGCAGTTTGCTTTGAGCTTGGCGAACGTATTTTGCAATCACTCTGAAGAATTTAACATTTTTTTATTACTGTTTGATAAAAAAATAATTGTCCTCTTTTATGCATTTAAGAAATTATGTATGATAATTTCTTTAATTCGTTAAGAATCATCGGTAACAATATATCTTCATGTTGAAATATAGGAATAAGTAACAATTGCAATTTTTTATGCTCTCACGTGAAACCAATTGCAATTTTTTATGCTCTCACGTGAAAACGAATTACGAAATTATTTTAATATTATTTGTATAATTTCAATTGATTTCTTACCCGTCGAGTACATCACAGGCATCGAACAGCTTCGTGGCAAAGGGCGTTAGGAAGAATCGCCAAACTTGAAACCCGGTCTCACAGCGGCTCATATATTTGTGAGCTGTGGCCAACGCGTTAACGATTCGCGACGGCTCTGACGTGGAATTATATCCGGCTGATTCAAGAAAGCCAAGATGCTTGTTGAACGTCAAGTTGCAGAAGCATTCCATGGCCCAGCGCATCAAGTCTTCGTGAAAATTAGCAGGTACCTAAAAGTATATCAATTATCATATCAATTCTATAGTAATTATTTAATGAAATTCTCAAGTTTATATACGTACTTCGTTTTGTCTGTTACGTATCTTGTATATCCTACCAATGAGTTCGTCACAAATGGCGTCGATCTTGCAGAATGAGTTCGAGGCGATTTGTTGAAAGTCCTTCTCCACTTTCTCCCTCACTTCTAACCATTCTGGACCCTGACTAAATTTCATTTCGTAAATAATCAAATTATACACATGATTAATACATTCCATAAGTAGGCTGCAAATTTGATGTAAAACAGAAATATAAAATATAATAACAAAAATTTATATAATTATACGAGTTAAAATTTTTTATCTGAATAAAAATCGACAGTGAAGGAAGTAGGAATACTAACAGAGAGAATGGTCCCGCGAGACGGTACTTGCGATAGTTTAACCGGTAATGTTGCAAGATATCGATTCCGCTTCGAATAGGTACGTCGCCTTCCTGTTTGAACACTTCCGCTATATGTTCAGGCCTAAAGTAATGAATACAATAAACTAGGGAAAAGTATGATGCACCTGGCGAAAGTATACCTGTGAATCATGACAATGTCCCCGGAGAGCGGTCCATTAATCCTCACTATACAGCCGTATTCGTTGAACAAATACTTCAAAGGCGTTACGTTTCGATTCCACGACAATCGTCCTGAAAGTGACTCGTTTGAAATGAAACAAAGAATATCCCACTCTCTATTCACATTATTTTTCTACCCTACTATTTGAACATCTTAACACTTTGACGGCCGAAGTCACGTATACGTGAGTTCACGAGCCAAATTCATATAGAAGAAAGTAAACATAGGAAATGGATGGATACAGACGTTGAGGAGGTGAAAACATTTATCGCTTTAATAATTCTGATGGGATTAGTAAAAAGGCCAAAAAAAGATGAGTACTGATTAACAAGTCCATTAATCTGCACTCTAATCTTTGAAAGAGTCATGCCAAGATTTCGTCAAATTTGGAGATATTCTGGATCTTCTATTTGGAGATTTCAGCGATAGCGAAAAATGTCAAGACCGATTGGTCAAGATTAAACTCATCACAGACCATTTCCAATATAAATTTCGAGTCGTCCATAAACCAACACAAGAATTTTCATTAGATGAAGTCTGCCAATTTGACACAAAACTGACAAAATTTCCGGCGGCAAGCGCAACTCTTTTTCCGAAACGTGCGGCCGTCAAAGTGTTAAAATAATATTATAAATAAATAGAATTTTTTATGTGAACAGATATTAGAATTTTTTACCACAGCCTGAGATAAAGTAAGAGACTAGGAGATTCAGCTACGAAATATTAGAGATCGCGAGTATCGGAAATCCAAAGAGTCGATAGATCCTTCTGATCGATCAAATCAATTCTCAATAGATATCATTTCTGCACGTTGGATTTCCGCCTGTCGGTACTTCAACAGATCGTACCCTGGGTGAATCTGTTGATTAGCAGACTGGAAAACAGTTGCGTACCGAGGAGCGGCACGTATTTCCAATATTTCTCCCAGATCTTGAGAACAGCCGGCCCGGGGATATCCTCGAACGGCAGCGGCGTCCTGTCGCTGATTACACCGGGCTCAATCTTCGCCGTTGTCACCTCGTAGCTACTTGGAGATATGTCCGCCGCTTGATCCAACAGGGGGATCGATTCCGCGCGCATCGGTTCCTCCACCATCGACGCTGCTTGCGACTGAGCCATAGAAGCCGCTGTCAAATCAAATTAATTAATGTTAAGAAATACACAAAAAAATTCTACGCAATTCCAATTCATATTAATTCTTTATATATTTATATAACAACAAGAAAAATTATAATAAATATTAAACATTAAAAAAATACTGTGAGACTTTTCTCTAATTTAATTATATTCATTTTTGTTATCAAATTTCGTTCGACAACTACGATAAAAATTGAGATGAATTCTTTTAACATCGCCTGTCTGCACTTACAAATAATGTCGGACGTGTTCAGGTCCAAGCATTTCTGGCCCTCGCTCGCAGCCACGGACTTGGACATCATCGTCATCGCGTACTGTCGCGGGACCGACAGAAACCTCGGCAACAATCGTTGCATTTTTTCACTGGAGTTAATTAACAGTAATCATACGATCGGACGCGTTCTCTTCTAACGAGAAATAATAACACGGGTTGCTCATGGCTACCGCGGAGAATAAATGAAGATCGCGGCGCGACTTCAAATGGGCGCACAATCACCGACACTCTGGACGTTTAACAAGCTTTATTTCTTAAAATAAAAACGTATACAAACTAATATGAAATCTCGTCAGAATTTACACGTCGACTTCGATCTCGACATCTTCCTCGTCCTCAGATACCGACTTCTCGGTCGTCTCATTCTTCGCGTTTTCCTTCACCGCCGTCCTGCTCGCGTCTTTCTGTGAATGTGCATTTAACACCGCGTTCTCGCTCTCTTTCATATGCCGCCATTTCATCCGCCTGTTTTGGAACCAGACTTTTACCTGAAATCAAATCCCAAGTTTCACGTAACAATTTCCTCCATAAACATTTATCTATTAATAATATATATATATATTTTTTTGTAGGTAAGATTGGCAGCGAGTTTAACAAGTTTTATTTTTAACAATATAAAAATACCTGGGCGTCGGTCAGGCCGAGAGTCGCGGCGAGCTGTCGCCTATCGGGTTTAGTGATATATTTCTGCAACGAGAACCGCCTCTCCAAACCCTTGCGTTGCAACGAGCTGAAGACAGCTCTGGACCAGGACCTCTTCCTCCTGGTGCTTGACTCCAATTGATTGCCCGGCGTCGGGGCTGAGGATATCGGTACTGCAAGAGGGAGGTTCGGTATCCACTTGAGGCCTCGTACACAAACGCAACAAGGGATACTTATCCCGGGCCTCTTATCTAGTAGTAACAGAGGCCGGGGGGGAGATCCGTGCGTGCCAGCGAACACAAATTAGAGGTAGACACGATGTAAACAGTCGTGAACGGTAGCCTTTGCCGGATGGGTGTCTGTTTCAACAGATTCTAGCCGGAATAAGAGGCCCCCGAGATTGGGTACTTCTGCCTGATTTACAGCCCTACAGAAGTATACAACATCTGTACAAGTTTAAACAGTGTGGTTCTATCCCCGGTTGGTACGGTCCTCCGAATGAATCCGACGTTTGCTAAGGTCAGAGTTATTTCGGGACACTTTATGCCGCCTCTTTGGAAATGCAACTTCGAATCTTCGCGATATGTTAAACCATCCGAGAGAGTCGGGCATGATCAGACAATTAATTTCGTTACAGACACTCCAAGTCACGATTATTATATCGAACGAAATTAATTGTATTTTTTTTAAATCAATTTTTTTATGATGTTTTAAAAATTCCTGTGGGTAGGGTTACTCTCTTAACCGAAGGGATGCAGGAGCAAACCGCTGTTTACATCGGTCGTAAACGAATGGTGGCACTTAAGATGTCGTTTAAACACGGACAGGAAACACGGGAATACACTGGCGCGTAAATATTTTGCCCTACTTGCTGCCAAGTACTCGGGAGACAAGGCAGTAGGTCCATATGGTCGCATTTGTGTTAATGACGCAACCTCCGTTTCACGTGGCTCTATCCGGTAAAGGGATTCACGCTACGGAACTCGTTCAATTGTGCAATAGAATCTTGTTACGATTAAAACGTGAAATTAGAATGCTTATGTACTGTTGTTATAAGAAAATCTTCATTTAAACGCAATTCCACCGATGCATGCAGTGTTACTAATAATACAAAATTATCTATTATGATTTTGGATTCAAGAAACATATATGCAGTATTAAGAGAGAATTTTTATTTTGGTTCTTTCTGAATCTTTGCATTACCTAACATATATTTTTTATTTTCGATCTCACTTCTAGATTTAAGTAATGCATGCAGTGCTATTAAGTATCTAGAGAAATTCATCTTTGGGCTCAAGCAGGATGCACGCAATTCTAAGAAATTTTGCATATGAATAATTTTGACTCTCACCTCTGGGTACCGGCCGAAGCGGAGCAGGCCGATAGATGCTCGCGTAGCTGTCGCTGTTCACGTGACTGCTAGGCCCATAGTTTCCAGGTATCGTTTGAGGATAAGGAAAAGACGAAGGGCATATCCGAAGAGCCTCGCACCTGACGCAACCCCCGGGGCAGGGGCACCGTACCGTGGAAAATTGTACCGGAAACGGCCTAAGCACATCTTTCGCGAACACATGCTCTTATTCAAAGGCTCACTAATTGTCAGTTGTCGCTCGGTATCTAACTCGTTCGAAACATCTGTTACCGCGGTCTTACCTGTTTTCCTCCAAGGTACTTCGTCCGACAGTATGCGCTCGACGCTGAACTTCAGATCCTTCGAACAATTGGCACCGTCCACCACCCGTGTTTTCACTTCGTTCATCTTCGTTACGTATCTACTCACTGCTGTTTTAATTACTGATGATCACTCGTATCTCGACAACGATCCATTCAAGATGGAAATGAAAATAAATTACGCACAAATGCACCGCACTCTGTCATGATACGATCGGTAGATGTAATCGTTATTAACAATGACTCGATTCTACGACGATTGGGAATCGGTAACGCGATTACAATCACTTTCGCGGAAGTGCATTGAGATGAATGAGCGAGCGGATGACTCCCGGCACGGAATTTTCGTTTCAAACAAAAAAATCAACTCCGAGCTGGAGCTGCAATTTCGTCCGCGGGATTGGCCCGCGAGAATGTTGTAGGCGTGGCCCGGGTGAAGATTGGTCTCGGAAGGATGATGAGTCTCGATGGAGCACGGCCAGAATAATTCCCCTTTCGGTACGATTTATCAAATAAATATTATCAAATCTACATTCCAGAAATTGAATCGACGTTAAACAGATTTAACGGAATCTGTTTTCCCGTACGCAAAACACTGAGCACCAAGCACCGTGTAATTGTATAAATTTTATGCTGTTTGCTATGATCGCTCGGTCTGTTTGCAATCATTTTTGTAAAGCACGCGATCAGTGTACGATAGGAGTGTCAATATGTATGATAAAAAAATATGCAACTCCGTGGAGTAAGGTATCAACGTTTAGTACAAAGTAATGTCGAGGAAGAAGGAATGGTAGAAAAATGAAGTTGTAAGAAACGCGTTATTTGGGTTATACATATCTGTGGAATAATAGCGGCCGATGATATCCCTGGCGGCCATATGGTTATCTTTGCATGCAGACTTTCGGAGTATACAGTCACTTAACTGTTTATTTGAAGAGCCATGTTTGAAGCAGCCTCTACCCACATGCTAAGAATATTCTTCGGGATATGTACACACCGTGATCCTCTATTCGATTTTATTAGGTTTTAGCATTTTCAGGAATACGAATCATGATAAAACCCTTAATAGAGTCCGTAAATTCTTCAATTCTTATCAAGATCTACCTAACTCTCGATTCGCATTCTCCGAAAACGTAATATCCAAAGACAACGTAGAGCCAAGGCAATGATTAAATTAAAATATTCAAATTTATACGAATTCTAAATTTATTAAGAATTTGATTGTGCATTACATGTCAAGTTCATATCATTAAATTTTTCTAATTTAATTGTATGTCGCGTAAGATTTTGACAGTAGGATCATTCCTTGATACAATTTCTCGATTTCAAATTCCGGGTCGGTAACATCTCTCTTAGGTCGATTGTAACTTTGCAATCCTTGCAAATTCTGAAAAACGTGACGATTTTTTATTTATTATATTTGCTGCTTGAAAAATTTCTACTTACCGAGAGAACGATCACGTTCCCGTTGCCGGAATTCCCAGAGTTCTGACGAATTGCTGTTATTATTAGTGTAAGTAGATAGCCACCGAACGCGAGGAACGAGAGCGCTGTCACCGACAATTGGAATATCTTCGAAATCTTTGTGTCCTTCCCCTTTTCCTCGTAATGCTCCTCGTATCTTTTAATCGGTTTTTTATTCATTCGTTTCAACGGCTGTGCAACGGGTAACGTCATCGATAAGGCTCTGCTAGAAAACTCGGGCTCCATCTCTTCAAGAATATCTGAATATTTCGTACAATTTCCTTTGATTAATTTTCAAGAAGATTTCTATTGAAAAAAAGTACTTGCCTTCCTCATCAGCAAGGGAAGACTTAATTTGTATCAGCTCGTCCATCGGAAGTTCACTGAGACAGTTCACCTCCTCCGTATAAAAAGTCCGATTCGCCAGAATTAACTGCCAGCATGAAAACACCAATAAAAGACACGCATTGACTTTATTCATTCTTGTTCGACTAAATCGTATTCGAACCTTTCGCAGATGAGATTCGTTTTGCACTAGTTCGGAGAAGTACGACCGTCTCTCATTTCGCCTGCTTGGTTGACAAAGCGAGGAGACAATTATCGCGTCCGCGAATCAACAAGGTGGAAATGAGTAACTAACATCCGGTGGAATCAGGTCGGCCGGCAGCAGTGCTCCGAGACCTTTTATCCTGTCGCGATGCTGAAATATTCTCTCGCCGTTCTTGTCATAACAACCGTCTCTGGGTTGCCGCAGGAAAATGACGGTAAATTTAAAAAATCAGGAAACATTTTATTTTCTATTATCGCTCTTGTAATAACCCGTCGTTGCAGGTGTTCTCGGGAAGATAAAAGCGGGTTTGGAGTACGCGACGAATTATTTAGAGACAGCTAAGGACATAGCGGACCTCGTGGCGAAAAGTTTGGGCAAGAAGCAGCCGGTAGAAGAGCCGAAGGAAAAGGGTAATTTCGGTCCGCCGAACGTAATGTCGGCCTTCCTCCGTTTATTCGGTTTGGATTCGCAGAAAGTAACAGCGATCGCGGTGAACAGCGTTATATTCCTCGCGCAAATGGTACGTGTATGGCCTCACAATACTATTTCAGTATTAAACAATCGCGAGAGCGCGTTTGCAGATAAGCTCGTTGTTCGACTTGAAGACCAAAGGGAATCTTGGCAGGAGTTTAGAAGACGATACCTCGTCTTGGGATCCTTCTAAACTTATCACCGAGAGCAACAACGAGAAGGTGAGTCATACCTATACAAATTCCTCTGAGCAATATCGTTTCCCTGTCTAAAACAGATTTGCTTTATTTTAAGCTGCAGAGATTGATCTCGCAGGCTCACGACGAGAATCTGTCGCAACAGTTGATCGAGAAAGTCGACGGTGTTGATACCGCCTGCGTCAGATTATTGATCTGTAAAACGTCGCCGGTGATAAGAGCCGCGCAGAATTTTCTCCGGAACAAAACTCAGAAATCACGTCGTATCACCTCGTGGCTGCCCAGCAGAGACGAGTTCGAGGAGAACAGCGACCAGTGCGAGAACACGCACACCGATTGCAGCTTATTTACCTAGCAGTTTAATCTGTGTAATGCACAGTTGTACTCGGCTCGATGGCAGGGGAGAACGGAGTCGTAAATCAGAATCCAAATAAGGCACAGGTTCGGGTGTTTGGTTTGTATAGCACATATATTTGCGTCCATACAAATATATACTATATTACAGAATATAAAGGTATTCCAAAATGAATTCACTGATCGTAATAATAATGAACGATAATGGAAAGCGGTTAATAGAAGTCTCTCACGTTAAACGAAGCACCGGTGAATCGAGTTTGGCAATACCTTTGTATTTGCAGCCGTCTCCAGGACGGCGCTATAATCTCGAATAAAATTATATTGCTCCTGAATTCTTTACAAATAACATGCTCATTCTCATTACGTGAAACGCGGTTGCGCTCGGAGTTCTACGCGAGGATTTAGGAGAAAACGTTACAAAAAATCGCGTTGTGCGGTAAGCATAGACGCCGCGTAACGGAATTACGATATACGTATTGCACTGATTAAATCAATCGTTGGGCGATCGCGAACGATACACTCGAAACATTCCTCGCGGGGTTAGGAGTTTATACTTAATTATCAAGGACGGTGTTAACTCACTACGTACTGGGAGCTACGATTTTTTTTGTAAATACAGACTCAACACGTTCTATCCATATTAAGGTCGATACGGAATCAGCTACCGGCGATTAAATATATCAGTACTGATCGCTAAGCGAACGAAATCTCAATGAGGAAATTATAACGAGGAGCCGTAAACTTCCGGTCACAGTCTCAGTCAATACTGTCGCGAATCCCGCGCAGTGTAGATAATCGACCCTACGCTATTACATCTAATGAGATCAGGATTATTGCGAGCTATAATTCGAACGGGTTTTCAAAAAGATTGGAAGTCGTCGGACGTTCCTAAAAATTATTAGCAATCGGAAAACAGTTTTATCTCGTTTTACTTTCCCTGTAAATACCGTACGCGCGATACAGATCGGGAGGTCGACAATTATTATTATTATTACTATTATGAAAGTTTGGCATTCGATGAGGCTCGAAAAAGTGGTCGACAGACTAAAGTTCCAGTCATCTACGTATCCCTGCCACGCTACGATTAGTTCTTACAACGATCAAGTATAATCGATACAAAAGCTAAGTCTTCTCGGTTGACAATTTTTTTTTTTTATTCTCGCGCGTCGAACATCACGCGTGGTCTTCTCGAAAAAATCAATTTCGTTTACCCGTTAAACATACACGTACATTATTAATGTGTATAATAGGATGTGTCATATATAATAGGAGGTACGTATACTATACATTCTTATTACACGAAAAAATCGATCTCGAAAATATATATAAAGGTTCAACAGACTGTCAGGGAGAAAGGAACCAGCGCATCGCATCGAGTGATGCCCGCAATCCAGAAATTATTATATATTATTATCGTTATTTACAATAAAGTATCTATCTCGCGCTTGTGTCTCACGCGAATTCACACACGAGCTTATCACTTATCCTCCCGCTCATCCTGCACGCTGTCACGCCGATGATCGGATACCAGTCCCGCTAAAGAGTTTGCCTAGTTCCGGATAAAAATTCAAGGAACGTCGAGCATGTTTCTTTTTAAACGAATTTCACGCGTTACAGTCTTTGTTTCTTGCATCGACGCACGCGCCACGCGCCGTAGTCTTTGGTCGATTCAGCGAAGAGGCGAACTGAACTTGTTAGGAACAAGCGAAGAGGCTCACGAAGCACAGGCCTCGCTTCCAAACGGGTCGTCGTCTCAATTGGTCAGTGGCTACGTCCGTATAAACCGCGGATTTTTACAAATAAACATTCATATAATCAAACAAAACAATTTGTTATATTCAATCAACTGTATCTTACTCTTCGACTCTGAACGTGTAAAATCCGCAGCCTATTGGGAAACTAGCGAAAACAGGTTTTCTTGAATTGATTTAGAAACACGTGCAAGTACATGGAGTCGACGTCGGTGAAACGATTGTTCGCGTCGCTGAACGAGTGACGTTTGGAAGCGAATTTCTCGATCAGCTGTGGATTCTTTAGGGAGTCGGTAGGCTTCGACTGGTCAGCGTTCTCGATGCAAGCCTGACGGAGCCAGTCGCGCAGGCTCCATGTTCTCTCCATCAAATTCGAGGAGTTCTTATCGACGGTGCAAACGCTGGTCGTGAAACCGCTGTTAGGGCCGTACTGGGCGATGATATTCTGCGTGATCGGCGGCTGCGAGGCTGTCAACTGAGATAGTATGTTCGACTGAATATTCGGAGTGCCAAACGTTCCTGCAAACGATGTAATTAGTATACCTGGTCCAATCTCGCATTCAACACGAATCTGCTTATATGAAGCTACTGTATGTGTAAATGCTCACCTTGTATGTTGTTCGACTGAGCCGCGAGGTGGTGGAAACGTAGCCATCGCAAATAAGAATACATCAACGTAGGCGGCGGCGGTACATCTGTGTCCTGCCGTTTATTCAGCACGCCCCAGATCTCACGTATTTCGGAGTTTAGGTTTTCCAGGCTTGCGATGATTTCCGTCGACTCCTGGTATTGATCCGGTTTGTCTGAGTACGGAGGATCAGAACCAAAAAAGACCGAAGACGAATCTTTCAGTGAAAGAAAATCAACGAAAAATAAACGGCACGCTCAGAACTTAAAACGATTCAAATTAAAACGTGGGGGAACCGAGAGAAATCAGAAGAGAGGGAGGCGTGGGTGGCTACTCACCTATGTCTGTTACCAAATCGGTCGAGCTGATGCCACTGCTCACGCTGGACATGTCGCTCAACGTTAAATCGTCGTTCTTCGATGACGTGTCGTTCTCGTTTTTCTTCGAGTTCACCATTCTTTCTAAAGATTGTTCCAAGTGCCTCAGGTGGATCACCTTCTCGCCCAAGAGGCTTTTGGTTCGATGCAAGTTCACCTCCATATCCGACAGTTCACGTTCTTCCTGCAAAATATTTTCAATGTTGAATAAGAAATGAAATTGACAAATTTCAGCTTATATCAATATACATTGTATTATAAATCCATAAGATTTATAAGGTATTAATGAGCATCAAGAAAATTTCATAATTCTTTTATTTTTCTATTATTTTTAATTGAAGAGATACCTGAACCAGTTGCTCGAGTGTGGCAGTCGCGCTGCGCTGCTTCCAGGCCTTCTGACGTCCCTGAAGAAGATTCTCCTGGTGCCTAAGCGCCTCTCGTGCCCTCTTCACAGAGTCTCTCTCAACGTGGATTCGATGCCGGAAAAATTCGAGCTCCGACGAGGCGTTCGCCGGCGCTAAAAAATCGAGCAGAATCCTTTTCGACGAGTTTTACGCGCTGCCAGCGATGGTGAACGCGGCGTGCGTGAAAATAAGTAACAGAAACGGAAGAGAACCAAGGAAACGAAAAGTCCGGTGGTGCAGTCACGAGCAGGCGAACAACCGAGAGTTATCCAAAGAAAAGTGTATAGATGCCTGAAGAAAGAAAAGTAATCTATTTCCATTCCTTATACTGGCATAATCGAAGCGTTAAGCTTGATAAATTCTCATTGTTTTCTTAACATTACGTGTATGCAAACGTGTTAACACTAAACCTATCATGCACGATCCAAACACTTTTTGAAATTCTTTTATACAAAATGAAAGAGAAACGCAAATCGTTTTGTAATATTGTTGAAATCGTAATTATTCAAGTCTATTATTTTATATATTATACAAGTATATTATTATTCAAGTCTGTATAAATTCTCGCATGAAAATACGAAACTTCTCCATAATAATATATGTATTAAAAAAGAGTTAAGGTATTACACGATTTTGTCAGATTGGATAACTGATAGGATATTATGTTCAATATTTTTTTCTAAGAATCTAGCGTATAGAAAATTCTGAAAACTTGCGTAAATGTACTACTATATGAGGAGAATATGTGAGCACATTTTCAACCTGATCTGCAGACTTTCAATTTTTGCCAAATTTTGACACTGACACTTGATTTCCGCGATTTTCAGTATTCTACATTTTTAGTTACAGTGAATGGATTCCAATGAAAGAAATTTCCAATGAAACTTGTACTGCTGTACGAGTAGAATAAGCACGAATACTTCCATTCATCGCATACGAGTGTGGAAAAACTGTGAGTAGGTTTAGTGTTAAAACTGATCCGCGAAGTATAAGCAGGCGGCTCACCTTTGTCTTGAAAAGGGTATCTCAAAGTATAGGCCGTCTCGTTGCTTGGCAATTGGTCCCCGAGATCCTCGAGTTTCTCCAACTGCTTCCTGATATTCTCCACAGGGTTCTCAAGCTCGTTGTTATTAATATTGTTGTTGTTCCCGGTCGACAGTTTCTTCGAACTCTTCCTGGTAGTGTTCGCGTTCGCCTCGCTGGCCGAAGTCGCGTCGTCGGTATCGAACTTCTGGTTCCTCGCGTTCGCAGCTGCGCTCTTATGAAACCCCGAGTTCGCCCTGTGAACGTTCGGCTCGTCCGTCTCGTGGGATCCCTCGGACTGCTCGTTGGTGGTCGCCTCGTGCGGTTTCGCGTGCGTCGTCGTCGTCGCCAAGCTCGAGCGTGTTTTTCGTAGTTGCGGGGTACTGCGAGTACGATTTAAGGCCTGTAGCCAGATATTAGGGCGAGTCGTATGAGCGTGAGAGAGTACCTTCACAGTTTATATCGTTTCGCTACGCAAGTGGACAGACACACATAAGATCTTTTTACAAAAAAACGATCAACTCTCATTGACCAAGGGTGGAATAAATGTACATGTATTTACATGGGGTATGCAACTAAAATGTGGTGTCAGGCGGCGACTGTGAAGATACTGGAGTTTTGGTGACGTGGATAATGGTTGTGCGAACAGCTTAAAGGCTAGTAAAATGAACACTTGTCGGTTTTGTTTTTATACACAGGTACGATAGGTAACACGTAGATAAAACCATGCTCCCTGATTCGGTTTAAACTCATGGCACGTACAAGTGGTTCAGAGCGCGATCCAACGTGTCAACCCTTTGCGACTCAATTCGTTTCTCTCATTTCACGCGCCCTCCTCTTGTATGACGCCGCTACAATGACGCGACAGCCTAAAATATTTCAATGAAAAATACCGAAAGTTCCTCGTAGCACACTCATTTAGCCAAGAAAAAAAAAAACGGTCGACCTGAATGTAAAATCTTAGCGAATCGAGCGATCAAGCCGGAGCAACTGGACTCACCTCTGCTCCGACGATTCGGTACGCTCGGTCCTCGTTCGCGTCGACGTTGATCTCTCGGTTTCCGATGCTGTCGTGTAGCTCTCCTTGCGCTTGTTCCTCCTCTCGAGGACCGCGCGGACCTCTTTCTTCAGCTTCATGTACTTCTCTTTTAACGCGTTGTACTTGTCCTGCAGCAGTCGCTTCTCGCAGCGCATCTTCTCGAACTCGATGTTCTCTGGGTGGATCGCACGCTCCGTCTGCTTCCTAGCTTCCCTCTCCAATTCCTGCGCGAACTCCGCACGGAGCTTCTCCAGTCGCTGCTTGTGCATTTTCACGGTACGTTCCTCCTGAAAAATTCAGATATAATTAATAGTTTTGTAACCGAGTATGTTGAATGACAC
>SHCU01000028.1:27047-43807 GCA_004307685.1 Ceratina australensis
TTAGCATAGAAAATAATTTACTATTAGGAAATTTGAATCATTTTCTTATAAGTATTTCTTGTGCTAAGCATTTGTATGGTACCTAATATATCAAATGTCGAAACGTCAATAAGTGATTAACGTCATACAAAAGAAAACATTTTATACACTTATTTGTTAAGGAACATGAATGCATACAAGAAATTCGCCATTGCGACGGCAAGCAATATTTCTGTTATAGAATATCCAGTTCATTCTCTTGTAAAAATACATAAAAGTCAATGATTAATTAATTTTCTATAGTACGATGAGCAGTGCTTCGTAAAAATTTTTCGTTTCCTATACGATAAAAATGAAACCGTTTTGCGTAGAGATCCAACTCGTGTCTCCAGCATCAGATACAGATGGTTATCGAAAATGACAGTTTTCACGGTTTCAAATAATAACGCAATTCTTCGTCACCGGTCAAGATGTTTATCCGAAACGTAAGCGCGCACCTGGCAACAAATGCCCGTTTCTCACGCGAGCGACAATACAGATCACTATCTACATCCTTTGTTTGACCCGCCGTTTGATTCTCACTCGATAACCACGAAATGGACGCGCTAGACAGCAACCGCATTAATTTAGACGTAACGATGCACTAATTGACGACGATGCAGCCTTGCGAGTGACAATGATTGCCAGAGCGTTGAGGATAAATTCCTTCTATCGTTTGAATCAGAAATATTATTTTTAATCATTATAATAATTTTCTATTCTCGAGGCTGGAGGAGCTGAATTAAACACAGGGTTAAAACATATTTCGAAGCTGTAACATGTTAGAAAGCTATAACATTTTATTAGCTATTTTCCAGTAGCACAATTTGAAGGTATTATAGAGACAGAAGTAGGCACGTGCATTAGGATTTAGTTTAAGGAAGACAAAGTTAGATTTGTGTTAATTTCTAGAAGTACAATTTGTTTCGAAGAAGCTTAAGAACTAAATATATAATTTAGAAATAATTTAGGAGAGACAGCTAAAACGTTTTATTACCAGCAGCTTATTTTCTATCATCATAATTCGACACAAAGAAACTATCTGAGTTATAAATTACTTAGAGTAGAAAGCTACATTTCAACGCTTATTTTCTAGCAATTTAATACAAGGAGACTGAATGGACAGAACGAACACATGCATTAAAAACGACTTAAGACAGAAAGCTATAACATTTTATTACCAGCAGCTTACTTTTAACAAGTAAAATATAATTCCCTAAATGACACGCCAAAGTCACATTTTATTACTTACATCACCACAGAATTTGCTTGCCTCGTACATCTCCAAGACACAGCTCCAGATTTTATCGAACAACATATATTGTTTGAATTCTGCTCGGAGCGTGATTCAGTGGAAAGCATTATCAAAGGCTGAGAAAAATCTATGGAGACGGCGAGGACGATTCATTTAAAATGATCGTCGGCTGAAGACCACTTGCGACCGCTCCGGATCCAAGCGTCTCCTCCAGTGAAAAGCTCGGTTTTCCCGGTCGTCAATAATCCTTTTCCACGGCCGACCATTTTCCAACGCAACGAAGCCCAAATAGGCGCCACGGCGGCGGCAATTACGATCGTTAGGTATGAACGGGCGATACAATGAGGAAGACGATCCGAAAGGAGGACCCGCGGCGGGCAACGTCAGGATGCGCTCCTCGGTAGCGGCACAGGACACGGTCGGACCGCAGGAAGGCCATTAAGCACCGTGTCATCGGCCCACGGTGAGCCCGGACGACGTTCTCCTCTAGCCTTTAAGCGCCATTTTGCTTTTCAATTTTCATCCCGCAACGAGCAGTACCCCCTCCCCCCACCCCCTTCTCTGCCTCCCCCCTGAACGGAGGAGAAAGGGCGAGACGGAATCGCCACTGTCACTAATTCCTCAATGTTCTTTTCTTGCGGGGTCTAATGCCAGCTGGAGGCTACGCGGCTCCCAAAGCCAGGGAGGTATAATGCGCGGGAGGGTGCGGGAGGGTGGGCAAGAAACGAAGGAAGAAACGTGCGTGTGGGTGCGCGCGCGTACCGACGCGCGAAGGCCGAGGAGAAATTTTTTACCACCAGCGACAATCCACAAGGTACGAGAAAATAATTGCAAGTTCCGTCAGCGACGAGGAGGCGCGAGGGAGGAGGGTTTCCTTGCGGGGCGCCGCAGCAGGGGGAGCGCGGGGTTTCGAGCGCAGTTTTCTTCCCGGCAGGAAGAACCGGCCGTAAGGGGGAGGCCGCGGAACCAGGCGACGACGAGACGCGTCGCGGCGCGCCGCGCAACGCGCTGCTGCTGCTGCTCGCTGCTCCTCCTCGGTGCGCGCGACAGAGACAGAGAGATCCAATTAAAAATATTACACATTACCCGCTACACCGCTAAAATGTATTTACTGTTTAAAAGCGGCAGAGAGACAGAAAGGGGGCCCCGGCTCTCGCGCTCGAGTATCCGCGTGCATAATCCTTCGCGAACCTTCTTCTACTCGCGCCTCACCGCGTCACCGCGTTAATGCGTGCAGTCGGCTGTCACCGATACCGGCGTATCGCGTTTCGCCCGCTGAACCGTGAATATTAATTCGCTTCCATGATCAATTCATCGCCGGATGCAATCATTTTAATAATATCTGTTTCGCGCGTTGCGAGATACACTTTTCAGCAGCAGGCCGCGGATGTAAAAGCGAGCAGTAGGTATAAACCGAGTCATTGGTAGTGATTTTGGCTATGACATCTGACAAGGATCAATTTCGTAAGTCTTCTCGGGGGATAATGCGCATTCAGCGTCACGTCAGTTAGAGTAATGAAAATTCAAGTCGTCGTCGTCTACGCGGTCACCATTAATCCGACAAGGCGCAAAGTGAATTGGAAATGCGAGCTTCCTCCGAGACGCACGCTGCTTTGAACCTCTTTCCTCGTTTCCACGTTTATTTTATGTGCACGTCGCACGTCCGCGTGTACGCGTGTGTACATGTATACCTTAAGTAACAGATCTGTTGGCTTTGTCGGTTTTCATCGCCCGCCTCATTTACCCGATCGTTCGTTAGAAAACTACGCGAGCGCAAGTTTTACTTAAGTAATTAGATAGGCACGGGAGTATCTCCGATGGATAGAGTAATTCATGGTTCGTCATCAGTCCGTCAATTAATTTGTATTAATGGTATTCGGCGTGCGCGCGAGGCTTGTAACGATAATCGCGTGTTACGCGAATTGATCGACCCGGATAATAGTAAATTATACGGCTCATGGAAACGAAACTAGCGAGCACCGCAATCAGGATGCGTGTATCGGTGATAATTTCGGGGGAGCTGAATTTCTGAACGCCCGAAAATGTGAAACGGGTGGAATCGGAGAATCGACACCGGAAGAGAACGTGACAACAGGAAGGGCCTCGGAACCCGAGGAATCGAGAGGAGCCAATAAAATCGATGCCGCCCCCCCGGTTTGACACTCTCCATTCTGATCTCATCAATTCACGAGTGATTAAACCGGAAGAAGAGACAACGGGGACCGGTGCTACGGGCAAAACAGTCGAACGGTTTGAATCGATCTAACAAGATCTCCGGACTGGTTTCGTTGTCTGGACGCGCGGCCCGGTGTAGGAATATAATCTACGATTATGAGAGCCGGGAAACGGAACACCGGGCAGCGGAGATCGGATCGATGGCCAGCGCCGATATTGAACGTGACATGTTTTGAAACACACCCCTTTCATCCGTGTTTCTCGGTTTCTATGAGCGTATTTAGGAGGCGGTTTCTTCCCACGTGCTTACCCAAGAAGGGATATACGTGTCGTGTTACTCGCCGTTCTCTCGCGGTGCCCACCGGAACAAATTTTGACCGGCAGAGAAACCCGAAACTTCGATTTCATCCAACACTCTTCTATCCGTCTGTCATCGTTCACGGTGTCAGCCTTTAATTGACTTATTATCGATCGAATTTTCCAAATTTATTTAAACGCTTTTCGAATGATCGTCTTAAAAACTGGAGATGGAATTTTTTTCAGTAGATCGATAATGCACGATTGTAGATGAAGTAATCTGAACTGTCAGGTTTGATCGTGTTCGAATGGACACATGGAAGACGCATCGTGAAATGTTGTCTAAACACGGAGCCAATAAAATTGTGTGTATTACTGACACTGGGTGTGTTCCAATACGTTCGAGGATGGTCGTGCGACCTGCCATGTATCCGAGCGAGATCCATTTAAACGTCCCTCTCATGTCCACGCCGGTGACATTACATATCCGGCCAGGTATCGTTTGAATAAGTTAATTAAAACAGGTACGGCTTTCAGCGGAGGCGAAGACAAAGACGCTCACTGTCAAACCAAACCAAAATAAAAACCATTCACGGCGGCCGTACTCGGTTCGCCTCGTGACACCCACATTTCGGCTACGAATGGACGGAGCCTCTTTTTGCGAGTTGCGTTTATTATTTCCGTTCGAGTAATTTTTTTTCACCAAGCAATTATCGAACTCGACGAAGGTCTTTCAATCATCCCTGAGAACACCCAGCTTCAGTGTGATTTAGAAATAGAAAAGACCTCTCGCTGCGATCATGCTGAATAATCCTTTTGATAAGAAGGATTTCAAGATACAAGAAAAATCCCTTTGATAAGAAAGATGTATCCTTTAAGAAAATCTTTTTACACAGAAGTTACTTTCGTCAAGTAAAAAAGAAATTTAATAAAATTGTCAATCGGAATATTTGTCGATCGTGACAGGAATCGTTGCCATCCGCGTGGTTTGCATTGAATTGGGGAACGTATCTCTTCTGGCATACGTACGCCATTTTTGAAAGCGAGGTGAAGTGTTCCATGGGGCGTCGGGTGCCTAACATACTCCTTTTCGCATTAATTGAAAAAGCCGATGCAACGGGTCGCGGTGGAACATCAAAGAGAAAGTTTTCGTCGCGCGGTGGCATCGCGCAAACGAAATAATAAACAACACCTCGTTCCCGATTCTAATGGGGATGACTGCGTAGCTACACCGAGAACGTCGGTGCATCAATCCGAAAACCACCCTCGACGTACAATGAAGTTGCAGTTGGCTCACCGAGTAATTACACGGTATCATTAAACCTCAACCCTGACAAAAACCCGAAGACGATTATTACCCAGGGAACTGGAACGAGACTTATCGCTAACCGACAATCAAAATCCTCCCGCCGTTCATCCGCAAAATCAAGAAACAAACGATCCCCTGATTTATCGAATATCTTATCAGATCGTCGAACCGGGCGAATGATCAGCACGCGAGGACGCGACGCAGGCCCGGGCCGTCGGAGAAGAAAATTCGCAGGAGCGCGCATCTGCATCGGCGTTTCACACAGCGAGGCGTGAAGACAGCTGAGTGTAAGGTGCAATCGAGATTCCTGGGTATTTTTCGCGGCGTCGACCCACACAACGCTCGGCGTCGGCACGTGTGTGCACGTGCACGTCGACGCAGACAACCACTCCGAGGGAGTATATATCCACATGTTTCAACGTGTCTCTGCATACATTATCTTCCGCGGGGGCGACGGTGCGGCTCGGCAATCCCCTCGGCAGTGATCCGCGGCACCTCTCCCCGCGTGCCGCCGCGCGTAGTCCCTTTCTCGCAGGGCGAACAGAGAAAAATGCGCGATATAAAAGGAAAAATTTTTCTTTACCCTCTGATTGGCGGTTGCCGTGGCAACACCCGGGCCACCTCGGCCTCTAATTATTTCCAGACACTGAGAATCGAACGAGCTCTCCCACGAGCTGCCGGAATAGCCCGGCACACACATTTTTCCACCGTATCCAAGCATCCGCGGGGGGGTGAACGGGGGTGTGGGCGACGACGACGACGACGACGACGAAACCTCCGCCACCACCTTCGACGGCACCCCGTTTGCTCTCGCCTCACCCCTATTCTTCGTAGCTCCCCGTCTCGCTCTCTCGCCGTCCCTTTTCCTCTCCATGTGGCGCAACGCGTTACTCTCGAGGGTGTTGATTGTTGATAGCCGTGCCACAGGAACGACAGACAGCGGCGCGGTATCGGGGGCTGGGCCTGCCTACGGATAGATGATAGATACTAGGTCTTAGGTGGTCTTTAACGCGCGCGCTCACCGGGGACTATCGTAAGAGCATCGAATTGCAGATGAAGGATGCGAAAACCGATTAACGCTATCTCGACGGGTCGTGCGATTACTCGGGACCGTCGAAACCGCCGATGAGAATGTTAATGATCGGTCGAAGCGGAGTTTTAGACAGTGACGACAATGGTACGTTGACACCGGGGCTCTCTAATCAAATGCAATTTCCCGGCATCAAAGCGAGAACGGCACGGTTGAAAGTCTGCGCGCTCTTAAACGACAGAACATTTTTTTTCACGCCTGCATTTCCAGCTGGGAACATCAAAGCCTGTGTGTTTGTCGTTCCTCGTCTCGTCAGGTTAAAGCTCGGATGCAACGGCCGGGGAAATGATCAAGGAAACCTATATTCCTCCGCCGAGGAGGACAGCGAGGAGAGTTTTAATGGACGACAGTCGGACTAATGAAAAATTTCTTCCAAACGAGCAAATTGTCCGATGAGGCGGGCCGAACCGAACAAACCGGCGAACTGCTATTCTCACGCCGAGTGAAAGACAGCCGCGAGATATTCCTTGATGAATATGAAAAAAAAAAGAAAAAAGAAAGATATCCCCATCTCGTGGATGATAATGCCCCGCGTCCTTCCCGTGTTTGCCCGGGCTCTACCGATATCCCCCTCGAGCTGGCAACGAGGTAAACACCGGCAGTAAGTAAACGAACTGCAACAACGACGTCGTTGTTTTCCCCGCGACGCACTCGATCTCCCTCGGCTGCTGAAGAGAGCCGCCTCGAGAATGAGGATTCAGCGGCAGGAGGAAAGTGGACAATGCAATTTTTGTTTTTAGGCCTAACCGCGCAAACGCGTCTATTGTCGCGTCGGCGGTAGCTAGGTAATTTTCCCTGGGTCTGGTACCATTCCGAGGACATTATGCTGGTGTATAATGTCGAGACGCGGGAACGCGCGTTCCCCTTGCATGAGAGGCTTCCCTCTTCTAACGCGAAGACATTGCTACTGTTCAAGATAGTTAGGCCCCCTTTTCAGCTGTCCGCGATTCTCTCGCGCCCGGTTTAGAAACGAAACGTTCTAACGAGACGAGAACTGGCTCTTTATGCGAAGCTCGTTGTTGTGACAGGGAACCCGCAGGATCCTCCGCAGATTACATTTCGCCACAATGGAACGATGTGAGCGTTTGATATTTTTCGGTAAATCCAACAGGCTCGCTCGGGAGAAACGGTTGTACCATCTTTTCGGGTGATAATTTCGAAATTGAAAATATCTTACAAACACGATGGGTCAAGCGGATCACAATGGACGCCGGCGGGGGGAACGGGTGGGGTGAATAATGGTAGGCGCTGGAATTGAAGGGAACATGAAAAGGCTCGCTGACAAGGTCCTAGAGGCGCGGCTCCATGGCTCTCGGGTTCGTTCTCAAATTTCAAAACTCGATTCTTCGACAAATTAGCTCGGACATTGAGGAGGTGGCGGACCCTTGACGGACTCGTTCTCATTCGATTATTCTCGCCCGTGGGACGTTTCTATGCGTCGGCCGGGCACTCGAGATCGATTTGAAAGCCCGGCCGAACGCACCGTGTCACGGTGAGTTTACCTGAGACAGTATCTTTACACGCACCCCGAGAATCAAATTCACGTGCTTCCTCGTGGGTACTCCATTGTCGTTCACATCTCAGATTTGAGACTCGCGGTTTCTCAAACAGAATGTTTTGCCACGCTGAATAAACGGTCCCGAGTGTTTGAGATGAAAATCGAGAAACGTCACGAAAGTGGGAAATAGGATGCGAATTCTATTTCTCGTGATTGATGCCAACAGGCGACGTCTCACCTCGATGATACGAGGAAATTGAAAAATCTGATTCCGTAAACGACGTCGCTTCCAAGATTCGTAGCCACTTTGATCAAAGAACCTCCTTTCCACCATAGATATTGAAAATCGAATTGAAGATCGCTCGGACTCCCGAGGCGTCAGTCTCGTATTAATTGCAATCCCTAATTGCCAATTAGAAGACGCTGAATCTATCACGGATACAATTGGCACCGAATATTCTCGCGATCATTAAGGAAAAGAATTCTTTAAGATACTCGATAACGATACCTCGAACCTTTAGATACATATTTCAACGATTTTAATAAATCCATGTTATCAATTAACCATCGGTAACGCGTTAATAAAAATGCATGTAATTTGTATCATCTTTTTTCGAGTTCATGGGGTATCAGAAACTCGTACGATCGTTCGCGGGATTGTTAGCCACCGCAATTAATTTCCATTCAACGGGGCGTACGTATATCCCGTTTTTTTTTGTTCAGAATTTTTTTGCATCTCTCGCGATTTATTTCGTTTTAATTAATTTCTATTGCGAGCGGGACTATGTACAATTCGTTACTCTCTCACGCGCATTATACGACGCAACTAAGCATATATAAATAATGAACCCGGCGACGCGCAACAATTTAATTACAACGTTCACGCGGATTTCTTCCCCCGAACTTTTGCGCGGCCGCTGCTGCTGCTGCTGTTTCCCGCGTGTAGGTACATCAGTAATTACGACAAAGACGCACAAGTGCTGCTAATGAACTCTTCATTCAGGGGCGGACTACAAATAATTTACATCCTCGGACGGAGGAGATGTAATTTCTATCACAATAACGCTTCTCGGCACTCGCCGTAACGCGTTGCCACGCTCGCAAGTCCCGGCCCTTACTGAATAAACATTCCAACCTGGAACGTACAAATCCGACAAATTTCATCCCGGCAAATCTCGGATTCACATTTTCTTATCACGGCTATTCGCAGGAAAATTATTTCTAATTGTCCTTCAACGAGCTCGACGAACACGTTCGCTTGGGTGAAGCATACTCTTTTAACTACCATTGAAACTCTGATATAATATTATTATCTGACTTTCTGTAACAATTAAGTAAACTGATTGATTTGTTATCAATTTTATAATGCGACACGTAAAGAGATAAATGGAAGAAGTGTTCTGTAGTAGTTTTAGTCAGACGGCGAATACTACTTAAATAGCCGGCAGGGCGAGCGAATGGGTAGGCCTACGTGCCGACGGATCGCGGCTCCCGTCGCGCGGCAAACGACTCTTGAAACCTCGTTTGCCTTCCGCTAAACAAGCCGGATTCAACTTCCGAAACTTCGTTCATGGAAAAAATCACCGAGTCGACCGTGTTTAAATATGTTTCTCAGAAAATGAGCAACGGAACTTGGTCATTAAACGGGAAAAAGGCTCCTCTATAGCCTCGCGCGCCGCGCTCGAGGGATTTGTTCCTTCGCCGAAAAAAATGTGCAGAAAGTTGCTTAACGAGTCTCGGCGGGAATCGGATTCGACGAGTTTTTCCGGTGTTGGGCGACAGCCGTTTCCTGAGGTGATCGAGAATTTTCATATTTACGACGTGTGCCATTATGGCCAGGAGTGAGTTCGGGGCCGCATTCAAATCCCGGTGGACAAAAGTTTGCACGTCGCCGTGTCCAAACATTGTCGAGCGCAGATGTCCCCGGGTTTTTACAATAAGAACATATCCCATTCAGGGACGCGATGCGCGCGAAACTTTCCCGGCGGACGAAAAATATTTTACCACCGCTCGGCCCCGGACACCGGGCTGTCCCGCCGTTTCATCCCGGGCGAAAATCGAAATCCTGTCTCTGACAGCGAGACCTCGCGGATCTTGTATTTTAACATTTTTCGAGAAACCATTAGACGGGCAGCAAGAAGAAAAAAACAAAGCAAAACAAAAGATAAAACCGGGGCATGCGTTCGTAGACAAAGAAGACAGCGAGAACCCGAGAGGCTCAAACAAAGAGGAGATAAGGAGAGAAAAAAATCGAATAAAGAAGACGAGAAGAGAGAAAAAAAAACCAGAGAAGACATACCGATGAAGATTCGAATCCTCGTGCATCAGGCGTCGATCGACGTGCCCCCCTTCGCGTGTGTCCGTGCAAAGCAAAGAGATAAAGAGGCGGGAGTGGTGGAGGAATCGAGGCGATCGGGTAGAAAGAAAAAGCGAGCCGCGTCGTGTAAACTGCGTAACCTGACGCCACACACTGGTGGCAAAAAACTAAACGGAGAAAAGGCCGGGGAGGCCCGTGGGCCCGTGACGTGCGGCAGCGATCGTGAACTATTTTGAAAACCCTGCGCTTTACACCGATCTCAGCTCGCCCCGTTGCACGCCCCTACGCTCCCCTGCACTCGTCTACCTGTCTCGCTCGCTCGCTCGCTCGCCTCAACCGGGTATATCGGTTGCCTCGCTCCTCCGTCCGAGCGAATTGGTATTATGATGCAGCGGCCCTCTCGAACGCGCGGAGATGCAGTTCGATTCACGCGTGTATTTACGCGTCGGGCGCATTTGCGCTCCTCCCGATGCTCCGACGGTCCCGTGAGTGCAGCCCCGCGGTTGTATGGGAGAACGATACAGACACGTTAATGCATCGAGAAGGGGGTAGTGTAGAGGTAGCAGCACGGCGGAGGGGGGAGGGGGGTTTGATAGGAAGCGGTAAATTTCGACAGCTGAGAGAAAGGGGTGAACGAGTAGGACAGAGGTTTCGGAAGGTTGCGAAGGGGTAGAGAGGGAAGGAGACCGAGAGAGAGAGAGAGAGAGAGAGGGTCCGTGGGCGAGCAACGGCCGCGAGGGGAGGCGATACCAGCGGACGAGAAAGAGAGGAAGGATACGTGGCTGCAAAGGAGAAATCATTAAAAAAATCTGAAAACAAAGGAGAGGGGGCGTGCCTCGGGGCCAAGATGGCCGTACCACTGGCGGCCCGGAGGCAGGAGCTTTTAATTAATGCAAAAAAAGCAAGGGGTGCGCGGCGGGAAGGGGTGGCCACCGGCAAAGGGAGAGTCGCGCACGACGCCTCCCGATCTCTCCTCCGACGCCGCTCGCTCTCTTTCTCGCGCGGCGTCCACCCCTCTCTCTCTCTCTCTCTCGCTCTTGCCTCCCGTCACCGGTTTTGCCGCCCACCGCCGATGCGGTTTTTGAATAAAGTCGAAAATACTGATCAGCGATACTCGAAGTATCGCTTCGACGCCGCGCATCACCCTATCCTCTATCCCTCTATCCCCCCTTCCCCTCCCCCCGTTTCTTCCTCGGGTTTTTCTCTCGCGCGGATCGACCGAGCCGCGACGGTTCGTTTCGCCGTGCCGATAATAATCGCCCCTACGAAAGGGCTGCCTCTTTGCGTCGACTGTACCGTAATGGGGTAGATGTGTGCTTTGTGTGCACCAGCCCTTCGGGAGCGTTACAGCGGGTGGGGATATCCAAACAGGAGGTGGAGACATTCGTAATAACACTGGCTAGAGTCCCTGCCGCGCGAGAGACGCCCCGGCGGAGTCGGTACGATTTTCACTCGACTCCGACGATTCTCGATAGATCACCCCCCTTACCGCCCCCCGAGCGTCGGATGATCGCACGGGTAAGTGATAACCGGTCGGGGATCGTCCGACGGGTTTGCCGGCCGTTTTGCCAGGTCGACGTCTCTTCGCATAGAGGCACCTCGCCGGCCGCGCGAAAATCAACATGGCAGGGAGAACGCAGAGATGGCGGCTACGGGCCGACTCTCGGCTCTCGCTCGGTTTTCGTCTCGCCCCTTTCGCCGGCTACGAAATTCGATTATCAAATTTAAATGGGAAATCGCCCGGGCCCCGAAAAGTCAGGGACCGTGCAATCACCGGCGAATAACCGGCTAACGAGCCGACTTACGAGGAATTCTTCTTCGTCGTCGTCGTCGTCGCCGCGGCCGGATACGACCGCGGCCAAGTTTTACGAATTTGCATGGAACCCGTCGACTAATATAATCGTCTTCCACCCTGTGTAAATAGGATTCAAGAATTATCCGTGAAAGAGGCTTTTTTTGTTATGCATGAGCCGGGGAACGAACGTTCTCCAGGCTAGGGGATGCCTCGCGCGGAGGGTTGCGCACGGTTCTTTCGAAGTTACATTTGCATTTTTCTGGACTGAAAACTGGACCAACGTTTTTCACGATACGTACCGACGTCAATATTCATAACTTCGAATGTTCTCCAGCGACGTAAATGTTGTTAGTGTCATATAAAACAACTCGGAACTGGAGCATCTGTTCATTTCATGTTATCACTGGAACTTGTAGTATAAATCATTAATTTCTGTATTAAATTCGACGAGAAGAAAATAAATTATCTGAAGAGTCTAATGGGAAACGCGTGAGACTAGTTAGACGCGGTCGGATCATTTGAAAATTCATAGCGGCTCGAAGATTACTTAGGAGTTATCAGGAAATTGCTTCAATTGTTGCCGCGAACGGAATTGAGGATGAAGAAGAGCCATGCCACCCTCGGAGGCGTTCCACCGTCCTCCATCTTTCTTCCGTAGGAGAACGCGTTCGCCGTGCATCGCAACCCTACGCATTTATCATGCGACGCCCGCGGGGGTTGTTTTCACGTGACCATGTTCAATTACTTACCGAGCGTGCATCGAAATCGACAAGGGAAAAGGCAAGACATCGGGACGGAGGGTTGGTAGACCGGAGCCATTAGTAGAAAAATATTTTCCAAGGGGCCATTTCGAGTGCCGCCAGTAGAAACCCTTTGGGGCTGATGCATCGAGGGGGTTATAAATGACTTACGTATCCGGATTGAAACCTTAATGACAAAATGGCGATGCCAAGGAGCTTGGGAATGTTCGAAGAATTCCTGGTAGCTTCATACGATATTAGAAAGAAAACAAACTAAATATTAATTATTAAGGATTAAGTTATTCAATTGATGTCAGGAGATCGTGTGTTTATTTTTACGAGCTTAAATCAGTTCGATAATTTTAATTGAGAAAAAACTATTATTTTATAGCTTTTTTTATGTATTAGTATGCTCCTATACTGCCAGGGAATTTAAATCTCAGTATAGACATTTAAACATGGGGTTGCAGGAATGCTTAAATTTAAATTGATAAGCAGTTGACATGGTAAAGCGTAAAAATATTTTTCAGACTCTGAACTATGTAATTTATTAACCATGTTGCAATTATACTGACAAGAGATTTAAATCTTAGTATAGACGTTTAAACGTGGCGTTGCAGAGATGCTTAAATTTAAATTGATAAGCAGATGACACGGTAAGGCGTAAAAATATTTTTCAGACTCTGAACTATGTAATTTATTAATCAAGTTGCAATCATACTGACAGGAGATTTAAATCTCAGTATAGACATTTAAACGTGGCGTTGCAGAGATGCTTAAATTTAAATTGATAAGCAGATGACATGGTAAAGCGTAGAAATATTTTCCAAGCTCTCAACTGTGTAATTTATTAACCATGTTGCAATTATACTGACAAGAGATTTAAATCTGATATCTCAGTAAATTGCACAGGGGTGCAAATATGACATCGTTGAGTTAATTGTTCGGAAGTTCAATTCCAAATCAATAAAAAGGAGATGTGGTTTACGAATATTCTCCAAGCTTCTTCTGGCCAAATTTATTAACATTGCAACAATGCCGGGTGACTGAAGTCTGATTTCTCTGGTTCAACAAATCCAATTATGTGGGCATTTAAATATGACATGAAATTAATAAATTGCAGACACACTTGATTCTAAATCAACCAGAAGACGGCACGATTATAAGAAAATTCTTCGGGCAACGTCTTAACGCTTAATTTATCAACGACGTTGTAAAATCAATCGTTCTGTCGGTTCTTAACATTTTTATCGTCGCCGAGTTTCGAATGATATGCATAAACGACGGATGACACGCGGCGGAGTCACGCGCGTTCTCAAGATGGCGACCGTGACGGCCCTCGAGCCGCGGAGGTCGCCCACGCGGGGTGAGGATAATCGGATGCAGAAGCCAGGAGTGTTCTTTAGAGGCGCGGCGTCGATAAAAATTTTTCAAAGCCCCGCGATTGTTACAGAGATACCATTAAACGTTAAACCGGTCGGTTTTTGTCCCTCCACCTCCGGAAATAATGATGTCGCCGGGGCGGTTAACATATGCGCATAAATCTATTATTAAAATTCCCGTCCTTTGTGCGGACATTTTTATTTCGGGGCCCTCCGGCGTACATATGGAGCCTTCGTCGAATCTGAGAGCCGCATTAAAAACCGCGTCATATCCATATGCCGAGCTGTTGCGACTCTAATCACAGCTATTATCGTCGAACGACACCCCCGCCTGTACACTTCTCTCACCCCGTAGATCCCCACTTTTAACCCGCGTTCCGCTATTCTTCTCGCGGTACACAACGACGGTTAACGTTAATGACACGAGGCATGCGAGGAAAAATCATGACCGATGAAGCCTCTCGATACCCCGTGACCGCACCCCCCCTGATCCCGTTTACACGCGATAGTTGACTCATTCGAATTTACGATCTTCCCGGGGGGGAAGAACGACAAATCCGATGAGACAGATACATATTTTATTATCGTTTCTTCTGTCAATTAAATTTCTTAATACTATTCGGAAAAATGTTGGAACATTAATAGAGACGATGTGATTGCGATTAAACTGTATTACGAGCAATGATACACGAATCTATTTCGGTAGATGATGAAAATGTCGAAGAAATTGTCAATGGTTGAATTTAAGGAGGATACCAGGAAATTGCGTATTGCTGTTAAATCGAGGAAAAGTCTCGCGAGGAGGAAATAAAGAGTCGAGGGAAAGGTTCGTTCGCGAGATATCGGAGAGTACAACACACAATTTTCTTCGAACCACTAGCTCGCTACAAAAGACGTCTTCTGGTTCTGACAAGCATTCAGCCGTTAAGGTAAAAGGGGGGAAGGGGCCCGGCTTCTTCCTTGCGGAAGCGATTGGACATCGTAGGACAGCGTGTGCAGGACGACAGTGCCTTTAGGATCTCCGGACGAGGGCACTTGACAATGGCCAGGACGAAACGACTTTTCCACGCCGTGCCGGACCTTTGACAACGCTATACCACGGTATACATGTATGTATACGTATACCCGATACCGCGTCCTACGTTTTATTCCCAACCCCGCACCCATCAGGCTTTTATTGCGGTAGGAGTCGCTCGCGAAATTGCTTATAGAAAATTTCCCAATTTCCCAAATGGTACCTTTCTTCAGGGGAAATCGACCGATCAATTAAAAGGGACCCTCGTAAAACGAGCCCTGCGGCTCCTTCGCGGATATTTTATACTGCTACGTTCAATACTCTCCACTTTTGTTAATGATAGCTAAGTGATTATGTATCAAATGATATTACAGCCTCTTGAGTAGGATCATTTCTTAAGTTATTCTTAAAAGATTCGTTTCGAGAGTAGAATAGAGCAGACGAATATTTTATAGCATTTGATAACTTTGATGATGATGTAAATTATATGAATATGATTATGTGAATGATCAAATAATATTTTATTGAATTTCTTTTGAGTAGAATCGATTATTAGGAGATTGTCAAAAACGAGAAGATTCATGACGTGAGATATGCAGTAGCAGATTTTCTTATAGACTATACAATCAAAATTTTTGTTCAAGAGGTCATGCTGGAAATTACACTCTCTACTTTCTTGAATTGAATAATTCTTCTGAGAGCACTCATAAGAAGATGTACTGCTTTACCGTTTATAGCTAACCGTAACGAATTCTATCTTATATTTGATAACGATATGCCAGACCGCGTTTTATATTTTCATTTTTATGCTGTCAAGAAATTGATAAGAAGTAACGCAATACTGTACAATTTGCAGCTAACAGAACGTACCCTGTAGTTGATAATAATATGCCTTAGCGATACACCAACTGACATTTTATAATTTGTTGAATGTCATCCTGAATAGAATCGTTTTCGGGGTACACTGTGTGAAGACCGATGAGGTAGAGTAATAGGTTTACTGTTAGCAGCCAACGGAGCATACAGCCATTTTCTATCAAGAGTTAGCTCGTTAGCGTTTAAACGTAATTGCATCACTCGCGACTGGTGCCTCGAGGGGGCCGAATCGCGTAACTAAGTCGCGTGAGTCATTTTGATTGGATCCAGAAATTAAGGGTGGTAAAATGGCGGCCGCACGAAACTGCCCTTGGCGAGGAACGACAGCGGGGCACGACGACAATGCCCGCCTCGAATATTGCTACCGTCCTGTAACATTTTCTAATTGCAACCAGCTAACGAGCCGACCAGTCGGTCTCATCGTTTTTAATTCATAATTGTCGCTGATCTCCTACCGTTCGACACCCACCTCACTCCGGCGGCAATGATTATCCAACGACTGAACAGTTCAATCGACTAAAGGAACAACACCGAGAGTCACGGATGAGAATTGAATTCAGTTTCGCTGTAAAAAATGTTTTTATATATTTCTCGATGTATCAAGAAATTTGCTATCTTAGGACGAGGGTCGCGCGTAACGTGGCACGGCACGAATCAGTTTAACCTGTTCGCGATCCCGGCCCCGTTGACGGGTAATCGAGCAACGAGTAATTCTCGAATTTAATAAGAGACTCGATCGAGGATCGTTAATGAATTGAACGACGGCGGCGTCCGTGGGGCACCAAGGAGCGAAGGAGAGCGCGAAACGCCTACCGATGAAATATCCTGGTATTTTATCTCATTCGATTATCAGGACGGACTCCGCGGCGTTATCGAATTTATTATCAATTTTCAGCGAACGGCAATTTCCTGCGGCAACGAAGCCACGCTCCTCGCCGCGGCGGCTCGCCCCCGCACCCTTTTTCACAACCCGGGGGTTGACTCCATTTCTAT